>CM042842.1:52467603-52750103 GCA_023653725.1 Bungarus multicinctus | reverse complement strand
TTCTTTCATCATGCATATTTATATATTTATTCAATTTCAGTAGCCGTTCAACTCAACCAAGTGATTATGGGCGGCTTACAGTTCTAAAATTATAAAACACACACACACACACAAACACAAACACACACACACACAAACAGCCACAAAATAAATTAAACAAACAGCAGCCTTAGTGATTAATCAACTAATAATAAAGCCAAGAAATGGTGCCATTAGCACATTCAAAGCCCTGGATACCTAATTTTTGCAAAAGGCCAACAGGGTTGGGACTGTTCTAATCTGGGGGTGGGGAGGATATTCCACAAGGCAAGAGCTACAGCAAAGAAAGCTCATCTTCTAGTTCCTGCCAATTGTCACTCTTTTGTTGACAGGAACTACAGCATGCCCAATGTGTTGGATTGTGTTTGGCGTATAGAAACTTGGAAAAAGATAGTAACCTTGTCCCAAGCCATTCTTTTGGTTTAAACCTGAAGCCTGCATTGTAAGGAAGCAAGATCTGCACAAAATTAACACACTAGCTCCTTCTGGCTTTCCTCATGGCTTCACAAAAGGTGTGAAGACATGAATGGGATTGTGACGTTAGCTCTGGCTCCACCTTCGCCTTTAAGGTGTCAATCTGAAGGGAGTTTCTAAGTGTCTTCAGCTTTAGGGAATATCATGTTGCAGGGAACAAATGAAGTTCTCTCTCTCTGTCTCTCTCTCTCTGTCTCTCTCTCAGAACCAGGGAAGTTGGGGACACAGCCTCCCTCTTCCATTGCTCAGTCTGCAGATAATTCCCCGAAAGCAAGTATAAAGGGCTCATAGAAACCCACGTTGAATGCCACAAGGGCAGAAAGGTGGGACATAAATCCAATTAACCACAACTAAGGGTGTTAATTGTCCAGCTCATATTTATCCAGAATAATTCAGTTCTGGGGAAGGCTGAGCTTGCTTAATATAGTATACATGGAATCAAATTGCCTTGGGAGAAGACCCAGTAATAAATATATCATGGTGTGAATTTACATCGATATGGATCAGCCTTTCATCTCTCTGAAGAGAAGGGGTATCTCCCTCTTTCTCTCTCTCTCTCTCTCTTTTTTTTACATCACTTTGCATTTCTCACCAAGCAATCTTTGCATGTTCCATCTGAGTTAAGACTGGGAGAGAAACTACTGTAGTGAAAAACAAATTGCCAGCTACATATTGCATAGGAAGTTTGTATGATATATCTATCACCTAGCATGGCGACGCATTTGATTTACTTTATACCAAAGCAAAAGGAGCTCAGATTTAAAACCAGAAAGCACTGTTCCATGACTGTTAAGATGGAAATATTTGAATGGCTGAGAAGCATTTTAATAACTGGTTAAAAAGGGAAGGAAGAAAAAAAAAGTTAGCATGCATGCATTTGTGCAAAAGTAGGAAACAGGGCAATACTTGGTCCAGATTAGCAGCTAACATCAACATTTATTTCATCATGTTTTCTCTTCTGGTGGTAATTGAAAAGACCTTCTCATTTGACAGGTATGGGAATGACAGATATGAAAAGGATTGTTGCCTATTCTTTCTTCACATTACAATTTACCAAAAGTGGAAGATTGTTTTTCTATGTGACAGCTCTCTATTGCAGAAAAAAAGGGGAAGTAAAGTTATTTGCCAAATCAGTCATAGTAGGCAAGTCTATTCTTGAATTGAGCCTCCATGTTTAAAGGCAGTATATCTTGAGCACCTGATACTAGATGCCATCAACTGCTGATCAATTTCTAAACTATCACAAGCTAACAGAAAGTATGATTAAGCTGATCTCCAATCCATATTTGCAGGACTCTTATTTTGTTATGCAGTATTGTGGATTTATACAGGTAATCCTCAACTTAAGTTACTTAGTGTTCAAGTTACAACAGACTCCCCAAAAGCTACTTATGACCCATTTTTGAAGTTCTGACACACACACACACTCCAACATGACATTTTGGGTACTTGGCATTTATGCACGTTTGCAGTGCTCTGTATCTGTGATTTATGATGGTTTTGCTGGACAGCAACATTTATTTCTGGTTTCTAGCAGAAACTGCCCCATAGAGATCAATGGAGTTTGCTTAACAACCACGGCATTCGCTTAATGACTGCCACAAAAAATGTCATAAAATTGCCAAGCTCAATTACAGTTGTAACATAAGGACTATCTAATTCTGTAAAATATTCTACAAAGTTTGTTTATACATATTATTAAAAATCCATCTTATATTGAATGGAATGGGCTTGTAATACTCTTTATATATTATTCTCCTGAAAAGCAGAGACTTAGTTGAAAAGGTGCAAATGGATCCTTCATCAAATTATATTTAACTTCATCTATATGCTTTAAATCTTCCCCTGCTTCAGCTATTTTTACTTTTAGCTATGGTTAAATCCACCAACAAGGTTTTTTTTATTATTATTATTTTGCCATCTATTATTCCAAACAAGGTGGAAATGGATGAATTTGGTTACATTTCATCTCGCGAAGGCAGAGAAGGAAATTGCTTGAAAATCATCTGCACTTCAGTGTCTGGGTGATATTTGCGCAGAATGAAAACTTGTTCAATGGTGATTTTTATATTGCAGCTTGGATTACATGGGTTGATATTCCTTTTTGAAAATCCTGTAGCGGCACCATTTCCCCTCTCAAGCCAGGAGTATTGATGTGAATGCCATCCTTTAAATGACTTTTCTACAGGTGTATTTCGTTGTGCCCCATTATCTTTTGCCACGGCAGTACGGGGCTGATACAATGACTCCATAATAACACACTGCCTCAGTAAGGGCCACTTTGCAAATTATGTTTTTCCCCAGCATGGATATTAATCACTGCGTGGGGAAAAGGCTACTGCAACTTTCTAACCCTGCAATTTTCAGCATGCTAACTTAGCAATATCTCCCAGTGGGTGTAAGAGACTTATTCTTTAGTCAGCAACCACATTTTGAATACTGTACAGGATGATGAAACCCAGACCCCCCCTTCCATAAAAAGTGTAAAATAAAAAGGAAGATTTGTGCGTATGGGGAGGGCGGGAGCAGCAAAATGAACAGTAAAAATAAATATAGGTAGTTCTCAATTTACAACAGTTCATTTAGTGGCCATTCAAAATTACAACAGCAAACAGACCATTTTTCACACTTAATAACTGTTGTAGCATCCACATGCCCACATGATTAAAATTCAGATGCTTGGGAATCTGTTCATATTTATGACGGTTGCAGTATCCTGGGGTCATGTGATCAGTTTTTGTGACCTTCTGACAAGCAAAATCAAAATGGAAGCCAGATTCACTTAATAACCATGTTAGTAAGGTGACCAACTTTTTTACAGTGAGAAGGAGGACACAAATAAATTGAAGAAAAAAAACAAAGCCACTTGCGCACGGCACACTCTTTCAAAACAATTCTGCTGTGTGGAGCGCATGCGTCTCATAATCGCGTCTCACCGCACTGTACTGAGCCTTGATGAATCGTCATGTCAAATACAAATACGTCACATCACATAATGGATCGGATCAGCATTGATCAAATACGGAGATTTACAGATTAGTCTTCAAATATCAAAAAGGAGGACATGTAGGAGGACATTTTTCAAGAGAGGACAGAACTTACAAAAGAAGGACTGTTCTCTCTTAAAGGAGGACGATTGGTCACCTTAATGTTCCTAACCTAACCACTGCAATGATTCACTTAACAACTGTGTCAAGAAAGGTTGTATAAATGGGGCAAAACTCACTTCACAAATGTCTTTACTTAGCAACATACATTTTGGCTTTGTGGCTGTAAATGAAGGACTACATGTATTGCTTATAGCTCGATAAAAGGAGTTTCTGTATAAATAGTTCCAGCATATTATTTGCCAACTTTTAGCTGGAGCCACCCATTCAATTGCTTATGAGCTTTTATTAAAAATCTTAGAAAACAAAAACAAAAAGAATATCTTCACTCTTTTTTGTTATTAATACAGTTGGATGGTGGGTGGATAGTCAAAATATTCTACTGCAACAAAAACTCATATCGATGGCGGGGATTTATACCAGTTTTAAAATTAAGCCTGGGCCCTGATTCAGTAAATGGATGAATAAGCCAAATTTAATTTCCCCCTGAGAGTACCCAGTTGGGTTCAGATCAAATTAAAGCAAGCTTGGAAGTGTGGACCTTCTCACAAACATCTGTAACTGATTTTAAATAGTAATCATAGTAGACTCAGTGTCGGGAATCTTGACAGCTTTGCAGTTGTCAAAATGTTATTAAATCCTAATTTATTGGTGAACATTTCTATGAAAATAACAAAACTTTATAGTGCGGCACCTTATTAAGAAACTTGCCAAATTATTTTTAAAAATTGTCCTTTTATGGATTTGTAGAGGAGAGAATTGGGTGGAAAGTCGATGAAATGCCACCTTCAAGTTCCTTAGTTTTAGACAAGGAAAATAAAAGCAATATAATGGTTAATAGACTGGGTGTAATGGAACTTGAGGCAGTAGTTTGGTGTAGTGGATAGGATAGTTTGATGTAGGCTTCAGGATAGAAACTGGAAACTGAGTTTTAGTCATGCGTTAGGCACAAAGCTGGTTGGGTGGCCCTGGGTCGGTCACTTTTTCTCAGCCATAGAAAAGAAGCAATGACAACCCACTTCTGAGAAACCTTGGCAAGAAAAGCCTTTCCTGTTAAACATCTGTCCGCTTGTTAACTCTTGGGCATTTTAAAAGTAGGATATATTCTTTCAATCAGGATAAAATAGGGTTTTGGGTCTTCTTCCTCTGTCAATCTGGGAATTTAAAAAAAAAAATCTTTGGGACCCCATCTACATGTTTTGAAACCTTTACAAAGCTGAATATGTCCTTCTGGTGACTATATGCCTTTAAGTAGTTCTATCAGCACCATAAACTCCTCTCTTCTTGTCTCTCTTTCACTGTTTTCCCATTCTAGCCTATCTTTTCCTTTCTGTTGTTGGAAGAAATATCTTTCTGGGTTCAGTTCCAAGTGGGGAAAAAGACACTGGAAACATGGAGGCTGTTTGGAAAGATGGTTTAATGGTGGACAGGACCACATGGCTTGGAGCGCCAAAGTGAAAAGGAAGATCACATGCTTCAAGATGTTGGGTGAAGGAAAAGAAGGGAAGGGGAAAGAGCTGAGATGCTGAGAGGCCCTTAGTTATATACCCTCTGTTGGGCCCCACCTTAGTGTTTCCTGTTCCTATGTAAGAAATGTATTCCATTGGCTATCAGACTCCCAGGGGCTAACTTTGTAGGCTTTGTCTGGACCACATGGCTTTACCTGAGTGCTGGCTGATGCAATCTTCCCAGGCCAGGTGGTAAGATGGGTAGAAGAATTTGTTATGTAGAATACTCTGGCCCAGGCCTTAATGGCCTGTCCATTAACAAAGGTGGGGGATGAACTTCTGCCTTTCTGAGTTTCTACTTCCCTTTTAGGGGAAATATTCTGCCTTTTAATATTTCCTAGGATATTTCATTTTTCTAGGAGAGGGATGGGTACTAACTTCCTACACTATGACCCTTTCCAAAGTTTTTCTTCTTTGTCTTAATTAATTAAAGCCTTTCCTCTTGCCGTGGCTTTAACATCTCTATAATGTATTGGGTCCAACTTAGCACAGTTTCTGGCTGGTATTAGCTTTTGCTTTGGTTTAACTACAGGTCTGTGGTGGATATCTGTGTCTACCAAAGTAGTAGCCCTCTTCTAAGGGAGAATTTGTCCTTTCTGCCTTTTCTCTGTCTGTCTGTTTGATTAGCCTCTGGTAAGAGGTCTGGTTTCTGCAGCTCGGATTTTGGCTAATTCCTGCGATGTCTCAACTCTGTGAGGACGAAACTACTTTCTTTTGCAGCCCCCTTTTCAACCAAAGCTTGCTTTTTAAAATGAAATATTTAATGAACTCCTTGCATTTAAGTAACCTTCAATTACATTGTTGCCCCCATGTTGGTTATCCCACTTTTTATGGGATATTTTGCACCATTTAGATAAATATGGGATGTTGTACCTTCTGGATATTTCTCCCCCTTGTGGATAACCCTTTTTGGATATTCCACTACCATCACCAATTTGTCAGAAGTTTTTTAAGTATATCCAAGCCGGTGGGTTCCAAAACACAAGAGAAGCAACACCACAGGTCTCTAAGCCATACACATACACACATTCACAGGCCAGTATTCACTGCTACTACATTATTTCACTCTTCCCCACTGCTACTACATCCCTTTGTACTGCTCTTCCAACTTTTACACCTTGTGAATCCTACTATTGGAGAAAAGTATCTCTTTCTAGCTGCTTTATCATTCTCCCCCACAAACACCCCAACATTACCACAACCAGCTGCCTAACAACAACACAGCCAAGCTACAACATAGCTTTTATACCCAAGATTCCGGGGCTAACTGGGGAGAGTGCTTAAAGAGACAGGACAACAGCAGCACAAGTGCAGGCTATGTTCTAAGCAGCTTGTCCTCTCACAATGTGTTTAGATGGCAAATCTAATCTGGAGGACTTTTTACATTGAATCTTGTAGCAGGGAGCTCAGAAAATAGTGTAGTGCTCAGTCCTGTGAATAGGATTTGGAAGAGGATGCAAGATGTGCACACCTACTCCAAATACGTATATATGTGTGTGAATATAGGAGGAACAGGTCAAACTATATGACCAAGAATTTCATGTCCCCGCATAAATTCACAAAGTATGCCAAGCCAGGCAGGAGAGCTGGATAATGTAATCCTGGACCAGATTACAAAATGTCAGAGAGCAGAGATCCAGAAAAATGGGAGACTTTAACTGCTCAGACATCTCTCAGAAACCAACTCAATCAAAGCTGCAGAGTTGCAAAAATTGTTGAGTAGCCTTGCTGATGATTTCATTTTCCAGAAGTCTGAATGTGAGACAAGGGAATCAGCTGTCCTGGATCTGAACCTAACTGATATGGAAAGGCTGGTTGAAAAAATAAAAGCCCTGGGAACTTTGCAAAGAAGTTCTTCTGGGGTTTAAGAGTCTTCAGAAAGAGAAATCAAAACATAGTAACACACGCACACTAGATTTCAGGACAGTCCATTTTAACCAGAGAGTCAGATTAATGTCGTGCTTAAAATGGTTAAAGACATTGATCTAGAAACTACACTAGACTTGGAATTGTACTCCCAGAATGGGACAACTCGTGGTGGCTAGCTCGACAGGGCCAGGTTACTGCTGCCAGTTTGCTACTGCCACTGCTTCTGTTGATTTACTGCTGCCAAACCACTGCAGAGCAACTCCATATGGCCAACTTGCTGCAGGAACAACTCATTGCAGGAAGCTGGAAGGAGAGCCTGGTAGGCGAGAGAGCCTGGGAAGGAGAGCCTGGTGGGCGAGAGAGCCTGGGAAGGAGAGCCTGGTGGGCGAGAGAGTGGGTGGGCGGAGTCTAAAATAATGGTGACTGGGCGCTCCTCATTTTCACATTCCCTGGCACTGCTCCTGCTGTTGCTGCTATACTGAGTTCCAGGCCAAAGGGGCTCAGGATGGAGATAGGGGTAGCAGTGAGTGGGGCAAGTGGCAGGTAGGCAGTGGCGGCAAGGGGCACCCCATTTTCATATGCAGCTGCTGATGCCACTGCTGCCATGCCAAACTCCGGGCTGAAAACACAAGTGACAGCGGGTGGGGTAGACACTAGTGGAGGCTGTGGGAGCCCCATTTTCACACATGCCCATTGCCACCACATTGAACTCCAGACTGAGTCCAGGCAATGGTGATGGTGGCGGTATGAAAATGAAACACCTCTGGCCGCTACTGCTGCCCTGCTGCCCGCCACAGCTCCCCACCACCCACCATACCCACTACCATCACTGCCACTGTCCCTGGCCTCTTCAGCCCAGAGTTGGGTGCAACCTCAGTGGGGGTGAGGGACATGAAAATGGGAAGCCCCCGTCTGCCACCATTGCTCTGCACTCTGCCTATCCGCATTCCACTCACCCAGCTCTGCCTCCCGTCACCTGCAGCAGGATGTCACTTGGCGAGTCATCCAGTGGCGACTTGGTGGCAGTGAGTTGGCAGTGGTGAGTCAGGCATCTTGAGCTGGCCACAATATGTAGTCCTAGACCCTTCTAGTCTTGCCTCAATACAAACCAGTTGGGTGACTTTGGGCTAGTCCTCTTTCTCAACCAAGGAACAAGGCAATGACAAACCACTTCCAAAAATGTTGCCAAGAAAACTGCAGGGATTTATTCTCACAATTGTCAGAAGTTAGGATTGACTCAAAGGCAGGGGGGGGGGAGGAGGGAGGGGGGGGAGAGAGAGAGAGAAGGAGAGAGAGGGAAGGAGAATGAGAGAGAGAGAGGAGGAGAGAGAGGGAGAGAGAGGGAAAGAGAGAGAGAAGGAGGGAGGGGGAGAGAGAAATGCATGGACAGAAATCTTCAGGATAAAGAGAATGTGTAAGAGTTGGGAATATCAAAAAAATAAGATAATTGGATATCAGTTGCCCAATATTCCAATAAGAAAAGTAGTCAGTTTAGGCCATGCTTGTGAATCCTTGCATAGGAAGTAAATCCTTGTGAATCCTTTCATAGGAAGTAATCAATTAAGCGAATAATTAAAAGGGGCATGTATAGGAAATGAATGATGGAAATACCAGTCACCTATATCCATAGAAGAAAAGGGTTCCTCTCTGTTCTGTGCTGCTCAGACCATACCTAGAATATTGCATTCATTTCTGAGCATTGCAAGTTAGGAAGGTTTTGACAGACTGGAGCCAATCCAAAAACCGGCATAAGGCCTGGAAGAAAACAGTCAAAAGAAACAGGAGGAGATCGGTATGTTTAGCCTTGATAGGAGCCCAGCTACAGGGTGACATCATAGTTTTCTTCCAGTATCTAAATGCTATCATGCAGGTGAGACAAGGTAGACTTATTCAGAATAGTTCCAGAAGATAGAACAAGAGCTTGACTTGTAAGACACAGATTTAGTTTTGACTTTAGGAAACATTTTCCTAAGGATAAGAGTTGTTCAGTGGTGGAAGAGACTGATTGGGGAAAAGGTGGTTTGGGGATAATATCTGTTGAGGTTGCTGTAGGTTTTCTGCAATAGACATGAGGTTGGACTAAATGTTCTCCAACTTCCTTTCCAATATTGCTTAATTGAAATGGGTTTTAATTTGTTATTCCACATGCAATTATTTATTTGTGATCCTTTATTTTATCCAGATAGATCAGCTGAGGAAGGGGGGAGACAGAATGCTTGGTCCAAGATTGCTAAATGAGATCCCTAATTGAATGGCAATGTCTTGATGGGTTGACTTAGTCCAAGCCAGATCATTGGGTTGTGATAAAATTCTACCCTCAGATGACCAGCGCACAAAGCCATTGTCTAAATGAGGATGCTGATAAATCATTTACTCTTTATCATCATCTGGCTACTAAGCAAATGCAAATCCTTGAAACTACCAGTGGTTACCTGATGCTGGAACCTATGCAATTTAAAAGGAGACACACTTAAAGAGATACAGTGCTTTCCAATAAAACCTCTTAGATAAGAGAAATGGTTCGAATGCAGGTAAGTCCACTGAATGGACTCATATTTCTGTATATGCAGGGCTCCCTGACATGGTGTGTGCGTATGTGTGCTTGTTTGCTGGGGGTGGAATATTAAAGACAAGAAAGTTAGCAGGGTGAGTGAAGGGTGTAAACAATATATTGGGTATCCTTAAAGGAATGCAGTCATAACAAACCATTGAAATTTCCATAAATAACACATCACCCATTTAACTACTAATTTATTATTCCAATTCTGATTTTCAAATTACCGAAAATGAGCTGCTTAAAACACACACGTAAGTCCTACTAATCTAAAGCAGCCTTCAAAGCAGTGGCATCCAAATCAAATATATCAGCCTATTGTGGAGCAATCAGTTGGCTATTATAACAAAAAAAAAAAAAAATTAGGACAGGAAAAACAAACCTTATGCAGTGAAATCAGCCATATGAAGCAAAGTTCTTTTTGAAAGTCTCCTGTGAAATCACAGCCTGTGCACCAAATTAGGTGGGTTAAAGCAGCGGGGCGTCATTAATAACTAGGGCCACCGTTTTGATTATGCCCTCATAATACGTTAGAATCTGCAAGATGTATGGGTTGAAAGAAATTATAGATCCTGGGGAGAAAAGATATTTAAGCATTGCTACCTAAAGGCTTAATGTAAAGGGACTGCCACATTCTGAATTGCAAGTGATTACATGGCAGAATCACTTAAAACCTGCCTGACTGCTTTAACATAATGATATTTTTGTAGAAACAAAGAAGAAACCTTTCCAGGCTAATTACTTTGCTATATATATTTAAATATATATATATTTAAATATATATATATATATATTTCACATTTTCCAACTATATTTTTGGACTCTTGAGTTGTCAAGTGGCTGGACAAAGCAGTGTTAAAAATTCAACAACCCTAATTACTAGTCGAGCAGTATAAAAACCTCTGAATAAATGTCAGTCCAGGAGATAAGCTCTTATCTTAATCTAATGGCTCCACAGACTTAATTTGTCAGGCCAGCCTGGTTGATGAAAAACAGGTTTCTATTCTCCAGCATTCAGCATTTGCAGCAACATCTTTCCAAATCTTTGAAGTTGGATAGCAATACTATCAGCAGAACAGTCCTGCAAAAAAATAAATTCCGGTGACGAAGCCAATTTAATTCCTATTGTCCTATTACGCTAATTAATACTGCTCTTCCTACACTGGTGCAAGAGAGACAAAAATGAAGCCAATTTATTTTTAGATTTGTTACATT
This sequence comes from Bungarus multicinctus, assembly GCA_023653725.1. NCBI lineage: Eukaryota > Metazoa > Chordata > Lepidosauria > Squamata > Elapidae > Bungarus > Bungarus multicinctus. The sequence continues at coordinate 52,739,337 of CM042842.1, read as the reverse complement.
CTGGGCTAATTGCTCTCACCCCCCCCCCCCACCTTGTCTATCCCCCATCACACACAATGTGTTAATCATTGTGGGTCCCTTCTGGCATGAGAGAAACAGGGTTTGAAATGAAGGCCTCTTCAAGGAACCGTTCAGCAAAACCAGGACAATAAATTCTTCCATCTCACAAAGCAAGACACATTCTGGTGGCTATGTGGAGGATTTGATTTGATTTTTTCCCAAAAACACAAGAGATGCATTGGATCCTGAATGATGACTGTATCCTTGGAAAGCTCTTCTTTAAAGAAGACTTTACATGCAGTTCATGCTGAATGCACGCCAGTGTCAACAGACTTCATGCCAAACAAGTCGCAAAAGGAAAGATTTTGACCTCAAGTTAATGCTCCCTCCCTCTCTCTTTGACCCACAGTTATATGTGCTTGATAAATTCTGTGTAATTTTTAAAGGCTGATAACAGTCACAGCATTCTGGATTTAAGAGATAATGGAGATCTTAAAAAACAAAGGCCACTTTAATTTTTTTTTTTAAGCCTTTCAGCATGAACAGGAAATGCCACTATATCTATGGGGCATGTCTGCATTGTGAAAGCATCAATTATAAACTTCTTATGGGGTGGGGAGGTAAGCTATAAAACATTCTGCAATTAGAAAGGCATAAAACCAATGTAATGGAGCACAGAATCACAGCCACAACGACGTGACAATCTCAGAATTGCCAAACAATACCTGTTCCGTAAGCTCATCTCACCAAGGAAAGGATAGATTGCAATGAGAGAGAAAGAAAAAGAGACCCTAGCTAAGTTTCCAATTTCCCTTTATTATAAAATCCCCTCCCATTATTCCTTTTAATTTCTTGGTGATAGATTTGTTGCATTTCTATAAATAGCCTTTCCCAGAATCCAAGGCTGCCTTTTTAGGAACTGAGCCAGTTTTAGGCCATATCTGCGCTGTTGTGAGTGTGGACCACAAACTGTGTCTGGAGTGCAGGAAATTGAAATGATGTCGTCTTTTCTTTGCTGCACCACCCATACAGTCGAACCCATTTTTTTTTTTTCTGCTCTGAGTTGAAAGTATGTTTTCTAGTATATATGTGTTGTTGGCCTGCATGTGGCTGTTTGGTTTGCCTGTTGTGCTTCACCATTTTAGGTCATCCCTGTACTTTGATCAGCTACTTTGCAGAGGCAGAAGAGCTGCCTTGTCTGAGTTTCTTAGTAAGGTCACCACTTGGGGTCTTTAGGAGCTGAACTGAATCTCTTCTAGTCTCAAAACACCTGCATAAAGGATGAGACCGGCAGCTTCGGGAAAGAAAAATAATGACTCAAAGAGAAATTTTCAATCAATGGAGATCTGAACATCCAGGGTTAAAGCCACCCTGCTGCTGAGAAGGGACTACAGTAAGAGAATCCCTCTGTAAGAGAAAGAGTTTCTAAACTTGATAGATAAATAATAAATAAAGTTTGTTGCTGAAGAAAAACTGGGAAAATATAAGAAAGGAATTTTTATTTAAAGTTGGTGCTTGCATCTGTATATATTGTAGGTCTGTCGGTACGTGTGCTTCAGCTTTGTATGCATAAATACATAGCCAGTAAGATCCATATACAGACAGATACACAGACAGACACAGCTATGTGTGTGTATAGGTCTAATAAGATACCATACATACACATAGACAGTAAGAACCATACACACAGATACAAACATGCACATAGATAGTGAGTAGGAGTGAGTGAAATTGTCTCTCTGTTGCAACCTGGGTGATAGGCTTGGGCCACCTGGAACCCATTTTTGACAGCCCTCCAAACAATTCAAGATTGCTACTGAATATTAGTGGCAAAAAAACCCCTACATTAAGACAATTTCATGTTGTTTTAGTCACACCAACCACAACAAAATAGGGACATAAGAACAGGGGTGTCAAACTCAAGGCCTGGGGGCTGGATCCAGCCTGCTGGGTGCTTAGATCTGGCCCTGGAAACAGTGAAGGACTAGCCTCTGCCAGCAAAAATGGAGTTCAGGGATGGCCAGCTGTGGATGCGAGCTCTGTTTTTGCTGGCGGAGGGTTGCAGGAGGCTATCACAGCCAAAAAAGGAACCCGGGAGCCTGTTTTTGCTGGCAGAGTGCTCAGGCCATCACAGGCATGCCCAACACAAATGATGTCATACTGGCCATGCCCACTTCGGCTATGCCTACCCCAGTCCTCCAAGGTCAAACACAACCCTGATGCGGCCCTCAATGAAATCGAGTTTGAGACCCCTGCACTACAATATGCTTAAGACACCGATTTTCTTAAGAGGGGAAAAAGGGCAAATGGTAGTAGGGCCCCAATGTAGGACGTGATCAGTGATGCCTCCGAACCTGTTCCAGCCTTAGCTGCATCTAAGGACACGATTATTATGGAATAAATATTGGCCAACAATGTCCCAGGGATATGTTGACACCTTAAACTGCGTTTGTTCTTCAAAATCACTTGTTACTACCAGTATTTTCATATTCATTTGCTCCTCTCAAATCAAAATATTGTTTGCTGAAAGCAGGACATAGAAAAACAGGGTGGTGTGATTAAGTTTTATTATGATATATATTTATAATACTGTGCTGCTAGTGAAATCAAACAATGATGGAGAACGAAACATATTTCAGGAGGATATGTTGCCTGGCACAACTCAGAGGTACAGTGCAGTATATTTGGAGGGCCCGTAGATTGCTCCCTGATTGAAAAATCAGCAGTGTCTTAACTAAATGAAGAATCACATCAATCAGTCCTATATATTTGGAACTACTGTTTATGGTTGTAAATAAAGGCATTAAAATCTGCCTATTCATTCCAACAGTATTATCTGCTTTTGAATATTTGAAGCTATAGCAATCTTAAATAAAGTTATTCCCAGGTAAACACTGTTTGGATTATGCTATGGATTGTGATATAAAATGTCACGGTAGCATAAAATGTCACGAAGGAACCAAGATGGTCATCCACAACAGCTTCTGACTGGCCTCATTTCTGATGTTCCAGATCTTAATGGCCCCAATCTGCAATCCAGAAGCAAGTACAGAACCCAGACCAGTCCCAGTAATGATACTGGGACCCATAACTCTAATAAACTAAAGGCACAGTGTGAATGTCATAGTGCAAACATTTAAATTTCATTCTTGCCTTGGGACAGAACATTAGTGATTATTGCTTTGTAATCATATCAGTTTCTCCATCAGCAGCTTGAAAGGACTTCAGGTGGAAGGTAATTCAGAATTCCTGCCCTAGGCATTTTTCAGCTGAAGATATAACTCAGCGATAAGTGTTGATTTAAATTAAGGTTCTTAGTTGGGATGGAATTTTCCAGAAGATTGCTTATTCTTCCTATTAATTGTTAGATTCATAAACCCTAAGACATCTGTTGTGCTATGGAACAGAAAATGAGCAAATTAAAATTTTCAGCATCAGATCTAAATCCCTTTTCACCTACAAAGTCAACTACTGCTAGAATTTATTTGCAAGATTTCATTCCAATCTGCAGTTTGTTGCAGGACTTCTGCTTGATCAAAAGGAGTCACACAATAGGTCTTTTTTATTCTTATTGGACTGAGAGCTTCATCTCCTCTTAGTGACATACTGGGGCCTATAAACTGATGTTGCTTATTTCTCACTTTTCTTTGAGGTAACTACATATCTTTTAGTATTGTGTCCAAGCTATAACTAATGTTTGCTGAGAAACACATGGGTGTAGAAGGGCAATGGAAATTGGAGAAGGAGCTTCTGCTATATCTATAATTTCTCCATTTTGTGGAGAAGGCACAAACTCTATGGCCATGGACATTATTGCCCTTTGTTAGCATTGTCTCTCTCTATCCTGCAGTGGGTTCTAGAAAAACAACACTGAGGGTTAAAGTTGACTAAGAGCAACTACAACAAGCAATCACTTGTTAATATACGTAAGGAACACAGTAGATCAGGGCTGTCAAACTCCCGGTCTGCGGGCCAGACGCACTGGCCCAGTGGTGGGATTTAATTTTTTTTACTACTGGTTCTGTGGTCATGGCTTGGTGGGCGTGGCAGGAGAAAGATACTTTAAAATCTCCAGTCAGAGGTGGTATTTGCTGGTTCTCTGAACTACTCAAAATTTCCACTACTGGTTCTCCAGAACTGGTCAGAATCTGCTGAATACCACTTCTGCACTGGCCACACCCACCCTCAGTTTAGCAAAGCGGAAAAGAAAGTCCTGATACATCACGTGATGCCGCCATGACGATGTGAGTTTGACACCCCTGCAGTAGATTATTAGGAAAAAGCTGTGAAACGTCTGCTGTTCAGAAAAGGTTGTGGCCTATATGACATAATGCCTCTTCCACACCACATTATACCAAGGTGCCTTCGAGTCAGTGTTGATTCTTGGCAATTGCTTGGACTACAGATTTCATGGAAAGGTTTTCCCAGAGGTGATTGCCTGAGCTTCCAGGGCTAAGAAAGAATGACTGGCCCAAAGCCACCCAGCTGGCTTTGTGCCTATGGCCTCCTGATTGCTAGTCAGATGTCTTAACCACTACACAAAATGCCTGTATAGTAAGAAGTCACTGACTCAAAGGCATACACACCCAACCACAATTGGTTTTGATTTGAATAATGTGAGCAACTGCACTTAACTAATAGGGAACTGAATGCCTCTATTTTTTTCTTGTGGTCACACGTGAGAGTGAAAATGAAGATCTCATGAACCTGGAAGGCAAACTAAGTTTATTCCTATAGTTTGTCATTACTTGATGCTATCCAAACACACTCTACAGCCTATAGACTGTTGTCTTGCTACATATTTGCAGGCTTTATACAACTCTGACTGTTCATAGGTTCAATGCATTCATATGCATGCAACTGTATCTTACTGTACGAATATGTATTGCTTGTGTTAGCTTTAAATGTGCTTTGCTGTAAAACTTAATGGTTTTGATGCTGCATACCTAAAATGAAACGTTTGTCATTTTCAGCTGTAAATGTTTGTGCTCAACAGTCTTAATTCACTGTGTCAGATAAGAGGAAATCATGTTAGAATGTATTTATGATTTATCGCTCCTATCTAAACTCCAGAGATGTTGGGAAAGTAGTTCTTCTTTTTAATCTAACAGGAATAGTCAGGTAAAACCCACACTAATCTAGCTCTTTGCTAGTGAGAAATAAAAAAACATTAGGTAGGCGATTCTTGGGTCTCTAACATTACAACAAGGAGCTTTTGACTGATCCATATTTAGAGACTCTCTTTCCTATGTTGAACATCTATTGCATACTGGTGGATGTCGTAGTTGTATAAAGCAGAAGAAGTCTAAGAATTAAAGCTATGTCCAAGATCATTAGGGGTGGGCCAAAGAGTCTAAGCAGTGGACATTCCATGCATTTTAAAAAGAAAAGAAGTATGATTCTAATCTGATATATTCTCTCGGTGATGGTATAAATGTTAGCTTACATGCTATCTGGGAGTCACAATCCATCTAAAGCTAAACATTTTAAATCCGTGCTTATCAGATATCTAGATGTGACCAAGATTATTCTGCTTTTCCCTTCCAACTTGGACATCTCCTCCAGCTGACAAAAATTCCCAGAATGTAGGCTGTAGACGTCCCACAAAGAGAAGTATGAGTTTTGGCATTGAAAACAAGCAAAGGTTGTAAGGTTTTAAATGACTAAACTTGCATGCACCATTTGGTGAGGGACTATGGGTCTCTTGTGTACATTTTGCTTGCTTGGACAAAGGGGACTTTTGCAGTAGGTGGATTCATACCCTTTGCACATAGCTGCTGATCATAAACTTTATCCAGGTGTTACTGCCTGAAAATATGGTGAACCAGCCCATTGACAGCATAAACCTATCTAAGAGTAAAATTAGTTATGTTGAATGGAACTTGTAGCCTGATGAATAGGTATACAGTTTCAAAGGCCTACAGATTTCAAATGAAACATTAGAAACCATTACAATAGCATATAGGGTGCTTAGAAGTAATTTTAATTCCAATTTATATGTAACTATTATTCTTATTTGCATATCGATGTAGAAAACAAAGAGTCAAGTTTCCTTCAGACTGAGCCCAAATAGTATTCTTGGCAATATAGTGGCCATTGCCCTACTTTTCTGGACTGCTTCCTAGTCTAGCTACACACCTGCCATCTCCTAGTAATCTTCCTACCAAGTGTTAACTTGGTTCAATCCCGCCTTTGCTTTTCAAGATCAAATATTATTTGAATTTTCTTTATATAAGCAACCCGGTGACCCAGAATCTCCTGATTCACTTAGCTCCTAGTCTATGATCCATTCTTTTGTGGTCTTCCATCAACCTCCATCAATACAAGAAAGACTCTGATGGGAGTTGGGCAGGAAGATATTTGAATATTAAAGAACCAAAAATTTCCACCTGAAGCCTATCCTAAAATGTAAATCAAAGAGGCCCCAAAGTGTCCAGAATCTGATCCACTATTATTCTATTATTGACTTGTAAAAACCTACAATCAGGTAAAGTTGTCAAGGTTCCAAGTAACATACCCATAGCAAGCAATACTCTGAGGCAGGCAAATTCCTCAAAGAATAGGTTTATTAGATATGTCATATTGGCACAAGCTGGTGAAAAACAACTCTAAATATTCCAGTGGTTTTCACCTGATTAAAAATGAAAGTTTGTCACTTTCTCAAAACAATCAGTCACGTGGTCCAATCAGGACACCGTCCAGTTGCTAGGTGACTCTAGTCCCTTCCTTCCGAGCATCTGCAGGAATGTCCTTGGTTCCCACGAGAAAGTATTTTGTTTTGGCTACAAGACCCGAACTATCTCTATTTCCCCCTCCCTATCCTTCTTCCCTGGTGTGTCAGCTCTGAAGTCTCAAAATGGCCTCAATCAGGCCAGCTTCAGGGTTGACATAAGTAAGAGAGTATGTTCTTTTGCATTCTTATCCATTTGGGATGGGGTGGGATTAAAGTAACGGTTCCTTGTAGATGCTAAACAGCAAGCATGGGATTCTATCAGTTCACACCTATTCGTTAAAACCGGTTGTTAACATTCTAAGCAGTTTGGAGAACCGGTTGTTAGAAGAAATTACTGGCCTAATCCTGTAAGGAAGGAAACATTCTGATGTTGCTTATAGAAACTGCCTCTCCGTTAACCCTTAGTACATTCTTGGCAGGACTAGACTTCCTGTCTCAGGAACTTCTCTGGAATTTTTTCCCCCTTCTTTGCTGGTACTTTGGTTGTGTGGAGTGACCATTCAAAGTTACAATGGCACTGAAAAAAGTGACTTATGACCCTTTTTCACACATATGACTGTTGCAGCATCCCCACAGTCACGAGAGGCCATGCGAGGAGATGCGTGCCTTGATGTGAGTGATGTTGAGTTGACCACACCCAGCCAGTAACATGACCACCAAGCCACACCTAGCAACTAAGCCACGCCCACAGAACCGGTTGTTAAAAATTTTGAATCCCACCCCTGCTTAACAGATGTACTTCACCCGTTAAAATTCTTAAAAGCTTGGCCTATCTGCTTTGGAACTGGAAACCTCATCTTGCTATGGCAGATTTGAAATAGTCCACAAGTAGAAATTATGTAATTCTGAAAAATGTGTTAATGTAGTCTTCAGTTCTAGGAATTGGATGATGAAATCAAACAGTTTCAACAGAAAACCATGTAGGAAAAGGATCTTTTCCCATTGTGTTGACCTGCAGCAGGCAGGGTATTAGTTCTGCTGAAATACCGCAACATTTACATAGAAATGCTTTGCTTTTGCCTTCTGGACAGATAGTTCTTAGCATTACCAAATAAAACATTTCCAGTTGCTTTGTTTATTTTCCACCTTTTTCTTTTCTGGGAAAAAGAATGAGACAGCAATAAGAAATCACAGGAGAGCTACAAATGTAAGACTTGGATATCAGCATTTCCTGTAAAAAAAAAATATTGTGAATGAAGCAGAACAACTGCCCAAAATAAAATGCTTATTTGGAAGCTCCCTCAACAGTCTGATCATTGACGGGGAGGAAAGGCAGCGAGAACTAAATCTACTTCTCGCACACAGAAATGGAGATTCTCTATCTAAGGTTTTTCACTATCTTAAGGAAAATGGTATTTTTAATGAAAACAAAATAAAACAAAAAAAAAATGATTTGGCACACGAATATGTTGGAGAGTCTGGACCATTCCAAGTGTTTTTCTAAAATAAAAATGCTCCCAGTTAAGGAGAGGAGAGAAAATATATATATATATATATTGGAAAAACAGCATAAAACTGAATTGGATGCTACGTGTGTCTAGCATTTGCGGTAAATGTTTTTCTTTATTTAACTGTTCTCTGGAGGAAGGTAGAATGGGTTTACATAGTGCCAAACGTGTGAATATAAGGTAGAATGCACTTCCTGCTGGAAAGCTGGACCAGAGGCCCTAAACTTTGGGGGCCAGTGAACACATATGGAGTTTTCAGAGTATTTTATAGGCACTCCTGCAAAATGGTTCCATGGTGGCTGTGGCAAATCACAAAACGCCAATTTAACAGAAGGGAAGACGAACACTGGACTGCAGCCACCGACCATGCTATTTTCTAAGAATGCATTTGGGGCCTCTGTGTGGTCCAAAAGCATTGTGGGAAACAGGAGTGGCTGGGGCCTTGTACTACAATGTGCTATCTTCCCATTTCTTTTTAAAAAAATATTAAAATAACCTTTTACAGTTAGCTGACAAATCTTGTCCAACAGGCCAATTATCACCCCCAAGGGCTATGTTAGGCCAGTGTTTCTCAATCTTGGCAACTTGAGCACATGTGGACTTCAACTCCCAGAATCCCCCAGCAAGCTAGGGAGTTGGCAATAGGCTCTGATCCAATCCAGCAAAACAATCTTCACACAGCTGACCTAGACTGATTTAAACAATCTAAGCCAGGGGTGTAAAACTTTACATTTTATCATTTTATTTATTTGGTTTGTCAAATTGCTTACAAGATAATAGGTATAAGTAAAAACATAGTTATGAATACATGAATACATACAAGAAAAATAAAAGAAACAATAGGACAGGGACAGTAGGCACGTTGGTGCGCTTATACACGCCCCCTACAGATCTCTTAGGAAAGGGGTCAAGTCAATAGTAGAAAGTCTAAGGTTAAAGTTTTTGGGGTTTGGGGAAGAAACCACAGAGTCAGGTAGAGTATTCCAGACATTGACCATTCTGTTGCTGAAGTCGTATTTCCTGCAATCAAGTTTGTTTGCTCTTGTGTTGTTATGGTTGCAGCTGAAGTATTCTTTGAAAGGTAAGACATTGCAATGTATGATTTTATATACTATACTTAGATTGGACTGAAGGCGGCGTAGTTCTAGGTTTTCTAGGTCTAGAATTTCGAGTCTGGTGGCATAAGGTATTCTGCAACGAGTCGAGGAGTGGAGAACTCTTCTTGTGAAATATTTCTGGACTTTCTCAACTGTGTTAATATCAGATACATAATGTGGGCTCCAGACTGATGAGCTGTATTCGAGTATTGGTCTAGCAAATGTCTTGTATGCTCTAGTTAGTGTGATATTACCAGAGAAAAAGCTACATAGGATTAGGTTAACAACTCTTAATGCCTTTTTGGCTATGTAGTTACTGTGGGCTCTAGCACTTAGACCATTAGAGATGAGTATTCCAAGGTCCTTTACAGAGCTTGGATCATCAACAAGGTCTTGACTATTCAGCCTGTATATCATCACGGCAGCGGCATGTGATGTATTGTGTGTCAGGGTTCCGACAGACTTTTCCCCCTTCGCTAAACCGGGCATGGGTGTGGCCAGCGCATGACACATCCAGCTTGCGGGCTGCAAGTTTGACAGCCCTGATCTAAGCAGTTCTTATCTAGCAATTATTCCCTCGATGTTTCCGGCCCCAAATGTACTTTTAGAAAGTAGCATGGTTAACACTTGGATGGGAGATTACCTGCAATTACCATAGCTAAAGTAGGTCGAAGAAAAACCTTGCAAAAGGCAGTGGGAAGCCACACCTTGTAGCAGAGATGGTAATCAGCTAGTTCTGATAGGTTCTGGAGAACCAGTACCAGAAATTTTGAGTAGTTTGGAGAACCGGCAAATACCACTGGCCCCACCCACCCCATCTATTTTCTGTCTCCTGAGTCCCAGCTTATCAGCTGGGTCTTCTTTTGTTGCCCTGCACAGGAGAACCGAGCTGGAAAGCAGGTTAGGGGGGTGGGGAGGGAATAGGGATTTTGCAGTATCCTTCCCCTGCCATGCCCACCAAGCCACACCCACAGAACCGGTAGTAAAAAAAAATTGAATCCCACCACTGCTTGTAGTCAAGATGATGTCATGCATGTATCTCTGTGGCTTCCAGGGGTCCAACCAGAAATGCTAAAAGTATGCTGTCACAAGCACCTATCAGGGAATCAGTGTAGTACTTCTAAGTAGAAATATCTAGATTTTCCATGCCCCCCCCCCCCCCCAAAAAAAGTTGCCCATAATTCCATAGGGATTTTTAAGGGGAAGAAAGGGGAAGCAAGCCGGTACAGAATTGCCTTTCAAGATGGCAACAAAACGCTTGAAGAAGAAAGAATGGCGGGTTACATGTTTGCTGACTCCAGGAATTCCAATCAAATGCCTGGGCGAGGGGATCCTGGTTTTGCTTGAACTGGCTCTGTGTGTCTTCTTGCTGGGATCAAAGACAACAGCAAAAACTTGTGGTCTTTTCCACGTTTGAACCCTTCCCTCCCTTCCCCTCTTTATTGCATTTAGAAGAGCGAGGAGCTTTGTTTGCTGGCTGTTTAAACCCTACTTCAAAAGAAAACTTGAATCAGTACATGCCTGTGCTATATACAAATTAAAATAATTGATTTTTGGCAGACTTTGGGAAAGATATATAAATTTAAAGGATCACATTTCCAATCCAGGGGCTCCGGACGGCATGTCAATTTGGAACCACCAGTCTCCTTCGTAGAGCTGGAAGTTGGCCACGGAAAAGAAGGGAGCTGCTTGCTTTGATTTAATCTAACCTCTTGTCATAGCAGCTCTTTCTTCAACTCTTTAACAGCTCAAACCTGTTGGGTTTTGGCACGAGTCCACAGCTGCATCTTTTTCTTTGCCTGCTGGCTTTGCAGCCTTTGCACAGAACCATTGAAGGGGGAAGATATATAGGACAGTACTTCTCTTTTCTAATTCCCTCCTTCTCCTTCTCCTCCCATCAATGGGAGCACCACATCCAATGAAGCACAACAGCTTCTGGCTTATACCCATCCTGTGACGGATGGCTCTAGGTCCCACACTCTCTGCACTGCCCTAAAAATAGCTCTCAATTAACATTGCATTTCAAGAATTGGAAATTTTCCCAGAAGTCCATTCTTTCCCTCTCTTCTCCCCTCCCTCCCCTTTTCTGTTTCATTACATTTTGCAGTAATAATACATAAGCCTGTAGAAAACATGACGGGTAATGAAAAATGTAATTAATATAAGCAGTGTAAAGCGTGTTTTTTTCCTCTGTTGTCCTTGCAGAAAATTGCTGCTTTAAACTGAGCAGGATGTGAAAATGCATAAAGCAAACATTGATATGCTCTGCTTTGTAAATATCTTATGCAAAACCGTGAAGGCAACTGCTGTTTATTATTTTACTCTGTCACAAATTCTTTTCAGAAAGTTTTTATGTTGTTTCTCTTGCCTCTTTTTTTTTTTGTTTTTGTTTTGCCCTTCTCAGATTAAAAGATGATACTATCCTAAAATTATCACTTTTTGGTAATATAGTTTCAACACTTACTGATTCAAGTAGAAATTACATTTTTCCCCCTGTTTGGCTCCTCCCCCATTTCCAGAAAATATAGTCACCCATAAACCTTTGCAAAATTTGCTTATGCTTCCCATTTGTTTTTACATTTTAGTTTAGTACACAAGGTTATCCTTAGACACAATCCAGAGAGCTACAAAACTACATTGGGAATACATTTCCCCCCAAAAGGGCCCTGCTATATTCTTAAGGCAACCTGGCAAAGTACTTTCAATCCTGAAAGAAATTCTGAAATCTGATTTATGAATTAATGTCAAGATTCAAAGACTAAAATTACCAATTATAACCATGGCTTGAGTCTAGTGCAAATTCTTTATGTCAGCCCAGCTATCTTCTTTGAATTGGATTACAGTCATAAGCTGAGAGATTTATGAGGAATAACTAGATAGCCATCATTGCAGTGATGTAACACGTACAATACTGTTACTTTTCCTCAATAGAGGTTGGCTGGCTCTAGATCAGGGGTGTCAAACTCACGTTGTCACGGCAGCATCACTTACATATCGGGACTTTCCCCCCTCTTTGTTAAACAGGACATGGGTGTGGCCAGCCTGTGATGCATCTGGTCCGTGGGCCGGGAGTCTGACAGCCCTGCTCTAGATGCTAAAAGTTGCTATATAGAAAAGACTACAGAGTACATTTCAGTTCTGGGTAAATACTACCCTCTTACTGAATTTCAAGTTTGGGTAGAGCTTAGTGTGATTTCATCATTCGCAGGAGATTCCATAGCTCCCATAATCCATATGGAACCACAGCAAACTGTCCAAGATCTCGCAAGCTTTGCATCCTTTGTAGAGGATTCCATAGTATTATAAATATTCTTGGAACAACTCTAAAATAATAGAAAAAGTGGCTTTCAGGAGAACCACACTTGATTTGACTTGGAATTGTTTTCACTGCATAAATTGCTCATCCGCATTGCCCAGTATTGAAGATATACACTTTTGGGGTTTTTTGGTACTCTCTAAATGTATTGGACTGCTGCTCCTTTTGTCCTTATCTCTCATGCCTGCTGGCTGAAGCCAATGGGGATCATAGTCCAGCCCTTCTGGAGATATCATCAGGAATAAAAGTCTGTTCAACTCAACTCGCGTATAGTGGGGACTGAGTATGACATTTCTAGATGTGTAGCAGGTTCTCCATCACTCACTTCCAACACTTATGACTTGAGATGAGAGCACTTAGTAAAACATAATAACATGGTCTGCTAGGTAATAGCAATAGCAATAGACTTATATAACGCTTTATAGTGCTTTACAGCCCTCTCTAAGCGGTTTACAGAGTCAGCATATTGCCCCCAACAATTTGGGTCCTTATTTTACCCACCTCGGAAGGATGGAAGCAGAGTTGGTATTCAGCAGGTTCTGACCAGTTCTGGAGAACCGGTAGCGGAAATTTTGAGTAGTTCAGAGAACCGGCAAATCCCACCTCTAACTGGAGATTTTACAGTATACTTCCTCTGCCACACCCACAAGCAATGCCCACAGAACTGGTAGTAAAAAAATTGGAATCCCACCATTGGATGGAAGTCTAGGACTATCAGCAGATTCTACTAATCTGAGCAGAGTTTGGCATCGGAGCACTGCTTTATAGAATAGGCTTGCTATTTTACCTTTGAAAACCAAGGTTTTGATCTATGTCCTAGGGAATCCACTGTTCCTCAGACGACCGGATGTGAATCCCTTTTTGTGAAATGTGGTTCTGGGGTTCAGATGGGCCTATTGATCACATACCTGGCTCCCTGCTATGTGACATTGGCCCTGCCTGAGCTCCTGGAGGTCATAGCCGGCTTGGCGGTTGAGACCCCCAGGCTTATGGTCATGGGGGATTTCAACCTGCCTTCGGCCGACGGGGCCTCGGGGATTGCTCCGGAGTTCTTGGCTTCCATGACAGCCTTGGGCCTGACCCAATTAATTAGGGACCCCACTCACACTGGGGGTCACATCTTGGATCTGGTTTTTATCTCTGGACAGTGGCAGGATGATCTAGGTATAGGGGACGTTGTTGTAGAGCCCCTGTCATGGTCTGATCATGGGGTCCTTAGGCTGGACTTCCATGCCGCACCTCCTCATCGCAGGGAGGCGGAGCTGATCCGATAGTTCCACCCCAGGCACCTGATGGACCCGGATAGGTTCCTGATGGAGCTTGGGCCGTTTCCCGGTGTTCGCACACACGACTCGGTTGAGGACCTGGTGACCACCTGGGATAGGGTGGCGGCTGGGGCCCTTGACTGGGTCGTGCCCTTGCGGTCTCTGACCCGATGCCGATCCAATTGGCTCCTTGGTTTTCTGAGGAGCTGAGGGAGTTGAAGCACCGGAAAAGATGCTTAGAGAGTGGTTGGAGGGCCACCCACTCCGGATCTGACCAAAACTATTGCGGTCCCATATTAGGGCCTATTTAGTGGCGATAAGGATGGCAAAGCGCTCTCATTTTTCCGTCCTTATTGCGTCCACAGGAAATCACCCAGCCACCCTTTTTAGGGTGACCTGCTCCCTTCTAGAAGTGGGAGTGCGGGAGGATCCTCTACAGGGGCAGGCTGAGGATTTTTCAAATTTTCTGCAGGACAAAATCACTCAGATCCGGGATGGGTTGGACTCTGACTGGGCAACTCTGGATGGGGGGGTGGGGGCGGACTTCGGTGAGGTTATTTGGGGGGAGTTTGATCCTGTGACCCTCGAGGACGTGGACAGGATGCTGGATGGGATGAATGCCACCACATGTTTACTGGATCCGTGTCCCTCCTGGTTGGTATTGGCCACTCGGGAGGTGACACAAGGTTGGTTCCAGAGCATTATTAATGCTTCCTTGAGTGAGGGGTTTTTACCTGCCGCCTTGAAAGAGGCGGTAGTGAGACCCCTCCTCAAGAAACCATCTCTGGACCCAACTTTATTATCTAACTATCGTCCGGTCTCCAACCTTCGCTTTATGGTGAAGGCTGTTGAGAGTGTGGTGGCATGACAGCTCCCCCAGCACCTGGATGAAGCTGTCTATTTAGATCCACGCCAATCAGGCTTCAGGTTTGGGTACAGCACAGAAATGGCGTTGGTGAATGATCTCTGGAGGGCCTGTGACAGGGGTTATTCCTCTGTTCTGGTCCTGTTAGTTCTCTCAGAAGCTTTTGATACTGTCGACACAGTATCCTATTGTGGCGGCTGGAGAGGTTGGGAGTGGGAGGCACGGTGTTACGGTGGTTCACCTCCTTCCACTCTGACCGTTCGCAATTTGTGTTGTCAGGGGGGCAGATGTCAGCCCCGAGGCTCCTGACTTGTGGGGTACCTCAGGGGTTGGTGCTGTCACCCCTTCTGTTCAACATTTATGTGAAGCCGCTGGGTGAGGTCATCTGTGTCTTTGGGATAGAATTTTATCAATACGCTGATGATACTCAGCTGTACATCTCTACCCCAGGCCACCCCGACAAAGCTGTGGAAGTGATGACCTGGTGCCTGGAGGCTGTGCGGGGTTGGATGGGGCGGAACAGGCTTCAGCTCAACCCATACAAGACCGAGTGGCTGTGTTTTCCGGCGCACCGATACAACCAGCTAACTCCATCGCTGGCCATGGGGGGAGGGAAATTCTTGCCCCCATGGAGAGGGCACGCAATCTGGGTGTCCTCCTGGATGTACGGCTGTCGTTAGAAGACCACATAGCAGCCGTCGCCAGGGGGGCTTTTTGTCAGGTCCGTAGGATCTACCAGTTGTGGCCCTTTCTGGATCGGGATGTGCTTCGCACGGTCACCTCTGCCCTCGTCATCTCCCGCCTAGACTATGCCAATGCTCTCTATGTGGGGCTCCCCTTGAAGAGCACCCGGAGGCTCCAGTTGGTTCAAAATGCAGCCACGAGGGTGGTTTTGGGGGCTCCTCGGAGCTCCCATGTTACACCACTTTTGCGCGAGCTGCATTGGCTCCTGGTGGTCTTCCGGGTGCGATTCAAGGTTTTAGTGACCATCTTTAAAGCGTTCCATGGCTTGGGACCTGGGTATTTACGGGATCACCTATTGCCACCATCGGTCTCCCGTCGGCCAGTGCGCTCCCATAGGGTGGGCCTCCTCGGGATGCCACCGGCTGGACAGCTGGTGAGCTCGAGGGTGCAGGCCTTCTCTGTGGGAGCACCTTCCCTCTGGAACGAATTACCCCCAGAGATGAGGACCATCCCTGACCTTTTGACCTTCCAGCATGCTTTGAAAACCCACTTATTTCACCAAGCCGGTCTGGCCTAGAGTTCTGTGCAGGGTTTTTAATTGGTTTTAATTGGTTTTTAATTTATAAATTTTAACCTTGATTGTTTTTATCTATCAGTTATTTATCAGCCACCTTATTTAATCTTTTCAAATTGTTTTTAAAAATTGTATTGTACACCGCCCCTAGTCCCGTCGGGAGAGGGGGCGGTATAAAAGACTAAATAAACAAACAAACAAATAAATACATAAAATAAATAAGTAAAATAAATAAATAAATAAGGTGAGAGGGATAAAGTTATCCAAGTTATCCAAGTGGGAGGCCATTATGGATTCTGATAAGACTTTCCAGCTAGAGTTCAGTCCAAAGAAAGTCAAGGCAATATGGTCCATGCCAGGACTTTTGAGTCATTTCTCATGGGCCATGCCTGATTCCTTAGGAATTCGGTCTGAAAATCTCTCCCATCATAACAATGCAGTATTTTAAGCTCATTTCTACAGCCAGCCCAAAATTGCAACTAGTTTATTTTTTTTCTTTTCTCCTTCCCGTTCTCTGTAGCTGACACTTAATATTACTTACTGTTTATTTTTACCTTGTTCCCAGAGCTAAAGGTTTTCACTTCAGACCTCAGTTGTGCATGAACCACACACAGCACACCTTTTGCTTTAGGTTCTCCGATCTAAAGAGTCCCTTTAAAAAGCCAGGCCTCTCTCTTGTTCCATTTTGCACAGCCATTTGGAGTCCCAGATGCAGGAAATGAAATAATCCACGCTCATACAGGCCTGAAAGTGCCCACCTGGCACACAGGAACATCACCCTGCAGAATCACATAAGCGTGAGTTCACTTTTGTTATGGCATTTTCATAAACAGAGAAGCAGAGAGCAAACAGGGAAGGCCTTTGAGATAATAACAATCATATTTATCACAGATTGGCCTTAAAAATACGTATGTGCTTTTGAAACAGGCTTGAAAACACAAAGGAGATACCCCTGGTGAAATTGCCACCTAATTTTCCCTCATTGTTTCTTCTTCAGGAAGACTGTATGAAGCATAGATGATGCCATCATATCCCTCAATAATTAGAGGCATGCGATTTTCATCTTAAAACAAATGCTTTGTAAAACCTCAAAATATAAGGTGTGTTTTTTAAAACACAACAAACCAACTCTGGATTTAGAGCTACCTTAACTGGGTTACTGTACTAATCAACAGCAAGGAGATGGAGAACATTCCCTAATATAACAGATTAACAGAGTTGGGAGGGACCTTGGAGGTCTTCTAATCCAACCACCTGCTTAAGCAGGAGATCCTGACCTATACCATTTTAGACAAATGGCTGCCCAGTCTCTTCTTACAAGCCTCCAGTGATGGAAAACATTTTCTAATTCGGTATCCCAAGTTATGGTTTCTCTAAGCCTGACATTGTAAAAGTACCTTGAAAGGGTAAGTAGCAGTTACTCAAAATGAAAGTGAATATTATTGTGCATCAGCATTTGGCAGTTTAAAGGGGAAAAAAAATTCAAGATGGTAGCCACAACGATGCAGTCAAAGTCACATCCTTTGATTATCTGCATGGTGATGCATTTAAGGAAAGTTGCACGGTTGCCACTTCCCTTCTTTGGCTCTGCTGTGGATGTCCAATTATGTATGCGGTCAGAAGCATATGGAACCAGGTTCTAACCAACATAGAACAGATCTCAGCTTCAGTTCTTGAAATCGTTAGAGGGCTGTAAACATCCCAGATACGAATTCCAGAGGGCTAATTTCAGAGTCAACCTAAAGTAGTTTCCCACATTCCCATCATTATAGGCAGTCCTCAACTGGTTATCACAACTGGGACTGGAAATCCCATCATAAGTCATGCTAGTCCAGATCTTGATTGGAAGTGATTTCATGGCCTTTTTTTTTTTTACAGTAATCATGAAGTGAACGTGGCAATCGTAAGTGTGAATCCATTCATTTGAACGGGCATTTTTTTTGCCGGAAACTAGCAAAAATCGTCATGAATTGCAGTCACGTGACTGTGGAATGCTGCAACCCATTGTAAAGGTGTCCGATTACCAAGCACCTCATGTGACCTTGGAGGGGTGTTCTGCAGTCATGTGACCTTGGAGGGGTGTTCTATGGGCCATAATGCCCTCATTTCATAACCATCATAAATGCAAATTATCCTTGAGTGAACTAGTCATAAATCAAGAGCTACTTGAACTACATGAGGTGTTTTCAAGATAGAGATTTTGGCACTGAAACCATTTGGGTGCTGGGCCCCAGCATCTGCTTTCTCAGGAGAAACTTTTCTCACCCTTCACCAAAACTAATTTTTAATATATGTTTTTTACTAGAATTTTTTCTACAGAAATAAAAGATACACAGAGAAAGTTAAGAAAAGGAGAGAAAAAAAGGAAATGTGTGAAAAACAATACACGTAGAAAAAGATGATTAAAGAAACTTCTGATCTTCATTCAGCAATTACAAACAAATTTAGTATCCTCCCTCTCTAATATTACATTAAACTGTTCCCTCCTGTCCCATATTCAACCTTTCTTAATCAGCAAATCCATAAATCACCATTTCATTTTTTCCTATTTTTCATCCTTGAGCAAATCCTGACTATTCAAGTGCTTACCTTTTCCAAAATACAGGCAAATGCAACCTTATGAAGAAAAAGAAAGGGGATAATAAAACAAAATCTGTCCTCCCCCCGCTCTTTTCCCTTCCTTCTCATGCATACACACACAGACACCAAGTGATGACATTTAGCCAGGGGTGGGATTCTACCAGTTCTCACCTATTTGCTAGAACCGGTTGTTAACATTCTAAGCAGTTTGGAAAACCGGTTGTTAGAAGAAATTACTGGCTTAATCCTGTAAGGAAGGCAGGAAGGAAACATTCTGGTATTGCTTACAGAAACTGCCTCTCCGTTACCCCTTATTACATTCTTGGCAGGAGTAGACTTCCTGTCTCAGGAACTTCTCTGGAGTTTTTTTTCCCTCCTTTGCTGGTACTTTGCTTGTGTGGAGTGATCATTCAAAGTTACAATGGCACTGAAAAAAGTGACTTATAACCGTTTTTCACATTTATGACTATTGCAGCATCCCCACAGTCATGAGAGGCCAGGCGAGGAGATGCATGCCTCGATGTGAGTGATGTTGAGTTGGCCACGCCCAGCCAGTCATATTACCACCAAGCCATGTCCACAGAACCAGTTGTTAAAAAATTGAATCCCACCCCTGCATTTAGCAATAAGGTTATCATTGCAAAACAAGAAACAAAGCTTATGTTTAAATTAATTCTATTGCAGCAAGAAATGCAATTTGGAGGACTCCTTTGTTTAATCCAGAACTTCAACACAATTTCCTCAATGATGTAAGCACTCATTCGGCTATTTTGCTCTATTGGAATGAAATTCTTGATAGGCAGGTAAATGCCTGTGGAGATTCTCAGTCATTCAAGTCATGGTGGTCCCAAAGGTGCTTTTTTCAAGAGGCAACTGGACTTTTTGGTTTTTCTTTGAAGACCTTTCACCTCTCATCCAAGAAGCTTCTTCAGTTTTGATGATAGGCCAGTAGCAATCTAAAACTGGTAGCCGTCTAAAACTGAATACTTAGTTCTATATCAAGAAGTCAAATGAGACTATGCTTGCTTTTGACTGAAAAATACTGTATGTTGCATTTGGATTTAAAAATAATTTCACTTAGCCTTTCAGCTAGATGTTTAGGCTGAAGAAGACCAATGGTGAAGTTGACACTGTTCAGTCATTTCTATTGAAAGCCATGCATAGGTTGTAAAAAATGATATGCATATCTACTCAGAACTGGCTCACAACACGAGACAATGCAAAGTGTGGCATCTTCATGGTGAAGTATTGTAGGCTTCCATGTAGTAATCAAGATGTTAGTCCTAGGGTTTTCTTCTAATAATTGAACATCTCATACATTCAAGGTGGTTACTTCTATAGGAATAGTAGTGCACCCTTTGAGAAATATTACCCCAAATGCAATTCTTTCTTACTGTTTTAATTAACAATGTGAAGACTAAAGAACACATCTATTTTGAGAATTCTGCGATGCAATTCTCAATTTAAAAAATGCATAATTTAAGAAAAGTATTCTCAGCAGTATTCTATATTGCTGAATTAATTCATTGCCCAAAATTGTGCATTCAAAACTTCCTTTTCAAAAAATAAATAATACTTTCAAAGATACTGCTAATTTTGATTGATCCTTTAAAGAAATCAGTTAATAAAGCAGGAAGGAGATGGGATGGGACAAATGTGAATGTGAATAACAGTAAGAGAGATCTATTTGCCTTTTATAAATAATGCTATTGCCTAACCATTGTGTGTGGATGACACATTAGGTCAAGGGTCTTGAAACTTGGCAAGTTTAAGACTTGTGGACTTCAACTCCCAGATTTCCTGAGCTAACATGACTGAAGGAGGAATTCTGAGAGTTGAAGTCCACAAGTCTTAAAGCTGTCAAGTTTGAAGACCCCTGCACTAGGTAATAAGCAAAGACAGCAGGAGCCATGATCTTGTAAGCCTTGTATCTAATCTGCTTTTAAGAACCTTTTGAAGACCTCCTGTGAAAGGAACATATCACTTAATAAGGCAGCCAATTCCAACGATTAACTATACTCGTACCATATTCTTAGCTGCTCCTGCTGCTATTGGTTGTAATTCTGTAGAAGTCTCCCCCTTTCTTGCTAGCATATCTTCCTTTCTGCAAATCTAATTAAATATAATCTAGTTTCTTTAACTACTTCTAATAAGATTAGGTTTCCAGTCCCCTCACCATAATGGGAGCCATCCTATGAATTTGCTCTGAGTTGTCAAAGCCCATTTTTAGCCTGTATACAAGCTGTCAGGAATGTGTATGTTTTGAAGATTATTTGGAAGTATTAGTCAGGACCTTAAATGAGCTTCTCTATCAGAGGTGGTATTCAGCAGGTTCTGACCAGTTCTGGAGAACTGGTAGCGGAAATTTAGAGTAATTCGGTGGCAAATACTACCTCTGACTGGAGATCAGTATCCTTCCCCTGCCACGCCCACCAAGTCACGCTCACAGAACCGGTAGTAAAAAAAATTGAATCCCACCACTTTCTCTACTATATATTGGACACCCCCATCACTTTCCTCCCAGTTTCTATGCGCTTCCAAAAAGCACATTTTCTTTAAATAGAGAAACTTTAATGAATCACCTCCTGAGAACACATTTCTTTCTGCTTGTGAAGGATTATGTGAATACTTTCAGTGAACACCAAAGTAGTCCTGTGGTTGTACAGAGCCTAAGGACTTCTCCTAAGTCCTAATAGCTCTATGTTCATGGGAAGAATTTTGGGTAACACAGTTTTGCCCAACAGGTTATCCTCTAAGTTCTTGTGAATCCTATTGAATTCAGTGGCATTTACTTCTAACTAGACCTGTACGGGGATTGCATATGACAGGAAAAGGTGATAGGCCATAGTTAGGGCCCATATGCAGGTTGCAAAACTCTAGAAAATCATTAGATGGTAGCAAAGAGTTAAGCATTTTCTACTTCTCTTGTTGCCATCTAATGGTTATCTGAATTTTTGTAGCCCATGTAGAACAAACTTTTAAGGGCAATTTCTAATAAGAGAAAACAGTACTGCAGAAGTTTCCAATCGATGGAAGGACTGGTTTTCAAGAATTACTGGACTGTTATCCCAAGTAACTAGAAAATGCTTTTTTTTTTAAGGCAGGGCAGACTACTCACCTGTGAGTAGTCCATGCTGTGTCCTCCATGTTTCTCTGATGTGCTTTTTCAACTGGCCAGGTTTTTAAATGCCACTTCAGCAAAATAATGCTCCAAGGATTTAATAACAGATGGAGACAACTATGAAGCCAGTACAAGCTGCTTTGAACAAGCCAAGAGAGTGACTTCTTGCATGGGTCATTTCAGTGGTGGCATTCAAATTTTTTTACTACCAGTTCTGTGGACGTGACTTAGTGGGCGTGGCAGAGGTAGGATACTATAAAATCTCCAGTCAGAGGTGGCATTTGCTGGTTCTCTGAACTACTCAAAATTTCCGCTACTGGTTCCCCAGAATTGATCAGAACCTGCTGAATACCACCTCTGGGTCATTTCCTTTAAATCATCCTTCCCCAACTTGGTGCCCTTCAAGTATGTTGGACTTCGACTATTACAATGCTCCCCACTTCCTAACTGTTTATCACAGTGACTGGAGCTTATTTGAACTGAATCCCCAAATACCTAGTAAACGTCAAGAAAATTGCTCCAGTGTTATCATTAGGCAATCAAAGCCCAAAAGAGTTGATTTTACCATGCCACCAGTTTCTTATATGTTTACTATAAATTGATGTTGACTCTGTGATAAATACATTTGGCATCTTTTAGAACCTGACAACCTGCTGGGTTCTAAAGGACGTATGCTAATTTTTGGCAATAGTTTAGAATAAGTATCTATGTTACGTTCTGATTCATAAGTCGGACTCCTGTCTCTGCTGGCACTTAGGAAAGATTCACACATTACTCCAGAAAAAGGTAGGGACATGACAAGATTGTTTTAGCTTGTCAGTTTCACACGGAAAATGTTTCTAAGTACACTTGCTGACAGCTGGTGTTTTCTATGTCAGGGACAGGCCTTGAAAATGGAAGGGTAACCTGACAGAGTAACTACCAGCTGTCCTCAGCTGAGGGCACATTTGTAAGCATGCACGGCAGGACGCTGATAGCAGAAAGCCACCTGAGAAAAAGTCATGTGTGAAAGTATCCCACAGTTTTACCAATAGTTTACTAGTTCTGCCTGCATATGAGAGGTACACTCTTACCATAATGGATCCTAGAAAGGGAATAAGAAAATAGAATGTCTTGGGAAAAAGCTGTTTTCCTCAGTATCACCTGGTATTTATCGTAGCCTAATTATTATTTATTTATTGTCTTTTTTATATTTATTTGATTTGTCAATCACTTACAAGATAATAGGTATAAGAATAAACATGTGTATGAATACAGGAAATAGATACGAATAAATGGGGACAATAGGACAGGGATGGTAGGCACTATTGTGCACATGCACGTCCCTTTAGACACCCATAATTGCATACAGCAAGTGTAATAAGAATGATAGCATATTATAATTCATGTGGTCGAACAATGTTTAATAAACAAATATAACGTGTAACAGTGTTGATCATCATCTATATTTGATCATGGTATTGGAATTTAATTCCAAGTAAATTTTAGGATTACGGTCTGAGAAGTTGAATTAGAACCTAAAGCATGTTCTTCATGTTCTTCTCCTGCCATAAGATCGTTAGATTGTTTTAGATTAGCCCTCAAGTTAACCACAGGCTCTCATTGCAAAAGAGGCTTATGTTTGGCCTACTTTATGAACTGTAAGGATTCGTGAGATAATGTGAGCTAAGTGCTTTGAACAAACAAAATTATGATTTATGAGGTCTGACTAACTGAACAGCACACAACATTGGTTGTTGCACGGCATCATGTTATGGCTCAATATATTGCATTTTACTCCTGAAAAAGAAAAACAGTGGTATTTGAAGAGTGGAAAAATGAGATTTACTAATTTGGATAGATAAGTTTAGACCTGGCAGGACAACTATATAATTATTGTGCAAGAAACTTCGGTGTTCAGAAAAGCTCTTCCTGCTCTCATTAATCTAGCTCTGTGGTTAATGTGCTTGATTCACCATTTGGCACCATGACAGGAAGCTTTGTATCAGGGAATAACTTATTATAATAAGTAAGTTTACAAGCAGAAATAAGCCATCCCAGCTGACTGTAAGAGAAGTTGCAGAGTTTCCAAATTAATCTTAGCTCTAACCCTGAAAAGCCACAAAGCTAATTGGAGAATTGAAAGCTTTCAAAACATGTTAGGGAGCTTGATGGGAACACGTTGAAATAAACACAAACATTTAGATAAAGCCACTATTTTAATTGTATTAATTCTGCCAATTAATGATAATGGAAGAGCCGTCCAATTAGCTAAATAGCTAATAGTTTTATCAAGCAGAGGCTGGCAATTTAAAGCAAACAAATTCTTTCTAATTTTATCCCCTTGCTCACTAAGATATTTAAAGGATAATGGGGGAATCCAATAAAGGATATTGCTCAAAGAGAGCTACATTTAAATTGTCTAATGGCTTTGAGAGTTTTACCTCAATTAACAAATACTAAACCTGAGCACTTAGTGAATTCCTGTAAAAGAGACATCATTTGGCCAATTGAGGAGAGTTTAAAGAAATTTATAAATTAACATACTCTCTGCATAAGCATTATGCAACATTATGACTGATGCTCTTTCCCCCATTGGTGTATCTCCAAAGTCACCAACAAAAAGCAAGTGAAAAATCACAGACTGGAGACATGGGGAGAATTTTATTTACTGAAATACTCAACAAAACAGAGAAGAGAAATTATTTATTTGAACAGTGAATTTCAGTAGAAGGAGGTCAACTCATCCGCCATACTGGGGGAGGGACAAATTCTAGAAGCTCTTTTAGTTTGAACTACATTAAAGCTCTGGAAGGATAACAAGATCCTCTTTGGAGGGTGGAATTCATTAAGTAGAATAAAGCTCTTGTAATAATATAGAGGATAGAATATCATTAAAGAAATGCCATTGACTGCTGGTAATGGGGTAGTCTGGAATATGTCCAATTTGATCCAGATGGATGATCAAAGGTACTGCCTTCTGATCTCTTAAGGACTATGCACACACTCCATACAGGAAAGAAGACTCAAGCAGAATTGAGTCTTCCTTCCTGTATGGAATCAAGAATTACCAGGGGTGGGATTCTACCAGTTCATACCTATTCACCAGAATCGGTTGTTAACATTCTAAGCAGTTTGGAGAACCAGTTGTTAAAAGAAATTACTGAGCTAATCCTGTAAAGAAGGCAGGGAGGAAACATTCTGGTGTTGCTTACAGAAACTGCCTCTCCGTTAACCCTTATTACATTCTTGGCAGGACTAGACTTCCTGTCTCAGGAACATCTCTGGAGTATTTTTCCTCTCCTTTGCTGGTACTTTGCTTGTGTGGAGTGACCATTCAAAGTTACAATGGCACTGAAAAAGTGACTTATGACCATTTTTCACATTTACGACTGTTACAGCATCCCCAAAGTCATGAGAGGCCAGGTGAGGAGATGCGTGCCTCGATGTGAGTGATATTGAATTGGCCACACCCAGCCAATAACATGACCACCAAGCCATGTCCACCCAGTCACATGACCACCAAGCCACACCCACCACCTAAGCCATGCCTATAGAACTGGTTGTTAAAAATTTGAATCCCACCTCTGGGAATTACCCTTGAATTGTAGCAGAGCAACAAGAGATCCAGGACTGACACCCCCTCTCCACTTAAGTTCCATAGAGTCTTAACCATCTGTTCCCAGAGAAAGTCTTGGCATATGGGGAGATTCCTGTACTATAGGGAAAGTACAATAAAGTAGCTAGTTTGGATTCTACACGTATGAATCTGGTTGCTTGTGCCTAACATTTGGTGGGGGGGGGAATCTTTAGAAACAGGTAGATGGGAATGAATGAATCACTGTCTTTCAACCAAGTAGATTCCCCTTTTTAAATAAGTTCAACAGGATTTTGTCCTTCCTTCCTTTCCTCTTCCTTCCCCTCCCTGGATTTTGTCCACTAAATAATTTTTTCAAATCCCTTGAATTCATCAGCATCAGGTGTTTAAACGTTAAGATAAACGTTAAGGCCTATACACTTTATTGTTGTACTATTAATGTATATGAAATAAAGATAGCAATATCTTTTAAAAGTAAAGCATTTTTCAAAACTAATAATATTTTATACCACTGTAACATTTTCTTTTTCCATTTTAAAATAGATAGGATCTTTGTCAACTACTTCTTTAGGTGGGAGTGCTGTGGGCCAATATTTTACAAGAGGATCTATAAAGAGTAATTTGAAAGCTTTCATTGTTCTCATTCTTTGTGTCATTGATAGGTACAGGTAGATAATTAATCTTTGGAAAGCAATGGTATTTTCCTTGTTTAATATATGTATGAGGATATTTGTTGCTGTTTTCTTTCTTACAGGATTCTTAATAAAGCTATCAGAATAATTTATAACAACATACTTTATTATATGTTTCAGACAATGCACTCTCACAATTTCCATTTTGTTTCCTTCTCCACCCTTGTCCTAAGTCCCTTCTCTTCCTGCAGTATCTCCTAGGACATACTACAGTTGCTTTCTCTGATGTCATTGTGCTTTTCTATTACAGATCCAGCTAATGTCTCTTCTACAGAGGAAGGCATCAGTGGTTGATTTCAGAACAATGGATGATAAGGAGAAAAAAATCCCGGCTGTCTGCATCTGACCTGGATTGGGAATAGCAACCATATATCCTTGAGATTAAAGATTACTGTTTTCTGAAAACTTCTGCATTTGTTTCAGAGTGAAAGATGGAATGGAAGAATGGCTGGAGAAACTCTGACTATAAAACATTTCATTAATTCATTCATACATTGTTAATTAGCTTATCATTTGATTTTAATTCCTTGGAATTTCAGGTTGCACCTCTGACTGCATTTGAGCATCGATTCAGCCTTGCTCTTCTCCTTGTTATCTAGCCTCTTACCTCTTTGATCCACATAATATACTGAAGTGGACAAGACAATGTTGCCCTTTTTTCTCTTTATTTTTATTGGCATTAGACCCACTAGCAATGAAAACATGTCAGAAAAATAAAACCCAAGGAGTTAAATTAGCAACTCAAGATCATAAACTAAAATTATACTCTGATGAAGAGATTTACTGTTAACCAGCAGAAGGAGTTCTTAGTATTGTTCAGGGAATGTGTATGGTTTCATATTATATCAAGGTTTCGTATCAGGTTATTGGATTAATAAAGGAAAAAGTAAAATGTTGATACGGAATTTGGCAGAGGAAGAAAAGCTGAACATATTTTTGGAATTTAACATCACAAACAGGAGAAATATCTAGGAATTTGTATGACAAAAATTTGTCAGGATTTATGTAAAAACTACTTACCAACTTGAAAAAGGGTAACAGCAAATTGGGAAAAATTGTCTTGGCTAGGCAATTGGCTAGGCTACAAGAGTTAAAATTAGTATTTTACTAAGGTTTAATTTTCTTACTCAAATGAGTGTGATACATACTGATGTTTGTATTAAATGATGGGTACAAACAAGTAATGAACTACTTGTGTCCCAATAATATATTTTTATTTATTTTTGTCAATTGCTTACAAGATAATAGGTATAAGTAAAAACATAGTTATGAATACATGGATACATATTTTATATATATGTATGTGTATATATATATATTTGTTTTCGGAGGTTTTCGCGGGTATTTGTATGTGGATCTTTGGTTCTTCGGGTTTTCTCCTGCGTAGAATTGGAAATATCTAGACGACGTTTCGATGAAGTCTCATTCATCATCTTCAGGCTTGTGTCTTCGGCCTTGTGCTTCTCAAAGTAATGTGAGCTTGCAGCTGCTTCTTCCTTTTAACTACTAGTGGGGGTGTGACTTGATTGGTTGGGGTTTGGCTGTGTTCTGATTGGTTGGGGGGTTGGCTGTGTTCTGATTGGCTGGGGGTGTGTTCTGTTCTGGTGGGGGTTTGGTTGTACGTCGCCTAGATATTTCCAATTCTACGCGGGAGAAAACCCGAAGAACCAAAGATCCACATATATATAAAAGATCCACTATTATATATAAAATAGTGTTTTCGTAGATTTTCACGGGTACAGGTATGCAGGTCTTGGTGTGTTCGGGTCTTTTCCCATGTAAGATTGAGACTATCTGGGCAATGTTTCGATGAGATCCCACTCGCCATCTTCAGGCTGGTGCTTTCAGCTTTGTGCGAGCAAAGTGTGATCTGAGCTGCTGTCTCCTTATATATACTGGTGGGGAGGTTGGCTGTGTTGTCATTTCTTGATTGGTTGATGGAGTTGATGTTGGCTGGCTTTTTCTTAAGAACATGTGTGGCTGAGGTATTGCCTATGTGTGTATCCACCTCCTGTGTTGTAACGACTTGGGTAATGGGCTGTGTGATGACCTTCTGAGTTCTAATCTTGTGACCTCCTGGGTCTTGTGCTATAATCTCCTGGGTCGTAATGACCTGGGTAATGGGCTGTGTGATGACCTTCTGAGTTTTAATCTTCTGACCTCCTAGATCTTGTGCTACCCAGGAGATTATAGCACAAGACCCAGGAGGTCAGAAGATTATATATATATATTCGAATCCCAGTAAGGGTATGGCTAGCTGACGAGAGCTAAGTAGCTCAAAATAGATCTATCCTAGTCTCCCTTGTTTAATTATTTATCAGGTCAAAAACCTAACACACATATAAATAAAAGACAACAAAACAAATAGCTTTCTGTCTGGATGGTCTCTGGTGATGAGCCGAAAGACAGAAAAGGACAGCAGTATGCTTCCTCCCTTAATTGGGGCTTACCAGGGTGTTGTAACACAAGTATGTACTCATTCCCCTGTCTCAGCTGATCTGGATGAGAACCAGTGGCCTAATGGCAATTACAACTGCCTCACATGTAATACTTCCCTGGTTCGAATCCCAGTAAGGGTATGGCTAGCTGACAAGAGCTAAGTAGCTCGAAATAGATCTATCCTTGTCTCCCTTGTTTAATTATTTATCAGCTCAAAAACCTAACACACACACACACACACACACATATACACACACACTCACATATATGAAGCATTAGGACAGGGATGGTAGGCAAATTGGTGCGCCTATAGACCTCTTAGGAAAATGGTGAGGTCAATAGTAGACATGCACGCCCCCTATAGACCTCTTAGGAAAATGGTGAGGTCAATAGTAGACAGTCTAAGGTTAAAGATTTTGGGGTTTGGGAAAAAAACCACAGAGTCAGGTAGAGTATTCCAGACATTGACCACTCTGTTGCTGAAGTCGTATTTCCTGCAATCAAATTTGGTGTGATTAACCTTGAGTTTGTATCTATTGTTTGCTCTGGTGTTGTTATCGTTGAAGCTGAAGTATTCATTGACAGGTAGGACATTGCAATGTATGATTTTATATACTATACTTAGATCGGACTGAAGGCGGCGTAGTTCTAGGTTTTCTAGGTCTAGAATTTTGAATATAAGGCATCAGGTATTCTGCAACAAGTAGAGGAGTGGAGAACTCTTCTTGTGAAATATTTCTGGACTTTCTCAACTGTGTTAATATCAGATACGTAATGTGGGTTCCAGACTGATGAGCTGTATTCGAGTATTGGTCTAGCAAATGTTTTGTATGCTTTAGTTATTAGTGTAATATTACCATAGAAAAAGTTAGGTAAGATTAGGTTAACAACTCTTAACGCCTTTTTGGCTATGTAGTTACAGTGGGCTCTAGCACTTAGGTCATTTGAGATGAGTACTCCAAGATCCTTGACAAGGTTTGGATCATCAACAAGGTCTTGACTATTCAGCCTGTATTTTATTTTCTGATTTTTTTTTTTGCCAATATGTAGGAAAAAACATTTATTTGTTGGGATTTGAAGTTGCCATTTGTTTGACCGTTGGTCCTAGAACACTGTCTTGGGGGACACCACTGTTGACAGGTACAGAATTTGATGGGACGCTCCCAATTTTGACCATTTGTTTGACAGGAATGCTTCTATCCAGTTATACAGGTGTCCAGAGAAACTGTAAGATTTAAGTTTTAGGAGTAGTTTGTCGTGTACCACTGAATCAAAGGCTTTACAGAAGTCTATGTAGATTGCTTCTATTGCTTTGCCCTGATCGAGTTGTGTAGTCCATATGTTTTTGCAGTGTAAGAGTTGCAGATTATATGATAGATATATGGACCTAAGGTTTGCCTGAGCCATATTTCTGAAACAATTCTGGATGTAACAGCTAAAGAGAGATTTTCTGAATGGCACAATAAGAAAAAGGGGAGAGAAAAGATTTAAAAGATGTAAAAACTTTTGGCAAAAAATGTAAAGAGTGAATTTAAGAAAGTTTAAAACAGATAAAGGAGATAATTCTCTTGAAAGATTAAAAAATAAATAGGAATTAAAATAGACAAGCAAACAAGACTGTGGGAGTTTTTATTTACTATTAAAAATTGCAAAGCATTGGTGGATTTTAAAAGATAAAGGTAATATGAGTCAGACCATGATGGTCACTGTAACTAGGGAGGTGCTGATTGTGAAGCTTATCGTAACTACAAATTGCCATGTGAGATGAAAGTATTAAGGGAACAACAAGACAAAATAGAAAGAACTCTCCCTATTTTCTCAGACTCTAAATGAGATAGTGGGAGATTTATACTTTAAGATTTGCAAGATTCTGTTAATGCAGCTTTACAATAATTTAGTTCATTTGGTCGTGTTACCTGACTTCTCTACCTAGTGTGCTGGCAGTGGGTTGCTATGAAGATAAAGAAAATATTAAAAAGTACAGTAAAACCTCAGAAGAGAGCTCAAATAATATAAATACCTCGATAATGGCAGAGATAGTCTATCAAAAAACTCTATTTGAATGCTGAAGTGGAATCACCTCTTAGCAATCTTCCAGTTCTATATTTTGCAATGTTCTGGATTGTAAATAAATCTCTCTGTTATGTTTTACTTAATAGAAGACTGGCACTTGATTTAATTCCAACCCCTCATCACCCAAATCATACTTGTACAAGTGAATGGGAACAATTATATAACCTCTTTAACAAAATGTTTTCAGTGGTAGAAGTAAATAGAAAAGAAACAATGGTGCTGTGATATATGAAAACCTCTGTTTTAAGCAACTCTGAAGTGTTCCATTTTACCTCCTGACTACATCAAAACAAGACTAAAACTCTTCCAGAAGAACAAAACTACATCTGGAAAAGTTAGATTTTGGAAAATGGATGGATCTTTACAAATTTAGCAATTGTATTATTGTGGAAAACACAGCTCTTGCTCTTACTGTTATTTTAAATAACTATGTGAAAGAAATACTGTCTTTTATAAGTACTTAGCATGTAAGGTGATTCAATCTGGATTTTTTAAAATTTAGTTAATCACCCATATCTTTTTGTCCAAGATTTGTAGAGAATACTTGAAGGATTCTATTGGAATTCCCAAGGGAAATAAAAATAATATTTCTGGACTAAGAATGTGCATTTGCCAAGAATATTCCCCAAGGACAAGATTTGCCAGCCATCAGAAAGTAATCAAAAATAACTACAGCAACGTTTTAATAACAGGGAGAATAACAGCATTGAAGTACAGATTGTTAATATCTTTTAAACCAAGGGTGTAATGAAGAATGAATGGAGGGCAGAAGACAGCATATCAGTTATAGGTAGACAGATGTTTCTCATGCTACCAAATCTTTACTTATCTAAGATTAGGTATAAAGCATCCCCAAATCTCTTCTTGCAACAGAAATTATAATATATATATATATTTTAAAAGTCATTTTTACCCATTCTGCTTAACAGTCGAGATGTATAGATTAACAAGACAGCATGGTTTTCTCCAGAGTCAAGACAAGATAATGAAGCACATCTTAAAATGGCAAACTTCTGAATTTCTTTAACTTACTGATTTTGGTAAATTTTTAAAGATGTAATGTTAGGGTTCCTTTGTTTGTCAAAATATGGGTTGATCCATTCTATCCACCAATGCTACTAGCTTTCTAATAGTTGTAAATAGCAAGTTCCATCATTTTCATTCCTCCACTGTGGATAGAGCCAAATCGTTTCATATTTATACATACAATAATCTCACTGTAATTATGTACAAAACACTTTTTTCCAGATCTTTGTCCATCCCCTCCCAAAAGAACATCTAGTGTCAATTGCACATATATTTAAAATCCTTTGAATCAGTATGTGTATTTTAATCCAGAATCCTATCTTTTTCACTCATCCACAAATATCATAAAATGTCCCTTCTTGCTGTTCACATTTCCAGCATAAACTCTGCCATTATTGGGGTATTTATATTATTTGAGCTCTCTTTTGAGGTTTTACTGTACTTTTTAATATACATTACCAACACACTGGGTAGAGAAGTCACGTAACACAACCAAATGAACTAAATTATTGTAAAACTGCATTAACAGAATCTTGCAAACCTTAAAGTACAAATCTCCCACTGTCTCATTTACAGTCTGAGAGCCTCTTCTTCACCCATTATGCAACTGTGGGTTACGACCACTCTTATCGACTGTTCTCCAGGCAGCATCAATTCATTCTGACTTTCATTCTGAAAGTGTTTCTCAATACTATTTCATATACCATACATTCCCAACCTTCTCACAGGAAATCTGCTTTCCTCAACTCAACAAACCCTTTCAAACTGATTGATTTTTCTAAACATTTCTTCAGGGTTTCCCATTGGGGAAGGGGGTCAAATCACTCAAGATGATGGCCACAAGCATTTGCTAAATCTCCCATCCCTTTTTTAAAATTGTTGTGAGGCACATAACATGGATACATGGCTTTTATCTCATAGTTATGACCACCATCTTGACTTCTTTTTACTCGTCTGAATTAACTCCTGTTCCCCGATATATGTAGGGGATATTGGTGCCAAGATACCACATCTAAGATAGTTAATTTCAAAATTATAGGTTTTTTTTTGGGGGGGAGGCAGAACTCATCTGCCAGATGCTTTTGTCCCTCAGAGAAATTTTACAAGTGCTATACACATAGTCCAGATAAGATTTCTTAAACTATATCTGAATTTCTAATCATTTTTTTCAGGAAGAAATAACCATGTTCGAATGAGAGAAAGAAAGGACATGTGTCACAGAATAGTTTAATAACTGCTTTTTGCCACAAAAGACACATTTTTTTCATATCTTAGATGGTACAAAGAAGTATGTTTTCAGAAAAAAAATATGTGCCTTTTTTTCAGATCTTTTAACTCAGAGTTTTAAAATATGTATGAAAGTACTTGTTATTTTTCCAGCTGTACAGAAGCGTTTGTATAATATGTTGGTTGTGTTAGTCATGATGAAAAAATAAACAGTAGTTTTGTTTTCTGAATGCTGTTGAAGTGCCCCTAAAGACACTTGAATCAACTTTCTAAGTTAGAGAGACTTTTTAGGATTTACATTCAATCACAACATTTTTGAGGGCAAGAGCGGTTCTTGAATTAATCTGTGGTCTTAATTCTTTCTCCATAGAAACAAATAGGGTTTTCTGCTTCTCCTTCTTCTCCTCCTCCTCCATCTTCCTGTTGTCTCTTATTTGCAACACAAGTTACAAAAAAATTCATCCTTCACTTCAGTCAATTCAAGTTGCATTAATGCTCAAAAGAAAAGACAATCATCTAAATACAACTTTTAATCTTGGTCACAAAAAAATATTTGGGAATTTTAATGTTAAAACAAAAATCAATCCAATCTTTCCGTATCCAGGAATCTTATGGTTCACTGCCAAAGACTTAACACAAATATTTTGCTATGGTGGTAGTTGTTACTGTTTATGATAGCAATAATTATTATTATTCCAGTTATTTTTACTTTTCTACAAGAATTCACATCACAAAATATGCATATTGTTAGATTAAGATGAGGTTGTTGAGCTATATGGGAATTTGTATTAGTTCAACTAGTTCAATATTTTTGTTACAATATCTTATCAGCACTAAAGAAGAAAAATAGATGATTGTTTTTTTTTAATCTAAGCACGTTTACTTCTTTAATATTTCTTGATGGGGTTTTAGCTTCTAGGTGGGACCTAAGATATGAATCTTCTGAACTTAAGTATGTTTCAAAGGGAAATTGGTCTCCTCTTTCCCCCAATATCCAATTTTTTGGGGGCCTAATAAGACTATCCTTGAAGTGTAGTGAGGTCTAGTTCTTAGAGGACTTGTAATCAATAGTACCTTTAAGTATTATCATCATCCTTTTGTGTTTCATCAAGCTGCTCTTGTTTCACAAGCTAGTACTTTCTCTCAAACTTAGTCACAGCCCAACTAATTCCAACCTAGTGACCTGGAATTATATCTCAATAGGATGTTTTTAATGAATGGGGATGGGAGGAGGGGAAGGGATATTGAGATGTACATACATACATTATATGAATGGGACAAGAAAAGGAGAAAGTTGTCTATTTGTGCTGAAGCCTTGGAAATTAAATGATGAAGTTTTGGTCAAAATTTTGCTTTGTTTGTAAAGTTGGGTATGGTTTAAATTATGAAATGATAAGTATACTCTTGATATGGGAGATATTTAAGTAATCATTCTATATCTAGCAATTGCATTTTGGTAAGAAGGCTTCATTTACAATATGGATAGAAATATTTATTAAAGTAATTAGCATTTAAACTGTTTATGATTATCCCAACAATTGCTTAGCGTGTAAATCCCTGTGTAAGCTTAATTCCTCTCCAAATGAGTGTTGGCAGTGACAATAACTGCCTGACACACCCAGAACATTATTACTCAATTGCATATATCCTGTTGTAACTAATTATATAATAATTAGTTTTCAAGAACACATTAACTTTTTTCTCTGGCATGCTCTTACCCTTCCCCACCTGGTTGCAAAAGAAAAAAAAATACAGCAAATCAAGTATATAGTGAATACTGGTGCCAAGTCTGCCTTCAGGTTTAATATATTTTAATAAAACATTATTACATACTCTCCATATATTTAAATAGATTGCTGGCATGATCTTCTTTCTGGTTTTATGTCTATAAAACTTATTCACTCACTCACTCACTGCATATTATTGAAACTGATTTAGAAGAAAATTTAATAGCTGCATCGTTGCAAATTCAATGCTAGAGATCAAGATCTGTGATTTTGTAGCAGGAGTGGCTGAGCTTAGGGGTAGAGTCAAGAGAGAAATTAGCCTGGAGTCGTTATGCTTCCACAAATGATCTAAGTCTAATCCCTCTTGAATTCTGTTAACTCTTGTCTAGCGCCAATTTAGTGCTGACTATTGGGTGACTAAATTCTTAAATTCTTGATTGTAGGCATGGACAATAAATCAGCTTAACTGGAACTTAC
Source organism: Bungarus multicinctus (assembly GCA_023653725.1). NCBI lineage: Eukaryota > Metazoa > Chordata > Lepidosauria > Squamata > Elapidae > Bungarus > Bungarus multicinctus. The sequence continues at coordinate 52,704,416 of CM042842.1, read as the reverse complement.
TGATTCTTCTCACCCGACAAATTTGCAAGTTCTGGTTTTCAAACATCCAATTGAAAGCTTATCCAAAATTTTAGTAAAAAAGTTTGAAAAATGAACCCATATATAAGTCTGGTTATTTCTGCCCTTTAGTGACATTTTTACTTCGCTCCTACAGCATTACTGGAAAAATACTGTACCATGAATACAATACAGTATATACTATAGTTTAAGATGCGCAATTTGAGTGGAAAATGCTCTGGACTTCTCATCTTTTGTGAAAAGGTATAGAGGTGTCTATCCTGCAGACTTTTGCCAAAGTCTGCAATAGACAAAAAGGTACTAACTTACACAACCAATCTGTTTATTACTTTTTTTAAAAAATGTGCATTTGTAGAGGCTTTTGAATAAGGATAGGAATTTTGCCTAACTGGATATATAAATATAAGTCTCTTGAAGTGTCCCTTTGAGAGACAAAAATCAAAGCAATGGAAGGGAAGTAATTCGTAAGATTGTATCAAAGGGTGCATATATGAATACATTTCATTATGAGCTTGTTTTCAAAAGACTGTCTACATGAGAAAGTTAGTAATCTGAGTCCCTTATATAGCTCTTTCGTTACAAAGCTAAATTTCTTTTCTCTTCTTTTAAAAAGAAAAGGTAAATTTGGTCCAAATAATTCTGGATTTATGATTCCCCCCCCCTTCTTCTGTTCAATTGTGTCCAATTCTATGAGAGTGCCTGGATAAATCTTTGAAATTTTCTTGGCCAGTTTTTCAAAAGTGCTTTGCCATTGCAAGCTGAAAAAGTGATCTGCCCAAGGTCATGAAGCCAGATTTGTGCCTAAGGCAAGATTAGAACTCACAGTCTCTCAGTTTCTAGCCTGATGCCTTAAACCACTATACCAGAGGTGGTATTCAGCAAGTTCTGAGCAGTTCTGAAAATCTGGTAGTGGAAATTTTGAGTAGTTCAGTGAACCGGCAAATTCCACCTCTGACTGGAGATTTTACAGTATCCTTCCCCTGCCATGCCACCAAGCCATGCCCACAGAACCGGTAGTAAAAAAATATTGAATCCCACCATTGCACTACACTAAACTGGTTCTAGTTATACACATAGATAGCAGTGGGGAGATTCAAATTTTTTCCCTACCGGTTCTGTGGGCGTGGTTTGGTGGGTGTGGCAGGGGAAGGATACTGTAAAATCTCCAGTCAGAGGTGGATTTGCCAGTTCTCTGAACTACTCCAAATTTCCACTACTGGTTCTCCAGAACTGGTCAGAACCTGCTGAATACCACCTCTGATATATAGCTTGCACTATTAGTATAATTCAAATCAGAGGCATTGAAATGAATATTCCAGGTGAACTGATCTGTGTTTTAAAATGTAGAAAATTTATCTTGCAGGATCTAAATAACTTAGAGGACAGAACAATTTTCTTTTTCTTTTTAAACCAAACTACTAAAGTTTGTGCTGTAAAGACTGTAGCTGTAGATCCTGCTTCCTAACCTCTCTATATTAGATTTTCCTAGCCAGCATGACCTAGGAATGGAATTGTTATCTGGAGGGCAGCTTTTTGAGAGAAAAGATTTTAAACAGGGTCATTGTTTTAGTACAGACATCCCAAGCAAGGAGATAGTAGGAAAGTGCAAGACTACCCCTCATTTTGCTCTACCTACTTTATCTTCCAAGTCAGAAAAGACCAAATTCCTTTAATCTATTTTGACTTTAAATTAAAGAAAAACAAACAAGGGGAAAAAAATTACACCTGGCTCGACAAAAGTGACTCGCTTGCTTGACGTGATTTCAAGCGGCTGGGATATTAAAACCCTGAAAAAGGGAGTTTATAATGGAAATGCTGACAGACTATTAACTATAGCATCACTGCTCTAATAAATGGAATGGGCTGTCATAATCTCTAGTTCATAAATATGCAAATACAAGACAGAGGATTTGCTCCAAAGGATGTCTCTATAATTTTAACTGACCTTTACTGATACTAAATGAGCCTGTTGCTTCTGGTTTCACGTTTGAAATACAAAGCACTTTTTTGCTTCCAGGATGAGACCCTGTTTTTTCCTGGAAAGTGTATCAGCAATGCATTTCTACTTTCTTCAATGGAAGCAAATCAGAACTCAAATGTCAATGCAAGGTTAAAAGTCCCATTTGCCGAGCAAAAACCTTCTCGGCTGCAAGCAATTTTGGGTTGATACACATCCATAATCACGCCAAAAATGTTTGCCTAATTAATTACTCTCTTCTCTCTCTTATTCTTCTTCATCTTCTTCTTCTTTTTTTGAAGGGGAGATTTCAAATGCCTCTTTTCCATTCACGTGTCAAAGATCTCACTGACTTGCCAAAATTCAGCCAGTCACTCAGTGATAAACAGCCCATCAACACAATAATATCGACTCTGAATATTTTCCACTTTCCTGCTTTGGGCCAAATAGAGGTAAATCCAATGAGTTCCTATTTAATAACCTAAATGTAATTTGCTTAGAGTCTCTCATTGCATGGAAGAGAATTGGATGGCTAGCTGTTTTTTAGATTCAATCCTCCCTCCCTCCCTTTAATTATTTTAAGCTATTCATCTTGGTATCTGGTCCACTGATGCTTCGCCAAATTGCCAGCAGGGGAAAGATCTGTCCAATCCTGAAGCTAAATGAGTCACTGAGAATCAATCTGTTTAGTTTCTCATGCTACGGTAGGGTTCCGCTGTCCTGGTCTCATTCTGCTTCATTCAGAAAGAGGGCTTCAGCGTTGGACATTGCCGCCTCCTGTTTCTCCATCCTGGCTCTGTTCATCACAGCTGTTCATGGATTCCAACTGGCTGGACACAAAACCACAGATGCTCCGGTGTCAACGCTATGCAGTTCTTGCTCTGATGGAAAATGAAGACATCCGAGCTTTCTCAAGGTTACCAGCAAAGTAGTTTATCAGGCATCTGAAGAAAAATGAACATGGACAAATTGTTTAGCAGGTTTTTCAACTGCTGCCTCACCCCCCCACCCCCCAGATAACAGATAATCAGAGTTGGAAGGGACCTTGTAGGGCCTTGGTGGTGCAGGCTGTTAATCATCTAGCACTTAATGCAAGCTGCCTGCAATTAGTGCAGGCTCGAATCCCACCAGGCTCAAGGTTCACTCAGCCTTCCATCCTCTCGGGGTAGGTAAATTGAGGACCCAAAGATTGTTGGGGGCAATAAGCTGACTTTGTAAAATGCCGCTTGGGGGGCTAAAAGCCCTAGTAATAAGCAGGCATATACAATGGAATGAAGGCTATTGCCGAGCACTTAGCATGGTGCTCCATAGACTGTAAGCCGCCCTGAGTCTCCGGAGAAGGGCGGCATATAAATGCAAATAAAAATAAAAAATAAATAAAAAATCTAGTCCAACCCCCCCGCCCAAGCAGGAGACCCTACACCATTTCTGACAGATGGGAGTCCAATCTCTTCTTGAAAGTCTCAAGTGATGGCGCTCCCACAACTTCCGAGGGCAAGCTGTTCCATTGGTTGATTGTTCTCACTGTCAGGAAGTTTCTCCTTATTTCCAGGCTAAACCTCTCCTTGTTCAGTTTCCATCCATTATTCCTTGTCTGGCCTACAGGTGCTTTAGAAAATAGCTTGACCCCTTCCTCCCTGTGGTAGCCCCTCAAATATTGGAAGACTGCTATCATGTCTTCCCTGGTCCTTCTCTTCACTAGATTAGCCATGCCTAGTTCCTGCAACCACTTATCGTATGTTTTAGTCTCCAGTCCCCTAATTTTGTCCCCAAATCCCCAAACATTCTCGACAAGGGAACAGCCCCAGATACTATGTGCGGTAAATAATTTTCACCTTTCCCTCCATTACTTTATAAGCTCAAACCTGTCAGATACATTCATAAACTTAAAAGGGAAATGGTTTATATAATCCTGAAAGGGGTGTGTGTGTGTGTAAAGGTTTTTGCAGTGCCTGCTTAAAAAAAAGAATGCTAAGAAGCAAGGATTTCATATTTCCTGTCTTTCTTCAGAGCCCTGATTCAATTACATAAAACTATGTGCCTTGCTCTTTAGAACTTCATGTAAGATTAAGATAACTGGTATTTTCATGGTAAATGATTAAATTAGCAGACACTGTTTTATCTTGAACTTTGCCATCGAAGCTGACATTTTTGCACAATTTACTCCTAGACACTGGTAATCTAAATTGCTCTGTGTCTCTCATTTTTCAAAGCATTTGAACAACTAAAGAGCCCTTCTGCCTCAGTCTGATTTGTAAGAGGGCAAAACTTGACACTCTTTCATCCTGGCATAAGAAATGGCAAAAGAGAACATGGATGCTTTCTTTATTTCTGCTGAACTTGGATGGGGACATGATATTAGTGTGTAGCATTGGTTCCCTCTTTTGAGTGTGTGTGTGTGTGTGTGCATGCTTTGATGTTGTGGCAAGGCTTAATAGTTTCAATGATATTAAAAGTGACACCGATGGGAGCTGCTGGCAAGGTCATCCTTTCCTCTCCAGTAAGGTCAAGAAAATGGTGTGATGCTAAGGATAACCGTACAACAGGGCTGTAAATAAGGGTTTTATAAGTACCAAGAAAGTCAAAGTAGAACAAACTTCAATCTGAAAAAAGGCAGAATAACAAAATAACAGATTTCGAAGGGACCTTGAAGGTTTTCTAGTCCAATCTTAGGCAAGAAACCTTCTAGTTCAGGCAGTAGCAATCAAATTTTGTATTATTGTCATGAGACCATAAGGCTATGACTGAAACCTACAGAGGAGTTTGGGTACCAGATGATAACATTTCCAGTATGGGTTTTTTTTTTTTTTGAGGAAAAGCACAAGATTTGTACAGGAACTGATGATGTGACCCAATCAAAGTCAAAATTAGTTTTGATAGTGCCAGTATCAAAAGAGGAGGAATGTGCCGCTATTTGGAAAGATCTTCCAAGAAGTACGGATTTGAATTAAGAAGGATGTAATTCTGTTCCTATTAGAATCAGTAGATATTCAGTGAGTAACTGAAGTTAATGAAGCTAATATAGATACAGGGAGGGAAGATCCTCAGGAATTCTGTAACAAATTGCAAGTAGTGCTAAATGAAACATCAAAAAAACAATGTAGCGCTTGTTATGGTAATTGGAAAAAGAAAAATTAGAGAAATGGAGGAGCCTATAATTACAAGAATACTTGGATTTGATAAATGCAATAATCTAGGACAGGGGCCAATAAGCGTTTTGTGAATACAATTCTTTGTTCATTGCCAACATCTGCTTCAAGTGACAGAAATGCTAACTCTACACTTAGATATCACAGGATAGAAAACCAGAATCATGTGGACTATCAGTTAGGAAATAGAAATACAGGAAGCAGAAAATGTGAAAAGGAAATCGAGCCAGCTGTGACAGTTTCAGGGGCAGATTGTGGAACAGACCATGAATTATTGGTGTCAAATATACAGGTTAAATTTAGAAAATTAAAGAGGATAGGGCTGCCAAATAAAAATTGAGCTGGAGAACATACAGCCAGACAAAAAGAACAATATAATAAAATTATGCACTTATCTTAAGCAGTAAGGAACTTGGAAGATTTACCGTAAGAGGTATTACAATACAGTATTTCTGGAATTAAGACAATTTCACTAAATTTAAAATGCAAAATTATACATCCTCAAGGCTTCTGCTTTATCTTTTGTTAAAGTAAGGGCAATAATGCTGGGTTATTTGTTTATTTACTTACTAACTTTCTTACTTATTTCCCGTCTTTATTATTTGTATAAATAAATCAAGGCAGCAAACATATGTAACACACTTTCTTTTTTCTACTTTTCCCACAACAATCCTGTGAGTTGAGTTGGGCTGAGAGAGAGAGAGTGACCGGCCCAAAGTCACGTAGCTGGTTTCTACAACTCACCCTTTCCTGCTTTCTAGCTTGGTGCCTTAACCATTAAACCAAATTGGCTCTCTGGTTATTTACCTTTGAAAAGGCTTTATGGAGAGCTCCATGATGTATCAAGCAATATCTTGCCAGATTTCAACATATTCTTCTATACAAGCCATAAACAGAGGCCTTGTTTGCAAGTTCTCCCCTTTGCCTAGGTACGGTCTTGCTGAGAGGGCTTTCTTAGTGGATGGCCCTTTTCTTTCTCGCACTTTTCTTTTTAGTCAAGCTGAAGCAGTTTAGCTTGGTCCTTAGATTAGATTAGTTTTAAGAGCATTAGATAAATGGGAAGGTTCCAATTTCAGTTATGTCTCATTGTCTTAAAGCAGGAGTGTCAAATTCACATTGTCACGGCGTTGTCACCAATGGTGCGTTTCAAATATTTTTACCACGGGTCCGATGGGCATGGCTTAGTGGGCACGCTTTGCACGTGCATGCATGCCAAATGTGCACTTTGCGCAGGAGCAGAGGCTTTCTGATTCACCTCTTGCAATCCTGCACTCTCTCTGTCGCTTCAGCAGCTGCCGCGTAGCAATCTGCTGTGCCGTGCAAAGCAGCTGCACTTCAAAAGCAGAGAAGAAAGGTTAGTATGGGAGCCTGGGTGGACAGGCGGGCGGGCCCATCAGTAGAGCGTCAGAGAGAACCGGTTCAGTTTCCACTGCTCATTGGCGCTACCGGCTCGGCAGAACCCGGTAGAATACAACCACTGGTTGTCATGTGATGTATGGGGTCTTCCCCCCTTCGCTAAACTGGGGAGGGGTGTGGCCAGTGCATGACGCATCTGGCCTGTGGGCTGCGAGTTTGACTGCCCTGTCCTAAAGTATTAAGATTGTGTTGTTGTTTGTTAAAAATTCTTCCACTGAGTTGAAATAATAAGCTAATGTTCCTCTACTGACTGATATAAAATTGAAAAAAGACATTCACCTTGCCTTCCATTCTAAAGCCTATACATTCATTTTAGACCTAAAGGAGTATGAGAGAAAATGTATTTTGCCACCATGGAAGCGAGAGCGCTATCAAAAAATGGCAGTGTTATAATCTTTCCTTCCACACTGAGGAAAAAGAAGAATCTCCTCTCTGTCTCTCTTAACTAGGTTCAAATGAACTTTGGTTGTCCCATAGTTAGGATCAGAGGTGGTATTCAGCAGGTTCTGACCAGTTCTGGAGAACCAGTAGTGGAAATTTTGAGTAGTTCGGAGAACCAGCAAATCCCACTCTAATTGGAGATTTTACAGTATTCTTCTGCTGCCATGGTCACTAAGCCATGCCCACAGAACTGGCAGTAAATTTTTTTGAATCCCACCACTGGTTAGGATCCAGTAGCCATCTCATGAAACTAGAAATATAAGACAAGGAGGATCATTCTCAATATTTTGCTCCATGTTTCTTTAAACTTATATCATGTCTTTCCAATGATTTTTTAACATTAATAATGTTAAGAAGTGCTTTATTACTTTTCTTGGTTTTTCTTCTTCTTCTTCAGCTTTCATTTCCCTTCCTTTTATAGACCTTAGACCAGGGTCCTCAACCCCCAGTTCACGGTACCGCTACGTGGCCTGTTGAGAACTGGACCACACAAGGTGAGTGAGCATTCAAAGCTCCATTTGTGTGAGGTGCAACACAAGCACAAAACCATTCCCTCCCCCACACACATAACCACTGCCACTCCACAGACCTGGAAAGTTGGGGACCACTGCCTTGGGCTACATACCTGACAACATGCATTATCTTGCTTTTATTGACTTATAAGTCACTTGGGGAATCTTTTCAGCCAAAGAGTATTTTATTTTAGTCTCACATCATCCCATTTTTGTAGTTGTTCAAGGCAGCTTAAATGGGGATCTCCCTTCATTTATCGCTGTAAAACCAAACAATGAAATAGACTGGACTGGGAGAAAATGACTGATCCAAAAACATAAAGCCAGTTTCTGTGGCCAAAGTTGAACACTACATTTGAATACTACATTTTTCTCATATCAATGCTTTAAGGAAATCAATTTTCTAATTTTGTAAATAAATCTATTCTACAGTTTTTGGAAAGTGATCACTCTTGCCGTGATGTGCCAGAAAATTCAATCTTGAGAAAACCAGCTAGTAAATACCTGCACATATGTGTTATTCCCAGCAACAATTTTCATGGATCCAGGCCCAGGCAATGTCTGACATAATAAGAGTTAATGAAATTAGGAATGGAGTCCTAAATATGGAACATACTGAATCTACTGAGGCATTGCCTGAAATATCCTTTAAATATCTCCTTGGAAAACATATTTAATAAGTATATGATCAGAAACACTCTAGAAAAGGAAAAATGAGAGAAAGTCAAAGTAGGTGGAACAACTTTGCTATAAGCACCTATAGTATCTGCCAACAGGACAAAGTGAGAAAAATGTGTTCCGTGTTCCAAACTTCACTTTCTGTGATGGTTGATCAGGTTATGCTCTATATACCCTTTTCTGATCAATTAGAGCACATAGGAAATATATGCTAATAGCAGATGTTCACATGGGACAGCATTGCTCAGTTTCAAAAGAAGAACATTGCAGGATGTGCTAAATCTTGATATTCTACAAATATTTCAGCAATCTGGGTTGTGGATTATTATGATAAATCAAGCGTGGCAGATGCTATCATGTGGGCTTACCTTTCAGCTACTTGGTACATGACTTGAGTATTGGATTTGTCATCACCAAAACAATTATGTAACTCCATGTTGCTATCGTAGTATATGAAAGTATCGTACTTGGCTAGCTCACACCATATGGGTCTTACTTATGTCAGCATCCTTTCTTAATAGAGGAGGTGAATGTTGGCAAGAGATAACAAAATGGGGGTCACCAGAAAGTCCAATCTTCATAAGCTACATTGACAAGCAGGATGGACAGATTATGAAATCTCCAAGATAACAAATAGAACAAAATGGATTCTGTTACAGTTCTGCTTTCTCCACTCATCACCTAAATGGAATATGAAGCATTCCCAGCTTTAATATATTTTGCAGGGTAATTTTAAGGTATTTAATCACTGCTAGGTAATGACAGGTAGGCTAACCAGCCTAACAATGCCCTGAGCTGAGCTCCTGTAATGGTTATGTGGGAATGACTATGGCAGGCAGTGCGAAGAGAAGCAGCTAAGGGAATAGCTAGATAAAAGCAATTTAGCCCACAATTGCAGTGTGGGCAGTGCAAGTGGCTCAGAAAAGACCCTTTTTAGTTTCTTGAACTGTAAAAGGGATGGTGGGTGGGGGAGGAAGAAGTGTACTTTCAGACTTGCAAGATTGATAGGAGTCTTGCAAAGTAGACCAGATGGGAAACATGGGTAGATGAGCTAATTCTGTTTTGTTGTAAGGTTACATTAACAAAGCCTAACAAGTCTAAATGTACTTTTTTCTCCCTCTGTTTCCTTTATAGCCAATAGCAATAGCGCTTAGACTTATATACCACTTCACAGTACTGTACAGTGCTATCTAAGCAGTTTACAAAGTCATCATACTGCCCCCATCAATCTGGGTCCTCATTTTACCGATCTCGGAAGGACGGAAGGCTGAATCAACCTTGAGCCGGTGAGACCTGAACTGCCACACTGCTGGCAGCCAGTGATCAGCGCAAGTAGCCTGCGGTACTGCACTTTAACCACTGTGCCTCAAAAGAAACTAGGGAGGGTCCTTTCTGAGCTACTTGCCCTGTCCATATGCCTGCTGTGGGCTAAGTTGCCCTTTATCTGAATATTATCTTGGTTGCTTCTCTACATCCTATCTCCCAAGGTCACTTTATGGCTGCCTTGTTACCATCTCTAGCTTATAGTTATGGACATTTCAGAATCCACAAAGCTAAAATATCTTTGTTAATCATGACCTCGTGTGATGGATGCAGTGTGTGTGGAAATCAAATAACACAATTCTTCCTTCTGATTAAAGTTGAATTTATTAGCAATTAAGACTAGGGTAGAAAACAGAACGAGCCGGACTTCCAATTCTACCATCCAAAATTATAGAATGACTGACTGCATTATTTGTGGATAGTTAATATCTACTAAGAAGTTGACAGTATTAATATAACAGCAATGTAATTAAAGCAACCCTCCAAGTTTGCAATGCTAAGATTATTTCTGCTCTAATTAAATCATAGCTCTTTAGTGAAAAGGAGAATAAAATTAACATGTTGGGAGTCCCTTCTCCCTCAGTACTTTCCTTCTCCTGCCCTCCCTCTTGGTGAATATTGGTTTGGGGCTATCCTTGGCCATCCTAATGAAGAGAAGGCAGAATGTCTTTGGTTAAGCACCTAGCAGGTCAAAATCTTTCATTCTATAACCAGCAGGATGAGATATCTCCATATTGGAAAGACATAGCACTTATACCAGTAGTGGGATTCAAATTTTTCTACTACTGGGTTCTGTGGGCATGGCTTGGTTGGCATGGCAGGGGAAGGATACTGTAAAATCTCCATTCCCTCCCCACCCCATTAACCTGCTTTCCAGCTCTGTTCTCCTGTGCAGGAGGAGAAGAATAGATGGGGGCGGGGCCAACCAGAGGTGGTATTTGCCAATTCTTCGAATTACTCAATATTTCTGCTACCGGTTCTCCAGAACTGGTCAGAACCTGCTGAATACCACTTCTGACTTATACCAGCAGAGAACTTCCTTGGCACACATATTCTGACGTTTCTGAAGCATATAGAACATGGCACTGATTGGGCTGTGTATATAAATCAAATCAAATACTGCTTCAGGATAATAATAATACAATGAATTACCAAAAAATTAATAAAATCTATATGAAATCCAATAAAAGGGAACGCCACAGATTTTTATCTTCCCATATGTTGAGATCCTCCTTATGACAGTGCTGCGTTCAAGGAAGCTGCCTAGCAAAATATTACTACTTTTCATAAGACTTAATGGTATCTACAAGTAGACAGTTTATGTAAAAACCATCCAAAGTACCTGGGGTTTCTTGTTTTAAAAATCATGGAATTCTGGATGTCTCTACAGAAAAGGCAAAAGCAAGTCCTTCACTTGCTACCACAATAGGAACCAGAATTCTAAGTGAGTCACACCTTATTCTTATGAGCTTTTCTGCCATGGTTGTTAAGCGAATAATTATTAAGTTAATCATGCAGTTATTAAATGAATCTGGATTTCTCACTGACTTTGTTTTCCCGAAGATGGCTGGGAAGGTCACAATCGGTGATTGGAATAAACAAACAAAACAATAAATAAATAAAAATAAAATAAAATAAAATAAATGAATCAGACTGTAGCGCTGATAGTTGTCCAAATCTTTACAGCCCAGATTTGGAAGCCTTAATAAAGTGTTGTAAAATAATGCTACTTTAAAAGTACAAATTATAACTGCAGATCACATTTAAGCAAGAGCAAGGAGAACTTTTAATTGATTTATTCATTGGATTTATTGATTTCTTTTTAATGGCTTTGCCCAGTTTTCAACATTTGAGTCCATTCATGTTGGGAGTCACCCTCCGGCATCCTGTACAAAGCTAAGTAGAACCGTCAAGCCCAAAATTTGTTTCTCCTTGCCTTCCTAGTTTGATAAAAAAAAACACAACTGAGTTAATGTTTAGTTTCCTTTAGACATACAAGCTAGTATAGTTAAGCTATCATTGCAGAAGGCAGTTGGTTATTCAAGTGAATTGGTGGAGGTTTTACACTTGTTACCAACTACTTTATTTATGATACATTTGTCATTTCACAGGTCAGTTTTTAAGCTCTTATTTCTTTTGTTCACCATCCTTCCCTTGGAATTGTAAAACTCTTCATCTCTTGGACCTGATGATTAAAATCTTCAGGGTGTTTGTGTTCATTTCAGATAAACTGACTGCCTGCAATTGAGCAACTACTATGACCTTTACACAGATGGCTTTCTGGTGCTTAGGCTATGCCTGCTTATGATGGAAGAGGCCAGCTGAAAAAGCTGTGCTACAGGGAGCGGAGGAGTGGGGTAGAAAAATTGACTTATCCATCGTCCAATGTAGAAAACTTTAAATCCATTTCTGTTGGACATGATAGCAATTAGCAAATTAATACATGGAAATTGGAATGCAGGAAATCTGATAGTCATCTGCCAATAGGTTGCATTCAACTTTACAACTCCTGATGATCGCTTTCAGAGGTTTCATATAGGCTGTAAACTGAGGGGGTCCTCAGTTAAAGACCAGTTATTCAGCAACCATTCAAATTTCCAATGGTGCTCAGCAAATGGTACTTATGACTGGCCTTCGGAGTTCTGGTCATCACAGTGTCTCCACAATTATCTGTGGTTGCCATTTGTGACTTTCTTTGCTGGCTTCCAACAAGCAAAGTCAGTGATGTCATACTTTACAACTTTGTCTTTAGTGAAAGCAATTCTGCTCCCAATTGCTGCCACAAACTGAAGACTACCTGTGGTAGGGTTGCAGCAGAATGTAATGAGTAATCCAGAATCTACTGATCCAATGAAATATTTATAGACAAGACTCAAGATGCAGAGTTCATTCAAAAGCTAATCTGTATATACAGTATATAAAAGCGAAATAAAACTCACGCATCATCACAAAATCTCCAGAACAGTAAAGCCTGCAAACTTGAAATTTGGCACATATGTTCCTCTTGGCTTCTAAGTGCTCACTAAGAAAGGATTTTTCGAAATGATCATCGGAGCATTAGTGTTTCGTATATTATTATTAACACTCTGATGCTAAGGAGTTCTACTCACCCTCCCCACCTGAAAAGAAATTTGTTCCAAATGCAAAACAGAGGAGAGGAGTTTTCAGTTTCAGAGCAGCAACCAGCTTTAGTACAGAACAGTTGAGCTAAGCCACACCCAGGCTCCTTGCTGTCTCCTTCTTGTTCACACAGCAAATATTCTTTCAGTTTCCATGTTTCAGTTTCCAAACAGTCCTCAATTCTCTCACACACTGACAGGATGCTAGCCAGATGAATACTGATGGATGCTGGTAGGCAGAGACACAATTCCCCCCCCCTTATTTTCCTCCCCAAAAACTAAGCCGAATCACATAGTTTCATAGCGAAGCACGGGTATAGAGCTAGTCTTAAAATAAGATCCAATGCAACAGGTCAGCTTTCTGACTGAATCTCTTGTAGGAGAGAGGTTATATAAAGCTGTATTATTGCCCCATTGTTACTTGATTTCTTTATAACAATTCCATGGTTGATCATCTAACTTAAACAGAATTTCATTCTTCAGATATTTCAGGGATACACACAGCTACTATATGTAATGATGCCATGATCCTATCACTATCATTGATGGGTCTATAGAGGGCCCTTCAGTCTTTTAATATATCTTCTGCAGAGAGCAACAGCTATAGTTAAACTGCACAAAAACCCAACTCAAGGTATTACCGAGAGGACATAGAAAACTTGACTTGATTCATTGTTAGCTGGATATTCAAACAGGTGGTTTATTTTAAGCATAGAGGTGTATTGGTTATTTGATAGATGATCTGTTGAAGGAGCACAATTTGGTAGCATTTTTCTGTCTGTGTTCTTTACTTTCTGCCATGGTATCTTCCTGTACTGCCTTAAAGTGTTGGTGCTTGGAGGCCACTCTGACCTTGACACAGATTCCAAATGGTTGTCTCAGGAGTTTGGGGCCTCACATCACAGTCCTTGAGTTGCAAGGTCCCATTCTGCCCTTATTTACAATCTATATGAAGCACTCAAAGAGTTATCATCAGGAATTGTAATGTATATTTGTCTTCCCATCTTCATCATTTATATCAGCCTCTTTGGTAGACCACTTTCTTTGCTAGATTGCAGGGCAGATGAGATGTTAACAGGGTAAAATAGGAAACATCTATTTCTAGCTGCAATTGATTTGCCAACTACATCCCTTCCTGGAAGAGTCTGATAGGACCTGTGGTTATCCATACCTTTGTTATTTCTCAATTAGATTTTTGTAATGTACTCCATAGAAGGATGCTCTTAAAAGAAACTTGCAAATTGCAGCAGACCCAAAATGTGGGGACCAAGACTTCCGTTGGATGCTTCTGATGAGATCTTATGATTTTTTTTTTAGTATTTTATTTGATTTGTCAATCGCTTACAAGATACAGGTATAAGAATAAATATAGTTTTGAATATATGAGATTGATACTTATAAGAAAAATAAGAAGAAACAATAGGACAGGGACGGTAGGCACAATTGGTGCACTTATGCAAGCCCCCTACAGACTTCTTAAGAAGGGGGTAAGGTCAATAGTAGACAGTCTACTATGTCCTGGCATTGTCCCACAGATTCCCAAATCAAATGACAAAGGTCATTCAGATTTAATCAAATGGTAGTCCTAACCTTAAGAAAAACCAGCAGAGTACAATAGCGTATTTCAATAGCTATACAAGACTATTGTAGAAGGAGAAGTAGCTGCATATAGCTGCAAAACATATGTTGCTTCACACAAGCAGCGTAACAGCAACAGATCTTTTGAGTGTCATGTAACACAGGAGTCCCCAACCCCTGGCCCACTAATGGGCTGTGGCCTATTCAAAACTGGGCTATGCAAGTGGGAGCCCAGTGCGCACTTGCGCAGCTCAACTTACACAAGTTAAGCTGCGCAGGCATGCATGTGTGCGCTGGACCACTGCTCACATCGCCCAGTTCGCCTCTCCCTCCCCTCCATTGGGCCAGGCTGCAAAGGTTGGGGACTGTTGGCAAACTGCTTTGACAAACCCCCAGCAAAATCATATAAATCCATTTACATTTCCTCCTTGTTAGTGGCATCTATGCAGACCTTCAGTTCCTACTGATCAGTTGTAGAAGTTTCATGGGATATCCATGTATAGGTGTACGAGGCCTAAGTGACTTGTAGATGCCTTCCATACCATTCAGGTGGCATTGTATGATTGTTTAAGTAAACAACCAGAAGATTAAAATTACTGAAGACATAAAAAGGGCACTCACATTTCTGCTCATTAACTAGCTGATGAGTCTAACTCATTTGGCATTGGTTTATTTATTGTCAGCACATTGTCCCATATATCTTGTCAACACAATGAACTTCATTCCAACATCACCTTGAGCGCTGTTGATGGCTCCTCTCAGTAGGAAGGAAATGGGTGGGTTCCATCAGTGGCTAGTGTCACTTCATGTGTGTCACATAGAGCTGCTGCCAACTACTTTGACATTTCAGGACTATCATTCCGTGTACCAGAACAGTCAGAAAAAGCCATATAAATTTCCCATCCCCATCTGGAAAGAACTTCAGTCTTCAACAACTGCTGCAAAACTCAATTTTTCTCAACAACTCTTGGGATGGGGTGGCATATTAATCTATATAATAAATAATTTGGCATACTTATTACTTATTAACAATAAAATAAATTAGGGACGATGATCTAGAGAAACACAGAATTTCTTAAGAGCAGCCATCTGGAAACCAGTTTTAATCCCTGCATATAGTGGCTATTTTCAGAAAAGAAGCTTCACCATATGCAACGTGCCTTTAATGTGGTGTCTAGCTCTTTTATTCTTTTGCCATTTGTGATCACAGGCAAGTAATTGACCAGTTCTATGGTGTCCTTTTTATCATGGCAAACAACCTTTCACAGCCAGAAACTGTGGATTCTCTTCTAGCACGTGTGTGTGTGTGTGTGTGTGTGTGTGTGTGTAGCAACCTGCTATCCTCCCTTCTTTCCATCCAATATTTTGGGAAATTATTAGAAGTTTTAATTTAATTAATTTTTCTAATCATTTTTTTAAAAAAATCATTAAAACAATAGAAAACATGCCATATGGAGTATTATTATGCAGACTAAACCTGATGGTTGCTCACTCTTTTTGTACATAAATGCTAGGTAACTCATGTTGACAACAGCCAGATGGAGTTGTTATTATTGCTATTATTATTTATTATTACTATACCGTTAAATGAAGAAAAATTGAGAGCAGTTTACGAACCACTCAATGAAAATATTCATGCTAAAGAAATTAAGAATTCTCTCTCTCACACACACACACATTCTAAATTTCTTATATATATATGAAGTTAGCAGTTAGCAGTGAACTCATCTCCAACACTCTATGGACAAGTATTATTTTACGTAACTTCTGGAATGCTCAGTGTATATTCTTTAAGGTCTTTCTTGATAGGCTGTAATGTGCCCTATCGTGCTCTGTTATGTTGTGTACATAATTTAGCTGCTTAAATATAATTTAATTCAAGACCCTTTGGGTCCCTGAACATTTTGAAAGAACTTCAAATTCACATGTTCTAAAAGAATAATTGTGGACCTAAAGTCTATGGCTTATCACTACAGTCTCTGAGACTATTAGTCTTCAAGAAAAATGGCGCAGACGTCAAACAATGAAATTTGATTTATTTCAATAAGGTTCTCTGCAAATCAAAAATTTATTTATTTACATATTTATTTATTTACCACATTTCTATTTTGATGTGATCAAAAGTTTTTCTAGTCTTCCTATGGAGTTGTTTTCTTGATCTTGTCTACCTTATAGGTCTGACATCCATGTTATTTTTCAGGGAAGCAATTGTTAAATCAACATGTCAATATTTCAGTATCTTGTGATTGATCAATGTGGAATATATTTATTTATCAGTGAAGAACTTTTGCAATTTAGTTCTTCTTTATATATCACAATCTAATTCCAATATTCCAAGAGCCAGGTTGGTACCAGGCTAGAAACTGGGAGATTGTGAATTTTAGTCTTGCCTAGATATAAAGCTAACTCAATGATCTTGTGTCATTCACATTCTTTCAGTCCTAGGAAGTGGATAATGGCAGAACCACTTCCAAAATCTTGCCAAGAAAACTTCAGGGACCAGCTCAGCGAGACACCAGGAATCAACACTGACTCAAATGCATTCACACCCTCCTATATTATTTTCAATCTATTTTCTTTTCTTTACTCAACTTTTTATCTCATCCGAATTTCTGCCCTCTGTCTCATTTATTACAGAATTTATGTAAGAATTTGATCACAGACAATAATAAAGGTTATGCTGTGGTTGTTACAATTACAATTACTGAATTCACCAGTCATGTTAAGTTGTGGAATCTATAGGCAAGGCCTCCTTTTTAAGTAATGTTTAATTACTCATTTTGCAACATTTAGACTGCCCAAAGTCACAGCTATATCATGCAATGTCTATATCAAGGGTCTTCAAATTTGGCAAGTTTAAGACTTGTGAACTTCAATTCCCAGAATTCCTGAGCTAACATGACTGGAGAAGGAATTCTGGGAGTTGAAGTCCACAAGTCTTAAAACTGTCAAGATATTCTACATATTCCCTTCAGATAAGAATCATTTGCTATATTATCTACCGGAGAAATGCAGATTTTACCCTGAATATAATCTTATGGCAACCAATACATCAAAGGCATTTGCACTGATGTTTCACTCTTGCAGAAACTGTCCATTACTGAATGAAGTGTCTCTGGATGACCATCCTATTTTGCTGTTAATGCAACATTCCCAACTTTCCTTCCTATATGCTAGGAAGAAGCTAAGGTTAGATCATTTCATTGAATACTTTTTTCATTGGTCAACTCCTAGGATTGTGTTTGGGTAGGGAATTCTTGATTACCAATATAGAGTGGAAGCCTCCTTTTAATATGTACTATATTGGCAAGAATTTCTCGGTATGTCATGCAAACATGTAGCCTGGAAGAGCTTTGGTAAGTACAGACTGAAATTGGCATAGCTTATTACATGTAATTAAGATTAAAGTTAAGAGAGGTACTCACAGAAGAAGATAAGATCCAATTAAGACCCCATTGCCCTGTTTTAATGGCACCTCTGTGTTGAAGAGCTAGGCTGTCTTTGTGTGATTTTCCTAGTCTCTGTTCACCCCAATGAAAGTATTTTTTTCCAATTCTGATGGATGATTCTGCTCTTTATCAAATTCATCTTCTAATGTGTGCAAATAAAAGAGTCTCTGTTTCACTCTTTTCCTACCCATAGGAGAAAAAGGTACAGCCAGCAAAAACAAGAGGCATGGCTAGATTTCATACTAGAATTAAGGATATGAAAAAAAAAGGAGAGGAAACAAATACATTAGGAAAATTGCTGCCAGAGTAAGTTATTCAGGTTAGATTGTCCAGGGAGAAAGTTAATATGTTCCCTAGCCATTAAAGAAAGCTTTCCATGACAGTGCTACCATTCATGAAAGACTTCTATGGTGCCAATAGCAAAGATCTTACGGCATTCTCATTTAATTTAATGGGAATGCTGTGGTGCCCTCATATTTCATGCCTCGAGATCACAGAACTGTGCACTATACATCTTATTAATCAGCATATACAAATGCTGTTTGTATAAACCAACCCTGACTGTTAATTACAGATCCTGTTCATTGAAATTTTGCATCTTTTCCCTTTTTTGGCCTAGCAAGTTTTTTTCCCCAGCAGGAGAAGTAACTGCAATGCTTCTGCATTAAATGAAGTTTAAACTTTAGTCAAAGTTATCCGGCATTTCCTACTGCTTCCAAGGAGGCTCATATGATGTTTCTGACTTTTGAACATACATTGGAAAGAGCTGAATCTCAATAAGAAACTCACTTTAATTTAGCCTGGTTGACAAGCAAAGTTTGAGCAGATGTTTATAGTCAGGGGTGGAGTGCCAATACTTTTGAAAGTGCTTAATTGTACTTGTTTAAGGACAACATACCTGGCACAGAAGCTGAATGCCTGTAGTGTGATCATCACAAAAAGGACACATGTGTTACATTAGTCTTTCCAATTACATCCTACCTGCTCTTACAAAGAGCTCAGGTTAATTTTTACACACATCCTCGTGCAAGAAAAATATGAGGGTAGGGAGAGGTGAGAAAGAACAAGGGAAGAAGTTTTGAGGCTGACAGTTCTGACTTCTAATCACAGTGAAGAATTTTACAAAGGCTCTTCTATCATAAGGTTTTGGGTTTTTTGGGGGGTTTTTTTGCAGGAAAGATATTGAAGTAATATATTGTAGAATAAATGTTGTTCTTTGCTAGTTCTCTCTCCTAGGACCAGGAATATTAAAGAGTTTCAACTTAAGCTATGAGATTTGAAGGGGCGTTTTTCAGTGTTTGATGATTGCTTATTACTTCCTCCTCTCAAATTTGAAGATTTTTGCTTCCAGAAAAATAAGTAGTCAAATTAGTAAATAAACCACACCTGTCTTTTTGACTGATTCTTAACTGAATGCCTCTAGAGTCATTTTCATAATAATTAACTCCATAACCATATGGGAAGAAGTGCATTTTTTTTCTTTTAGAAATCATTAGCTTACAAAGTCTTCCTTGCAAAACCTTTCAAAATTACAAATGAACAAATTAACCTGTCAGGTCCTTGGTATTTGTAAGCCTTGCCTACAAATCTATGAAGAAATAAAATTATAGGTAGCTCTTGACTTACGACCATAAGTGAGCCCAACATTTCTGTTGCTAAGTGAGATGCTTGTTAAGTGAGCTTTGTCCCATTTTACAACCTTTCTGGCCACAGTTGTTAAGTGAATTACTGCAGTTAAGTCAGTAACATGGTTGTTAAGTGAATCTGGCTTCCCCATTGACTTTGCTTGTCAGAAGGTCCCAAAAAGAGTTCACATGACCTTGTGACAATGACACCGTCATAAATATGAGTCAGATGCCAAGCATCTGACTTTTGATCACATAACCATGGGGATGCTGTAATGGTCCTAAGTGTAAAAAAGTAACAGTAAAAAATGGGGAAGATAGTTTTTAAAAGTTTTCACATTTCTGGGGACAGTCAGGGGGAAGGACTGGGTTTTGGATGTTTGACTGGAGATTTGGATTCAGTCTGTGTTGTGGTTCACCGGCAGCAGGTGTGGATGGCTGAGATTTTGGAGAGTGAGAACTCAGATGAGGGGCCTGCGTGTGATGCAGAGATGGGGCCAGGACTATCAGAGAATGGAATGCAGCCTTCGGAGATTGTGGAGGCTGGCAGCAGTGATGAAGAGGTTCCTGAAGAGCCTGTGCCCAGCGTGCGTGTGTGCAGGGCTGCTCGAAGGAAAGAGCAGCTGCAGCAGCACGGGTGATTTGGGTAAGGCTGCAAGGTAATGGCGCCTCCCTCAAGAGATAAAAACCAGCTGAGAAACCGGAGTTCTTTGCAGGAAGCAAAGAAGTTTTTGCACTCAAGCCTTGTGGACGTTCGGAATATCTTGGTTGGTGTTTGGAGACTCTTTGTGTTTGAAATATTTCTTAGTAACTTTATCTAGTGTTCTTGGCAGCCTTGCATCACCTTGGCAAGGGTCGTTTTTATTAGAGATAATTAATTTGAAACAGCATTTTAACTGTGAAGGAATGGGATTCATGAAGAATCATTAAAAGGTTTTTCTGTTACCTCTGTTTCGTTTGGTTTCCTTGGAACAAGGTTTGGGTCAGAACAGTCTGCAAAGCCAAAAGGCTGTCTCCTGAAGTGATCCCAGGGGAATTAGGCTGCTTTTCAAATCAGAAAATTATTGTTCAAGCTGAATGTAGCTATTTTTTATTTAATTACAAAAATTTATATTACCACCTACTTACACATGGCGACTCAAGCAGTGGTGGGATTCAATTTTTTTTACTACCAGTTCTGTGGGTGTGGCTTGGTGGGCATGGTAAGGCTTAGTGGGAGTGGCATGGGAAGGATACTGCAAAATCCCCATTCCCTCCCCACCCCACTAACCTACTTTCCAGCTCTCTTCTCCTGTGCAGGGCAACAAAAGAAGACCCAGCCGATCAGCTGGGACTCGGGAGGCAGAGAATAGATGGGGGCGGGGCCAGTCAGAGATGGTATTTGCTGGTTCACCGAACTACTCAAAATTTCTGCTACTGGTTCTCCAGAACTGGTCAGAACCTGCTGAACACCACCTCTGGCTTACATGGATATAAAACCACCATACAAAAGAAATAAAAGTAATAAAAAGAAAAATAATAAAACAATAAAACAACCCCCCACCCCCCCAACCCCATAGGCAACACACATTCATACAAGCCTATTTATTTATTTATTTTGTTAGTTTTCTATACCGCCCCTCTCCCTACCGGGACTCGGGGCGGTGTACAGCCAAAGTTAAAAATAATATAAATACAATATTTAAAAAACAATTAAAAAGATTAAATACAGTGGCTCCAAATAAAAATTCAATCAAGAATATAAAAGATTAAAACCCATTAAAACCAAATTAACCCTATAAAAACCTAGGCCAAACCGGCTTGATGAAATAAGTATGTTTTCAACGTGCGCCGGAAGGCCAAAAGGTCAGGGATGGTCCTCATCTCCGGGGGCAGCTCATTCCAGAGAGAGGGTGCCCCCAAGGAGAAGGCCCGTACCCTCAGGGTTGCCAGCCATCCAGCCGGCGGCACCCCAAGGAGGGCCACCCTATGGGAGCGTACTGGGCGACGGGAGATTGATGACGGCAGTAGGCGGTCCCGTAAGTACCCAGGTCCCAAGCCATGGAGCGCTTTAAAGGTAGTCACCAATACCTTGAATCGCACCCGGAAGGCTACTGGGAGCCAATGCAGCTCACGCAAGAATGGCGTAACATGGGAGCTCCGAGGAGCCCCCAAAACCACCATTAATGGGCTTCATCCCGCTCTGGGTTCCCCAGGCCCACTGGCAGAACCATGTCTTCAGTGTTAAGGGCTATTCAACAGTGGCAAAAAGTTGTTTTGGTGTATGGTGAAGGTATTTAAACGTTGACTCACTCTTTTAAAAACATTGAGTGAATAAAGGGAATATTGCAGTACCAGTGCTGTCCATTATTGCATCTCTATTTGTGCAAATTCTTACTACAGCAATTGACAGAGCTCATGGTGACACTACAGTTCAAAAATATACTATATTATATGATAATTTATTCATATTTCATAATCATGTAATACAGAGATATCCCTAAAGAGTAATCAGCTCAAGGCTAGAACTTCAGTTCCAGAAGCCATGCATTTCTTTATGGTTTTTGTTCATAGAAAAGTAGATGGTCACAAAATCAAGCATTTTCTCATTATGCAGTCTATGCATTTTACTCAGAGGTAAATGAGTAAGTGGGACTTTTAAAGAATCAGGCATGTAAGATGCAAGCTACTAAATCTTCTATCAAGAACCGAGACATTGATTTACAGAACACAATCCACAATTCCACATGTTCTCCAAATGCTGCTTCTAAATGACCTCCTTGAGTAAATGCAAGATGAAACTTTCATGTGACAATATACAATTCTCATACATG
The DNA here is from genome assembly GCA_023653725.1 of Bungarus multicinctus. Taxonomy (NCBI): domain Eukaryota; kingdom Metazoa; phylum Chordata; class Lepidosauria; order Squamata; family Elapidae; genus Bungarus; species Bungarus multicinctus. Next base: position 52,682,338 of record CM042842.1, on the reverse strand, counting down.
GAATGATATAAGCTGCAGGGAAATCACCTGAAGACTGAATCCACTAATGACCTAGATATTACACTTTAATTTATTGATAACTAAATAATCAGTTTTTTTTTACAGGCTTCTAAAGTCCTGACAATTGTGTATTGTGCACTTCAGCATGCACGCTGACACAAACAAAAACAATAATAACATCTGAAATGTAGTTAGGAACACAATTGAGAACATCTGTATAGTAAGCAGAAATAAATTAGAAATACTGAAGTGTTTTGTAGCTGTGAAACTGGAGAATATAAAAAAAATAACTGACAGCACCTGGATTAAGCAGTTATAAATAATGGATAAAGGGAAAAATCACATTACCCCCTGTGTAAATTCCTCCTCCTCTGAAATATATTTTATGAATGTAGAATTACAGTAATAAATGCAATATTCGTTTTTCCCCATAGAAGCTCTACTTCACAGCTATAATGTAGTTTGAAAAAGCAATCATGACTATAATGTACTTTAGAAAAAGTAATGACCAGTACAGACAGTGTTTGCCAGAGTTACTGTTTCCCTAAAATAATTTTGCTTTAACTTTCGGAAAGAAAGACACATGTTGCTATTGAAATACTTCATTACATTTTTGCAAACTTGTCAAATTGCCAGGGGATGATCTTTATGCCATCATATCATGTAGAACAAGGAGGATTGTATATGTAGGGACCTTGGTGTTTCATTACCAAACTAGGTAACATCAGAGCACTGATGTGGTTACCTAGTTTGGTAATGAAATGTCTACAAGAAAACAACCAAGCTCAGAGAACATCAAGGACCGCACAGTTCAACCTCGAGTTACTCTTCTCTAGGATTGTACATGTCTGGTCATTTGCAGGACTGATGGTTTAGAGAAAGTGAATCAGCCATCCATGATTTTAAAAGGACAGCAGCTTATTAATTATGTAATTTATTATTTCTATACTTCTATCCCCAGAGAAAGACAGAGATCCCTAAGAATTACAGTGTTAGTGCATTACAAATAAATAGGGAACTAGCAGACAGGAGAATCTATACAACTGGATCCATGACTCTATGGGACAAAGTAAATTCCACCAAAATCATTAACTCAAATGTAGGCTATTGCTTTAAGAATTATACTATATTCATTTTATCAAATGGATTCTTCAAGCAGCAAAATGTATTTATTTATTTTAGGCTTAAAAAAGGCTGCAAAAGGTAGAAATCCAAAGTGGTGCTGGACTTCTGTTTGTAAGAAGTTTAACTTTAAAGCACTTCTGGATCAGAGTTTTTACTAGCAAGTAATTCTCTCCAAAACAACCCACCTTTCTAACAAATAAATATCAAAAAGTCTTACAACAGAGTTGTGTTGGCAGACAACAGAGCCCCCTCGCTCTAGCAGCCATATCTTTGACAACAGTTTTGCTGATAAGTGTCTTTAATTTCAATATTCAGTAGCAGTACACTCCTTTGCAGAAAAAGCAAATGAGTGGAAGAGAAAGTCAAGCTAGAATCAAACAGCAACCCACCAGAGTCTAAATGAAAAGAGACAAGAATTTCCCTTTAGCTCATAGATAGAAAATGTCAGAAACATAAAAAAAACATTATGAAGTCAGGCAAAAATCTGGAGTGTTTTTCCTTCATGATTAATGATTGGTCTGAAACAGGACGGGAAAGGTAAAGCAAAGTTCCTCTTGAAGTACCTTAAAAATGCCACAACTGGCGGCGGTGACAGGGGGTGAGTGGGTGGGAATATTGCAACATCAATTTAATAATAATAATAATAATAAAAAATCCCCTTCCGCTAAGATGTAAAGGTCAGGCAAGATTTGGGTGTTTTTAAAATGCTGTTGTGAAAGAATGTTTATAAAGGTTAAGATGTCATGTTGTTTCAGAGTTATGGGCATTGGAGGGGGATTCCTTGAGTGCCAGCTGCACCTCAGGCCACTGTGGGTTGTGAGACACAATGACAATGGACAGCAGGAGGCTGGCAGATCATAGGCTATTGCTGGGGAAAATTGTACCTTGCTTCCCGAATAATGCAAAGGGGTATGAATATTTCAGAAGCAAAAACAAAAATATCCTGTCTTAAAAATATGCCTTCAATAATACCGCATAGGTCTAATTTAAACACCCCCCCAAAGCAGGAACATTTCCAGAATTCAAGCTGACTCTCTATCCTTAACTCAATTTAGTATGCCTCTCATTTGCAGTACAAATACATATGGTTTGCACAGGCACCATGAGCTAAATTCAACCTGTTTCAGATATTGGCTAGCAAATGGGAAGGAAACGTGATACGGCTGTTTAAGGTATTGCTTTTAAAACATTAAACACATAAGCCCTTGTGGCTGAAAAGGTATGGAAACAGGTAATGGCCATGGTGCATTTGTCTATCTCTTCCAAAAATCCCTGGATAAGTTTTTTCATGGCTGTTATATAGCAAGATTTGCAGACTTGGTCCTATTTAGTTACAAAGAAAAGCAGGACCATAAGAATATTGGAACTGCTTTGTGTCAGGCTCCATAGTTGTAAGTAAACTCAGTGTAAGTGGTAAAAGACTCATTTCACATCCAACAGATTCTTAGGTTCAGTCCCAGAGTAAGAAATCTAAAACTTATGTTCTGATTTACTATTAGGCAACTTCCCACTTCTAATTTCTCATCAAGGACATTTGAAGATGAATTGCAGAAGACTAAGCTATACTGAGATCCTGCAAGAGAAGATGGTTTGGACATCATTTGCAGCTCATACTTTTCACTGTGTTATGATACAAATGCTCAATGCCAATACAACTTTCAGCCTTGCAGTTTAAGCAATACTAATTAAGATACTTGGTTTGCCTCAGGTTAAGGATTGTTTTTGTAAACTGAAACTGGCTGAAGAACTTCATAGCAGCTGCAGGATGCATTAAATAGGACCACTTGCAATTTAGCCAACCCAGCTAACCTTAACTTCCTTCTATTCTGATAGTGGATCTATTTTTTAAAAAAAAATAAGTAAGTAACTGAGGCAGCCTTCCCGTAGAAATTACTACTTATAATAGCAGAGCTGAGTTTCAGGTAAATGCAGATGAGATTGCAGCTTTAAGTTATCTAATGGAAATGCATGCTTACAAAAAGACATTTTTATTAAATATAATTTCATTTCGATATTGCCCTCCCATTGATGCTAATCTCTCTGATGTAACAGAGATAGCCTGTAAGAAATGTGCCTTGGTGAATCAGACTGCAAAGCCAGAACTAAAAAATGCAGCAACATAAGGAGTTATAAGCACACCTTGGTTTGCCTACGGCCTATCTCCCTTCGTAAGCCACACTAGCTACCAGTTGGCTTCTGGGTACAATTCAAAGTATTGTAAGTGGGCCTCCTCATTATAAAGTCTTTCATGACTAAGGCATGGGTATTTATGGCACTGGCCCTCCCTAACTGTTTCTAATAGTATTTGTTCTTTTAACAATTGCCAAAGAATAAAGATGTCCTTTGCCAATTATTAAAATAAACGCAATATGTTAAAGATTCATGAAAGCATGCCAGTGGTATTATTTTAACCCATAGGAAACAGTGCCATAAATGCTTCCAACCAAGATAACAAAGTAGACTTTATTCTGGTTTTGCATGCATATTTTTCAAACAAGTACAAACCAGAGTTTGCCTGCATTTCTTTTGGAACCTCAGTATTTCGAGTTACTAATCAACATTTGTGGGGAGCAACAAATGGTTGAAAATCTTCAAAAATTTAGGATTGTTTTTATCATATTATGGCTGTTTGTATCATATTATGGCTATTATGGCTGAACAAATCTACTACTGCCAAACTGCTTAGATTCCTTCCTTCCTTCCTTCCTTCCTTCCTTCCTTCCTTCCTTCCTTCCTTCCCTTACATATTTAGAATAACTAAATATAGTTATATAGTTAGAACATAAAGCAGGAATATGTCTTCTAATTATCAGAGTGGTTTTTATCTGTTTTTATCCATGCTTATTTCATTATAATTTATATTTCATAGCTGGGAAAAACCATGCCTTTGTTGAAGATTTAATATTTCCCATCCTCTAATTAAATAGCAAGAATTCACAATACAAGTTTACTTAGAGCAGTGTTTAGCAATTAATGGGGTTTACCTGCTGAAATTTTCTCCTATGTAAAACCACCAGTTCCTACTACCACAAAAGAACTCCAATTCTCATTAGCTCATTGCACCAAACTTTTTCAATACCTAATGTGAGCTACTATAAGTCTTCTCTGACCCCTGGTTTATGTAATGCCAAAAAAGATGGGGTGGTCTCTTAACTCTGGTAGTGAAGCCAGTGGAATCTTGAAACAGAAGACTTCATTCATACTTTTTTAAAAAAGCATCTTTCTGTTTTCTATTTCCAAAACAGTGTGGGTATCTTTGGTAATATATTTAAAAAGTTCACTCTAACAACCAAAAGATAATTTAATAATATCCAACACAGATTTCAGATACACAAAGTTGAAAATGTAAGCACTGCATCACCGTGGTGGTGCAGTGGTTAGAATACAGTATTGCAAGCTAATTTTGCTGATTGCCAGGAGTTTGATTCTCACTGGTTCAAGGTTGACTCAGCCGTTCATCGTTCCGAGATCCAATAAAATGAGGATCCAGATTGTTGGGGGCAATATGCTGACTCTGTAAACTGCTTAGAGAAGGCTGTAAAGCACTGTAAAGCGTTATATAAGTACTCTTTCTATCAAAAGAAATATCACAGCAACGAAAAAAAGTTGTTGCTAATTGAGAGAATTGGATAACTGAGCTCGTGAACCAAGATGTCTATGTGCCACAATAATTTCATATAATGGGCAGATTCTCTGGTAGACATGCGTTTCCACATAGCAAAAGGCACTTTTTCAGCTAAGTGAAATATCACGATAATCAACACCTTGAGTTATTCAAGAGGAAATGTTTGAAGAGCTCTTATGAAAAGTTCAGCATAACCCCTTCTCTGTTTACTTGCATCTCACTGGAAACATTAAATCACTTACATTAGTCTCTGAAGTGATATCTGCAAGTGATTTTTAAAAAACATGTTCCACTCTTAAATCCGTTGGTAAAATATTTCAATGTTCGTACTATGATATATCTGCTAAGAAAACATTTGTTTTCTGTAATCATATTTCCTTCAAATTTGGTAATTCACTATTTAAAGAAATAATACTTCTGTGTTCACCAAAATAAATTAAGGAGGAAATCAAAATGGGAACAGAAGAGTCAAGCAAACCTATGTCGATTGCTCTGGAGAATGTAAGATGATATCACTAGGATAGAACCAAAATTAATTTCTTTTGATTTTCCAGTTTTGGGGGGGGGAACAAGTAGATGTAATGATATGTGAGAAAGACCTTGGGAGGTGGAGTGAAGAGATGGTCCTAGTGAACTATATGGTAAGAAACAGCATAGCCTGCAGGGATCTTTCCTAGCTTCCTGAACTTAAAGAAGATGGCGGAAGATTTGTATTTTCAGACCTGCAAGATTCTGTTAATGTAGCCTTACAATAAAATAGGATTATTTCATCTTGTTGTGTTTTCTATCTAGTCTACCTGGGAAGACTGACAGTAAGCACATTAAATCTGTTTGTTATTTTTTAATGAGAATTCTGTAGCGCAAACAGTATATCATGTTTAGCAAATCCACTTATACTTAATGAATAAAATCAGGGAGTAAAATAATTATGCTTCTCTTATACAAGTGAGTCCTTAGCAGAATGGTTAGGGAAATCATGTGGACAAAAACAGAATATAAAGCATATTTTCCCTGGGAAGGGACTTCTATTGCTGTGAAGCTACAAGAAAGAAAAACCCAGTTCTTTACCAATAAAGTGCTTGTAAGTATTTCCCTCTTGTAATCATATTTATATAGAGCAAAGTTTGATTCACACAGTTGTTTCTCATTCTCTGGGCTTTATAAAATAAATAGTTCTTGTGCTATCAGCTGAAAGGATTGAGCAAATGCATAGACTGGCCTTTTGATTTAACATTAACTTGAAGCATTTTGTAAGGTTGGGTTGTATAGAGTATAGAGGAGATTCTTAAGATGCTTTTTTGAATTAGGGATGTTACAGGTCATGTTTTTAAATTCACATTTAAAAAACAAAAACCAGGAACTGAAATTCCTAACAGTGTTTGCATAAATTAGTTATTAATGCATTTACAATAAAGGGACTTCCCTCCACATACTGATCCCAAACTAAAGTAACTAACCTGCATTTAAATTTGAATGAGACTTAAGACCTACTTATTTTCTTTTGAATGAGGCCAGATAGTTGCTGGTTTTTAATAGCACATTTATAGGCTCAGTTCAGACGTTTTGAGAAAAACTTGTTTTGTACTATGTGGAACCTTGCTTTCATTCTCTTCCATGAGGTAGAGATCAAGAGTCCATTTTCCATGGTTTGTATTATGATCAAATTGGGAATTTGCAGTTTATTTAAACTATATTTACTAAAAGCAAAAAAGCCAAGGTGTAATTAAATCCTAACTTCCTAAACCTAGACAGCAGAAGAAAGCGTTTTAAATTGCTTAAAAGACTATCTTTTGATGAAAGCCAAAAAGACATGAAGTTTACCATTAATGGAAACTAACCATCGCTCTCTCTATATATTTTGGAGGAAAGAAAAGGTTATTTGGAGAATGAGAAAAAAGGATTGTTGGAATTGTTTGTTCATACATACGTGTGTAAGTATTCCTCCCTTCTAATTAAGATATGCTCAGTGAGTAATTCACGGGTGTCAAACGCAATAATGACATCACATGATGTATCGTATGGGTTTTTTTGCCTTTGTGGAACTGGGGTGGGCATGGCCTACGTGTGATGCACTTGGCCCATGGGCCGCCAGTTTGACACCTCTTGGAGTAATCTATAATTTTAATGATATCAAAATACTATGAAGCCCTGTTTTTCTTATTATGCTCTTCTTTTGAATGCCTGGTCTACTTCACTGTAATGTGGGGGGAAATAGATATTATGTAAATTAAAACTGATAGGTAGCTGGATCATTTATTAATGTGTCCTACAGGAAACTTGGATATAAATAAAAAGGGGAAGAGAATGAAGATTGTTATAACACTGCTACTTTGGAGGACTTTTGAATGGATTACTGGCTATTTTCAACTAACTTAGAAGTAGGACCACACCTAGAGTACTGCATCCAGTTTTGGTCACCACACTATAAAAAAAAGATATAGAGACTCTAGAAAAAGTACAGAGAAGAACAACCAGGATGATCAGGGGACTGGAGACTAAAATATATGAAGAACGGTTACAGGAACTGGGCATGGCTAATCTAGGGAAGAGAAGGACCAGGAGGCATGATAGCAGTGTTCCAATATTTGAGGGGCTGCTACAGAGAGGAAGGGGTCAAGCTATTTTCTAAAGCACCCGAAGACAAGGAATAATGGATGGAGACTGAACAAGGAGAGATTTAACCTGGAAATGAGGAGAAACTTTCTGACAGTGAGAACAATCAACCAATGGAACAGCTTGCCCTCGGAAATTGTGGGAGTGCCATTACTTGAGACTTTCAAGAAGAGATTGGACTGCCATCTGTCAGAAATTGTGTAGGGTCTCCTGCTTGGGCAGGGGGTTAGACTAGATGACCTACCAGGTCCCTTCCAACTCTAATTATCTGTTAAAAGTTACAGATAGTCCTTGCTTAATGCCCTAATTGGGACAGGTAACTCTATCACTAAGCAAATGCGGTGACTAAGTGAAAAAGTTCTCATAACCGTGCTTGGCTTATAACATCAATTCTACTGTGGCCATTGGGAGAATCACCTGAAGTTGCTGAGACATGTAACTGTGACTTGTGACTTTAGTGGCTTCTCCATTACACTGTTGGTTTGAAGCCAGCTATGGAGCATACAATCTTGTGACTGTGGGATGCTGTGACTGCATAAGTGCCTGCCAGTTGCAAAAGTAACCTGTTTGGTGAGACCAAAAAAAAAACAAACCCAAAAAACAAAAACACAAATGTTTGTGAAAGACTGTAAGGCTTATATGGATATTTTGCTGAAAGAAGGAAGAAATGAAATAATTTATGGGTTTGAAGATTAAGAAATACATGAATTAAATGACAGGTTTAAGGATCTTGTATAACATCTAAGAGGGAGGAAGGTTAATAAGAGTGTAATTAAATATTGAAAAAAAGTTGGAAGTCATTTATATACTCTTTAACTAATCCTTCCTTCCTTCCTTCCTTCCTTCCTTCCTTCCTTCCTTCCTTCCTTCCTTCCTTCCTTCCTTCCTTCCTTCCTTCCTTCCTTCCCTTCCCTTCCCTTCCCTTCCTTCCTTCCTCTTTCGTTTCACAATAAATATAAATAATAAAAAAATATTTTTTTAAAAAAAATACACCTGCCAGTTGTGTCACATCTCAATTTCAATGTGACTGTGGCAACACTGCAATACTAGTCATAAAGTGCAAGTTGTAAATGCAAGGAGGGTCATTAACTAAGTTTCTCACTGCTATTGTAACTTTGTACAGTCACTACACAGGGCAGCCATTAGGTGAGGACTACCTGTAAAGAGATGCTAACTAAAAATGCCAAATATTTTAAACTCCTGTGGAACAAGGCATTGAAAAATGCAAGGGCAAATTCTGCAATATTAAATCTAGAACCGTTTGGTTATCCATTCACTGATTATCAAATTACACTATTTCTATTATCAAATTATAACTATTTCTAATTTGAAGAAGACAAAGGCTGATCTGTTGCTTTGCAGAATCTCTGATAAAGGCAAAGGTAGAAATGTCATTGCTATAAGCTAAGTCAGGTTTAATGCAAGTATGTTGAATATGCAGTTGAAGCTGCTAATATCTGTTAGCCATTGTTGGAAAGCAACAAAAATCCACTGCCAAACCAACTCTATACTAGCCAGGCTTGGAACAAAAGTGAGGCCATATTCTAATTTTATGAACCACGCCATATGTTCCCTATATGGCTATATGACTGCTGTAGAATAGAATATGCCTGCATGAAATTGACCCCTAGTAAAATGGGCCAGTTCAGATTGGACTTGGGACACTATAAAACTACACTCAAATGGCAGTTGCTCTTTGTAAATTATAGGCCAAACATTTGGTAACTACGCTAATGCAGAAATTCTTTTACTTATGAGAACGTTAGTGGCTTCTCTCCCCGATAAAGAAGACTAAATGGATTTTATAAAAGACACCTGTATCTTAAAAACAGAATGACAGAAAGCATGCAGTACAGCTCTTCCGAATCCTTCTTTTGAGGAGAGCTAGAATGCATTCTTGTTAGCAAAGTCACTCTCAATGCTTCTTACCTACCACCAGTATAAAGTATTAATGTTCAAAAACAAACATTTCTTTTTTGAAAAACATCTCCTATTCACATATTTTGTGCCCAAATTTATAAATTATGCTTTCCGGTATCATTTCTAGCTTACCCACTCCTACTTTATGGATGCTACCTTTATGGATGACTTCAAGAATGCCTAGAAAGTGTACAGGCATTAGAGTTTACAATATTATAACAACAATAATAATTACAACAACAATAACAATAACTGCAATAACGGTGAGGATGATGAGGATTCTATCTCAAGTAATGGCAATAAAACTGGAACTAGATTTTTTTTCTTTTCCCAGAAAGGATATTAAACATCTTTTCGTCTACTGTTTTATTTTAGTTCAAGGTAGGAACATAGATTTCTATTATGCCAGTATGAACTTTAATATGTATTCATTCCTTTTTAGCCTTGCAAAATATTTCCATCGAGATTAACAATAAGCTTTCCTATCTGTGGGTGGTCTGGCTGAAACATGTATACTTTAATTATTCAAGGTCAAGGCATCAAGATGTACACATATGCTGGAATAACTTTGCTTTAAAATAAAAACCCACCCTACATTTTCCCACATTTGGCTTAAAAAGAACTGTTGTACTGTAGTTGTTTTTGTGTGTGTGTGTGTTTTTTTTTTTGCAGAAGAATCTTTTAGTGGTACAGTGGTTGTACCCTTTATCTGGCATGCAGAATGGCACCGGTTTCAAATCTTGCAGAATGTTTTAATTATTATGGCTTTTCTTTTCCTGAAACTACCTACTTCTCTGCTTTATTATTTATAATAAATCCACTGGTGTACCATTTCATCAGTCTTCCAATCACTTAAGGTAGAAGGACTTCTAAGCCCAAACTTACTAAGAATGAATAATGATGATGATGATGATGATACAATGGAACTAAAGAAAAAAAAAATCTGACTGAAAAGCAGATAATTCAGAGAAAGAGAAATAACAATTTTTTTAAAAAAAAGAGATTAGAGAGCTAGAAGGCAAAGAGCATCCATCCAGGTGAGGGGGTGTTCCTCTCTCAGTGTGGTAGCCAAACCAGGGATTGCCAAGGAAGAAAGATCAACATACCAACCAGACCACAATATTTGAGCTGATTCAAATTGGGAACACTACTTTCAGTGGTTTTTTTTTTTTTTTTGAGCAGGAAAACATAGGTTGCACTGGCAATGGGCTAAAAACAATGGACAAAATATTCTGCCTTCCAGAAATGGTTGATGGACCACGTTCCCAATGGAGCAACATGGCAGTGTGGTTATATACTTAGTTATGTAACTGTTGTGGCTCGCCAGCAGCAGGTGTGAATGGCTGAGGTCTTGGAGAGCGAGGACTCAGATGAGGGGCCTGTGTGTGATGCAGGGAAGGGGCCAGGACTATCAGAGAGTGGAATGTGGCCTTCGGAAATTCTGGAGGCTGGCAGCAGTGATGAAGAGGTTCCTGAGGAGCCTGTGCCCAGTGCGCGTGTGCGCAGACCTGCTCGAAGGAAAAAGCAGCTGCAGCAGTACGGGCGACTCGGGAGTAAGGCTGCAAGGTAATGACCCCTCCCTTAAGAGATAAAAGCCAGCCTGAGAGATGGGGATTCTTTGCAGGAAGCAAAGAAGTTCTTGCACTTCAAGCCTTGTGGATGTTCGGACTATCCTGGTTTGTGCTTAGAGACGTTTTGTTTTGAATATTTCTTGGCAATTTAATCTAGTGTTCTTGGCAAGGCTCGTTCTTATCAGAGATAATTAGTTTTAATAGCCTTTTAACTGTGAATGAACGGAATTCAGAGAAGCATTAAAAGGTTTTGCTTTTATCTCTGTTTGGTGTTGGTTTCCTTGAAACAAGGTTTGGGTCAGAACAGTAACTTAGTTTTGAAACACTCTTCTATCATTCCTTAAAGGCAATTAAATACTTATAAGAAATCACTGGATTAAAATGGCTATTCACACACACATTCCTTTACCAGAATAAGACATTGTGTTCTGATATATAAATGATATTATCAAGGGTGATTATCAAGACTGAATCAATCATTAGAGCAACTAGTTTCGGACTGTCTACATCAGAGGTTGACAACTTGCTTTTCTGGTGGAGTCAGAGGCCCTGCCATTGCCCTTTTGAAGGACTTGTTCCTCTGCCTGTTGAGCTGGTCAGTGGAGTTGTCATCAAAATGGCAAAAATGGACAATTGAGAGGACTCTTTTCCTTTCTCTTGCAGGCTGGTGAATCCATTTCTTTTTTAGGACCATGGGCCAAATAATATTGGATGGTAGGCCACATTCTGCTTGTGGGCTGCAGGATGCCAACCCCTCACCTCCACTGTCTGAGATTAATTCTGAGGGGTCTTAGACTGGAGTTTTTAAGGGATTCCTAAATCTAAGATTGACGACAAGCAAAATATATGTTCTATGACTAATACTACAATTGAGAGACTTAATCAAAGCTATCTTGCGTATTTGCAGGTCAGCAAAATTAATGTCAGGACCAATGATACCATACAATTTTGTAAACTACACATTCAGGATTACATAATTAATATTAGTAATAACTGAATTTAAAATCTGTTTACGAGATGTTCCCGAGGATAAATTTCAAATTCAATTACTGTTATTAACTATAATTTATTATATTTCAAATTCATCTAGTAACATAAATTCTGTGGGTGGATTGCAAATTTATTTAAAGAACAAAGACTTTTGTGGCATCTTAATAATTAACAAAAATATCATTGCATACATCAGTGTTTCTCAAACTTTCTGTAATCATAGGCCACTAAATAAGTTTTTGGAAAATCTGAGGATCACACAGTAAAACAAGTATCTATTCCTTATGTTTAAGAATGTAGGAAATCTAGTTTTTTGGAGAATACATTAATAATCATACAGTAGAACCTCTGGTCATGACCATAATTCATTCCATAATTTTGGTGATTTCTTTGTCTTCTAATGTTTCATCTTCAGGAATTTCTGGGTCGGGGATCATGTTTGATCGCTACCCAAGTATATGTTCATGACCGGATTCAAAAATTTTGTGAATTTTTTGGTCGGAACCCAATTTGATCGTGATCAGAAGTGTTTGTTACTTAAATTTGTGTTTACCTTCCTATAGCTCCATTTTTAAAGGACATTTGAAATGAATTATTCTTCCAAATAAAAACATATTTGTTCAGGTATTGTTTTATGTATGCATTCTATAATAACAACCCTTAGCACAAACCTGTTAAGTCAGGAATAATATTTAGTTTAAAAAATCTTTGAATATAAAGAAGCTAGAAGTCCAATGAAACTCCATTTTTAGGTAATCATTGTTGCTAATTACATGCTTCTTTTAAGGTTCCTGGTATAGGAACACAGCATTCTTTTAGCACAGTATGGACACTCATGCCGTGCCCTCATGATCTGTTTGCTATTTTCAGTTTTCAGCTCTCACATTACTACTCATCCCCAGAGGTATTCAACAGGTTCTGACCAGTTCTGGAGAACCGGAAGCAGAAATTTAGAGTAGTTCAGAGAACCGGTAAATACCAACTCCCACTGGAGATTTTACACTATCCTTCCCCTGCCATGTCCACCAAGCCACGCTCTCAGAACTGGTAGTAAAAAAATGTGAATCCCATCACTGATCATCACGTGTATATTTCAAGAACTGATTTATTTTCTTAAACCAGGAGCAAGAACCTTTAGTTCTGACTAGCAAGCTGAGACTGAACGGAGGGTTTCATTGGCCAGGAGAAGACACAGCTTGGGCCTGGTTAGCTATCTAGCGGTAAACCAGGAGAGGCAGCAACTATGTGGGCAAGTGACTCTCATCTGACCAGGCAAATGTCAATGAAGACCCACAGGAGATAAACAGAGATGGCCATGAATTTAGGGAAGGATGTGGTGAATCCTTGGTGGATTTATGTCAACCACCAATGACTCATGAATCACAATTTCAGAATCACTGGCTTAAATGATTATTATGTAACACAATTCACTTCACCTGTGAAAGTTTAGACAATAACAAATTTGCTCATCATAAAGTTACCATAAGAATCTTTGTTATTTTTGCTGCAAGAGACATGATCCATCTGTTCCTCTGGAAATGTATATAAAATATTAAAAACAGTCACTCAATGCCTGAATGAAGGAAAATGTAGATTTTCTAAAAGTAGAAAGAAAAGAGATTTCTCAGTAGCATAGGAACAATATAATAAAAATGTAAAATCTCTTATTCTGTGCAACATGTGGCACCTTAAAATAAATTTTACAAAAACCAAGCAGCACCGTATGAGATTTTTGACAGGCAAATGAAGAAAACAACAGAGGAAGGGATCAAACATTTCAAAGAATACAAGCTTCCTTCTGATTTATTTACTGATTTAAAACATTTATAAAGCTGCCCATCTTATAATAAACTCTGGATGGCTCCCAATCAAACATTATAAACATCTCTGCATCTGAGTCATATTGTGTAAGCACTCTTAGCTCTCACATGCTTACTCTCCAAAACACTTACAAATGCCACAGGTCTACAAAGAGACACTTGTTGCTTCTTTAGGCTCATGTCCTGACAAAAGTGTAGCACAAACAAACACAACATGCACAGAACACCCCAAGGAAGGTAAAAAAATTGGGCCAAAATAAAAATGTGACACACTTCAATTAGATACATCTTCGGCTTCTGTTGTTTTGGTTGGAAAACAGCTGCAGGTGTCCTCCAATTAGCTCCCCATTTTTTCAAATATCAACTGTCATATTTAATCTGTTCCGATCATTGTGCAGCTAAGTCAACTTTCATCGTTCTTTCATGATACATTTACAGCCTGGGTTTCTAGCATTCAAGCTAACTTTCAAGCTAGTCAATTAATGCATTATTTACAAGTTCTGTTTTATTAAAAGCAAATTCTTAATTTGCTAATGGGTTAGTAGTCTCTGGGCAACTTTCCAACCGGTATTATATTGAGGAGAAATTAAAAAAATAAAATAAAACAATCCCTAGCCCCAAATTACTGGGGAAAGGGAGAAAAAAATGTAAGCCTAATATTTAGCTGCTTTGCTGCAATTTTTATTCAGATGATATGCTAGTTTTAATGATTTTTCTGTCCCGGCTCCCATAGATCCAAATTAAGGCAGAAGCTAACCAATTGCTTTAAAATAAGAAAAAGCCCAACCTCACTCTTTTTTCATATTTGTTTTTGAAATGTCAGGCTTTCTGGAATGACTCAATACATATGTTTGTATTGTAATATAAAGCAGCCAGATTTACAATACTGAACTAGCAACACAACAGATTAAAAAGGTTAGAAGTCAAGGGGAATTAAATACAATTAGCATTTTCTTGCTTGTGTGCTTCCTAGAGTGAATACATAATATGCCAGAAATGCTTATTTAAATTTAGACTACTTTCTGAAAATTATGTCACCAAGATATCATTTTTCCCCTAATGCCACCTTTTTCAGTTTGTGTTGTACTTTCCTTTGTTATTCAGCCACTTCATTAAGGCCTAACCCTACTTCTTCTCCAGCTCCTCAGCAGCTAAATTACAGCCACCAACCAGAGAGAGTGGTCCATCATTAAAATGCTGACATTAAATGTCTGAAGATAATTCATGTTAGTGACACTTATTTACAGGGCATACCTACAATTTCACAGTAACATAAATTAGTTTCAAACAGTAAATGTCAACATTTTAATAGTGACCATCACAGCTTCAAGATAATTGTGTCAACATGGGGCCGGTTGATTTGAGAGAAAGGGAAAGGAAGATGGGTTTAATTATGGATGAGCCTTAGTCCAAAGATTCAGTTTTAACCCAAGTTGGGAAAAGATGGAAGTTTTGTATAGAAGCAAATCACATGTTATGATTTTTGCCATTTGACCATCACTGGCTTAGTTGCCTTTGGAGCAGGGGTGTCATTTCATTGAGGACCACATCAGAATTGTATTTGACCTCAGGGGCTGGGGTGGGCATGGCCACCTTGTTGTCACTTGTGTTGGGTGTGCCTCAGTGGTGGGATTCAAATTTTTTTACTACCAGTTCTGTGGGCATGGCTTGGTGGGCATGGCAGGGGAAGGATACTATAAAATCTCCAATCTCACCCCACTCCAGGGGAAGGTTACTGCAAAATCCCCATTCCCTCCTCACTCCTGGTGAAAGGTTACCACCAGTTCTCTGAACTACTCAAAATTTCTGCTACCGGTTCTCCAGAATTGATCAGAACCTGCTGAATGCCACCTCTGGCGTGCCTATGGTGGCTTAAGCACTCTGCCAGTGAAAATGAGCTCCCGAGTTCCGTTTTCAGCTTTGTTTTCTCCTGCAACCCTCTGCCAGCGAAAACGATGGTCCTCCTGAGCTCCATTTTCATCTGTGATAGCCTCCTGCAACCCTCTGCCAGCAAAAACAAAGCTCTGTTTTTGCTGGCAGAGACACCATAGGCTGGTCCTTTGCTGTTTCCAGGGCGGCCCCAAGGGCCAGATCTAAGCACCCAAGGGCCAGGTTTGGACCGTGGGCCTTGAGTTTGACACCCCTGCTTTGGAGGAATTAAGTGAGATGTTGGTGATGCAAATGTGGTTTTGGGAGAGACCCTGAATCCAAAGTCTATATGGACTTTAAAAAATATATTCCACTTTCCATTTCATATTCAAATTTGCACCATGGCCATTTACAGATTTAAGGACAAACCTGGTATTACTTTGGAAACTGCCTATCACATAATTAACTAAAGGTCAAATTAGACACACTGCTGATCCTATGATTTAACCCTGTGATTAGCTGAGAGGAAGCCAACTGGCATTTTATTGCTTGCTATGTTTTCTTCAATGTGCTTCGCTAGTCAGCAACTGGAATAAGAAAAAGTAGGTTTTGTATAACAAAGTAGGTTTTGTATAACAAAGGTAACTATATTATCCTGAAATATTATTCTTAGTTGGGTAGTCTTAGATAGAAAAGACAAGAAGAGTGCTTATGGCACACATATCATAGTGGGTAGGTATCTTGTGGTACACTAATCCACTTCCGCCCTCGTTATCTCCCGCCTAGACTATTGCAATGCTCTCTACATGGGGCTCCCCTTGAAGAGTCTCCGGAGGTTGCAGTTGGTCCAGAATGCAGCCGCGCGGGTGATCGTGGGTGCCCCTTGGAGCTCCCACGTAACACCGCTTCTCCGCAGGCTGCACTGGCTTCCTGTGGCCTTCCGGATTCGATTCAAGGTGGTACTGATGGTATTTAAAGTGCTCCATGGCTCGGGACCTGGGTACTTACGGGACCGCCTACTGCCATCATCAACCTCCCGCCGCCCAGTACGCTCTCACAGGGTTGCCCTGCTTGGGGTGCCGCCGCCTGATCATTGTCGGCTGGCGGCCCCAAGAGTGCAGGCTTTCTCTGTGGGAGCTCCCTCCCTATGGAATGATCTCCCCCCGGAGATACGGGCCATGACGGATATCCTGACCTTCCAGTGCGCAGTGAAAACCCTATTTTTTAGACAGGCCGGCCTGGCCCAGTAATGGGTTCGGGTTTTAAATTTAATTGGGTCTTAACTGTTAAACTTTATATTTTTAACTTTTAATTTAATCCCTGATTTTACATTTCTAAATTTTCAATTGGATGGGATACAGCCGGACCTATATATTTAATATATTTTTAAACTGTATTTAAATTATATTTATTCTTGATGTCAGTTATGTGTTTTTAGTAGGCTGTACACCGCCCCGAGTCCCTTTTTGGGAGAGGGAGCGGTATAAAAGTTCGAATAAATAAATAAATAAATAAATAAATAAATAAACTAATCATTCTCAGAAAAGCTATGGAAGAAAAGATACAGGGTTTAAACTGTTAACTACATTTATACAGTAGCTAATCCCAATTTAGTGCTCTCTACATATAGCTGGTCCTCGATTTAGGGCCACATTTGAGCCCAACATTTCTGTTGCTAATGAGACAGTCGTTAAGTGAGTTTTGCCCCATTTTATGACCTTTCTTGCCACAGTTGTCAAGTGAATCACTGCAGTTATTAAGTTAGTAACTCAGTTGTTAAGTGAACCTGGCTTCTCAATTGATTCTGTTTGTCAGAAGGTCGCAAAAGGTGATCACATGATCCCAGGACACTGCAGCCATCATAAATGCATCCTAGTTGCCAAGCATCTGAATTTTGATCACAAGAAAGGGTCACACATCACTTTTTTCTATTATCTGCACCTCTATAACTGTCTGGTTTGGTTCTGCAACCCAACAGGACAGACACAGACTTCAGAGGATAATGAGGACTGCAGAAAAGCAACTACTACCAACCTGCCTTCCATTGAGGACCTGTATACTACACAAGTCAAAAAGAGGGCTGTGAAAATATTTACAGACCCCTCACGTCCCAGACATAAACTGTTTCAACTCCTTCCCTTAAAACGATGCTATAGAGCACTGCACACCAGAACAGCTAGACACAAAGACAGTTTTTTCCCGAAAGCCATCATTCTGCTAAACAAATAATTCCCTCAACACTGTTCAACTATTTACAAAGTCTGCACTATTATTACTATTAATCTTCTCATCACTCTTTATCGCTCATTCCCTCCCATTTGTGACTATGACTGTAACTTGTCGCTTGTATCCTTACAATCTATATTGACTGTTTCCTAGTATGATTTGATTGCTTATTATACCCTATGACTATCATTAAGTGTTGTACCTTATGATTCTCAACTCTTGATAAATGTATCTTTTCTTTTATGTATACTGAGACTATTTATACCAAGACAAATTCTTTGTGTGTCCAATCACACTTGGCCAATAAAGAATTCTATTCTATTCTATTCTATTCTATTCTATTTTCACTGCAGTTGTAACTTTGAACAGTCACTAAACAAAGTGTTGTAAGTCAAAGGCTACCTGCATTTGGAAGCTACAATTTCTGAGTTTTCAGCCACTGGTGCCCTCTAGATATATCTAGAGAGGTCTATCAGACTGGAGATGGTTCTTCTGCAGGCCACCCAATTTTTTTCAAAGGCCAGACAACCTTGATCATCTTCATAATTGAGAAAGCAACCAGAAACACAGACTTTATTTCCACACTCACTTGATCAGAAGCATTTCTGTGAGTGCTCCGAAACAGATGGCTGCTACATTGAAAAGTAGACCTGGGGGAGGATCCTTAAATGCAATGATCATCTGGTAGACCAGGAAGGGAGTGCTGATCATGAGACCCAGGACCGTGCAGAAGATGACCCACTGATGCCACTGTGTCGCCAGAAGTCTCCAGGGTGACTTTTTCTCAAGTTGGTACTGGTGAGAAAGGGAGACACAAAAGAGTAAGTATGATATTCAAGCAACTTAGGGCCATGCAATGATGAATGCTTGCTGCTAATAGTTTAGAAAGGGAAAACTTTATGAAATGATTCATATTGGATCATAAATATATAAGTTGTTGAGAGCTTTTCTGATTTTCACAAAATGATTTCAACAATATTTCTTGTTTGCTTATATTGAGCAATGTATTTATGGCAGGAGGGAGCATTAAAATGTAACCTATGACTTCATATACGATATTTGGGAATTTTAAAGATAAAGGCAATGGGCAACATATTCCATTAATAGAGAATGGCCTTGAGCTACCGGAACAAATCATTTAAGATTCAGTTATTGCATATTAACTTCCTGAATCTTCATTCTGTCAAAAATGAACAGGGAAAACATATTGTCTGAGATCAAAACTCAAAAAACCCAAGTCAGAAACAAAACAATAGCCCCTTTCTGGCATCCAGAAAATGCTACATTTAGTGGAAAAATATGAACTTTAGGCATTTGTCCTAAAAAAAAGAACAATATGAACATTAAAAATTGGCTCTGTTGCTTTGCTGTCACCTATCAGGAATGAATGAAAGGTAATTCTTTTCCATTCAGAGCTTTGAATGAAGCCAAGAAATTAAAAAAGAATGTGTTTCTGAAAGTTGTAAAAATAACCCCCGATATGGTTACATTTAAAAATAAAGCACTTACATTTCCAAAATTTACATTTTAAAAGCTCACACGTGGAATTAATATGTAAAAAGTGCAACACAGGAATATTTTTTTTAAAAAAGAATTCACCGAAGTTATATTCAAAATATACATGTTAAGGAAAATAACGTGTAAAAACTGAGGGGATTAGGATAAGTTAGGAGTGAAAACATACAGATTTAAAAAGCAGATTCTTTTTTTAAAAAAAAGCTATTCTAATTGCTACATTACTAATTGGGACAGCAAAAGAACCTGATCTATATAGATTCAACTTCCCTAATTAAGGCACTGTACACATCCTCCCCATTTTATCGCTAAGGCTGAGTCTTATTTACCTCATAAGTAGCCTTATTGGTGTGATAATTGCCTCTGAAATTCCAAAGTCACTCATGGCTAGTGAAAAATTGAACCTGGGTCAGTTCAAGACCTAATCTTAAATTCTTTAGAGCAGCCGCACTGATATTTGGTATTTAAATAGTAGCATATTTAAGACAGTTTTGATTTGAAAGATCTAAGGGTGGCTCTTGTATGCCACATTGGATGAAACTACGTGCTAAGTAGTGTGAAACTAACACAGGGGCAAATGAAGTTCTTAGCATGCTTGAAGATTATGAAGGACTCTGGGAGGTGTAATTTCATGAGGCTCAGTTAATTACAACTTTTATTTGTCTGTCATTTCCTTTGAAAATTTAAAAAGCATTACCCATAACCGAGAGAGCTTTAAGGATCTAGGTCTGCTTTGTGACCTTACGTTTCTACTTAATTATCACATAAAACATACCATTTTCAGTCTTGAATTCTTTTTTTTTATCACTAAATAGGTAACTTTTTCTTTCAATGACTATCAAGGTTTTTTTTTTCCAGTTTTTTGCTCCTGATTATTAAAAAAAAAAAAATTCCAAACAGAAACCAAATAAAAGCTAACTAGATGCTAAAGAACAATTAACTACAATATTACTTCACAGTATGCCACATTTACTATAATTTGTATCAATACGATTGACAAATTATGTGAGTCCTACATGCAATCAGAAGAAGAAAATACTAAATAGAGTGAAATATCACAAACCCCTGATTAGGATTAAGCATGACGTGCAGGTATTTAGTGTTTAAACACATTTCACCTGCTGTCATAATCACAGGTGTAAATAAATATTAACATCTCTTGTCCAATGGAAAAAATCAGTATATAACTTGGATCAGTTAGAAGAAAAATAATATGCTATGCATCACACAGGGGATTTGTTACATGCAACAAATCACATATTTGCCAAATAAAGTGGTCTTTTTTTCTTGCAAAGGCACCATGAATTATACTTTCTTGGGGGAAAAAAAAAGATACTTATTTGCTTCCTTGTGGCCTATGGAAGTATATAAGTTAAACCAATACCTTTAACTGAACAAGCCATACAGCAAATATTTCTCTTTTATAAAGAAGTTTGTGCACTGCCTTTGCAATACTTCAGGAAGCTCAGAGGGTTGCCAGCTGGATAATCTGAAGATCTTTTCAGCCTTAAATGCTGCAAGCCTACATGTGCTTTCTTGGAAATAAATCCAATTGAATCCAGTGGGGCATACTTCAGAATAACCATGCATAAGATTGGACTATTCAACACAGTAGGTGATGTGATGGGAAATAGTACTTGTTGGCTGTTGCTGCTGAGTGGCAACCAGGAAGAAGGGGAGTCTTCTTTCTTTAAGAAAGTAGAAAACTTTGGAAGCTGTTTTTTTTTTTACTGAAACAGACCATTGGTCCATCAAACTCACATTGTCTACTACAGGGGTCCCCAATCCCTGGGCCATGGACCAGTACCGAGCCGCAGAATGACAAAAACCAGTCCGCAGAAACAAGCGAAGCCCCATCCGTGGGATGCAGGCAGCACACAGCCCCTTCTGGTCTGCAGAAAAACCTCTCTCCATGGAACCGGTCCCTGGGTGTCCAAAAGGTTGGGGCCCGCTGGTCTACTATATAGAGTCAGAGACAAGGATTTTTTCCCAACTCTACCTGAAGATGCCAGAAACAAATCTTGAGAGGTTTGCATATATGCCTACGTCCATCTATCCTTCCATAGTAGTTGAAGGGAAGTGATGATGGAAGCAGAAAGTCAGCACCAAATTTGTCCTCCTCAGCCACCAGTCAAAAAACATATGGTTCTGTTCTGTGATGAACATTAAATTCTTCTATTTTATTATTTACTAAAGAACAATGTTGTCATATTGAAGAACCTCAGAGAGGTAGAGGTTTCATTGGGACCAGATGGTTTCCCACTTGTGATCCCAACAAAAACTTCTGGTTGTGAAGCTCAGGAAGAAAGTCCCCAATGATGGAAAAAAAGAAGAGCTTGACATTAGTGAAAATCAAATGTGATTCTGACAAATACAGAGTGGCCTATTTAGACATAAGATTTGGTTTGAGCTTCAAAGACCTTGGCTGAGAATATTGTCTGATCTCTCTCATCAATTAACTCACTTTATAAAAACACTTGAAGTCAACTAGAACAATGGATTGTTGGAAACTCTATGGACACTAGGACACTTGCTTTCTGATGCAAAGTCCTTCCAGTATCTAACTGAAACTGTTTAGTTAAATGGTCTTTTCTATTAAAGAAGAAATTGAATCATAGAATCACAAAGTTGGAGAAGACATTAGAAGTCTTATGGACCAGATTCTTCTCCAGGACTATTTCAGAAAGATGGCAATTCAACTTTTGTTTAAAAACCTACAGCGACAGAACATCCATAACTCCAGGAAGCAGATTCTTCTACTGTTTAACAGTTCTCGCAATCAGGAAATTCCTTCTTGTTTGGTCTGGACTTTTCTCTGTAAAGCTTCACCCATTTTTCTTGTCCTACTGTTGGCCATTGTGAAGAAAGAATCTACTCCCTTTCACCTGTGGTAGCTTTTCAAGTATTGGAAGGCTTCTATTCTGCCTTGCCTTAGCTTTCTCTTCTTTAGGTTAAATTTACTTTTTACTGGTCTTGATAGGAGCTTTGGTGCTCTTCCCTGCACTCTTTCAAATAAATCTGAACTAATTTCAAACTTGGTCAATGTATCAATAGTTTCAAGATTCTATTGGAAGCTACATCCAGATTTACACACTGTGGAAAAGTGACTCTTCTCGATGCTTATGTTAGGCTTAACACAGCCTGCGCTGCTTACTGCAGTCTATCATTCTTCTTCATATCTCTATATTTTTAACTAAATGTTATTGTTCCTGTTATTATTAGAACAATCTCTCCAGATTTCTATCTACTGTTGAATAAATGGCGATTTGTTGAATATAGTTAATTTTCTGTAGTTTAGGTGTGTGCTTCAACAGAGATAGAACAACGCAGAATAGATTTTTCAATGGCCATTAACTACAATGAATAATTTTCTAGTACTTTGGAAATACAGGAGAAGGAATGTAGTTCACAACCTGCTTTCAAATGGTATTTACAGTAGTTGGAAACAAGAAGCTGGGCTAAAACCAATCTTTCCTCATCTCATCAGACACTTCTTATGTTCTTAAGAGTGCTTTCAGAAAAGGAAATGGGAAGAAAACTTTATTAACATCTGTTTTCTGCTTTGTTCTTCCATAAAGTATAGGTACAAAATGGGAATTGGTACAAAAAGAGTACTTTGATATCAAGATAAGGAGACTGAATTGCCTATTAATTTTGGGCTTATGTGTACAACTAAGTGTTAATAGTAAACTTGCCACATTTAGTTCTTGGATAAAAGTTTTGCCAGTGTCAATTAAAAAAAAAGAGTCTACTTTTAATTTTTTCCCTACCGCACTAATTTGTGGTTTAAATGGATTTGTCAAACTGAAATATGAAAGAAAAATCATGTTTGAGCTAAAAATGGAACAGTGGGTGAAAAAGTCCTCTTGCTATATTTATGATTATCCAATTACTCTTATTATTTTAGTCTGAATCAAATTCAACCTTACAGCAGAACTCTAAGGGGCTTTGCTCAAAATAAGTCCCACTGACTTCAGTGGTGGTTTATTACACTGAAGCAGTGCTATAAAATTAACAAAGGGAAGAAATATCAGGGTCAAGACGGCATGAATTGAGTCATCCAAGTAGTACCTAGGCTACCCATACTTGTATCTATAACATTTTGTATGTGTTTTTAAGAGCCTGAAGTCCAGTTAATTGAACAGTTCCTTCCCATTTGTGTTGGAGGCACCACATCTTTTAAGGTGCTTGCAGGTTCAAAGGATTAGGTAATGATATCACTGTTGTTGCCCAGGGGACGTCTGTGGTGGTCCTTTCATATCCCCATCAAGGAGCTGGAGCAAATGACAGGAGCTCACCCCACTACACAGCAGCACTCAGGTCTCGAACATGGGCTTGCTAACCGCCAACCCAGTGTCCTAACCACATGAGCTCCTAGTCCTTTAGTTACACATCTGTTTAAGTATTTATTAGACAGAGGAGGAACAGCTTCTCCTGACTTCAGTGCATTTATTGAAAACAGCATGGAGCTTGGGATCAGCTAGCTGAATTATGAGAACTATCGCAAGCAACTTTTTGGGTAGGTATTAAGTGACATAATTTTGTCTATAGAACTCATAAATCCTGTTAAAATATCTTGGGGAAACATGATCATCAAATGTGCAGCATTTCTGCTTTCTTCTCGCCATTCTTAAAGCAGGTACATCTGAACTTGGCTTTCAGACTAGATTTCAACCTGCAGGTTCTGGCTGGTGCTGCTTTGAGCAAATATGCTTATCTGTAACGATATTGTAGTCAAATACTGTTGTTCACATGAAATTCTTGATTCAACAAATGCATTTTAAGAACAGTCCCTTTCTTGGACTAAAGGCACCATTCCACAGAGCAATGAAATAATGGTGATGGTACTTTAATTTTTATTGAAATCCTCCCCACTCTTCCACTTACTATAATTCCAGCGTTTTGGGGGATGCTGCAATTATTATTATACAAACTTGCTCAATTTTGTGAGTGTTTCAT
This sequence comes from Bungarus multicinctus, assembly GCA_023653725.1. Classification (NCBI taxonomy): domain Eukaryota; kingdom Metazoa; phylum Chordata; class Lepidosauria; order Squamata; family Elapidae; genus Bungarus; species Bungarus multicinctus. The sequence continues at coordinate 52,658,105 of CM042842.1, read as the reverse complement.
GACAGGTGAAAGATGCTGAATGTCATGTGGGAAAAAAAAAATCCATTGGCTGATTAAAAATTTCAGGATAACTCTTTAATAATGAGCACATCTGAACATAGATCTTTCGCGAAGAGCCATATTTTACATCATGGGTATTTCAGGAGCCAGATACTGACTGTAAACTCTCCTCTGATTAAAGGAGCAAGTACATCAGATTTTACCAGCAAACCCCCCCCTCCCGCCCAACCCTGTTATATCTTGCATAGCAATACATCAATGTTCAAACATTCAGCAGAGCATTAACAGTAGAGGTGTATGCTCCTGTTGCTACATCCACATAAGATCATAGTGTACCAGGGCTGATAATGTTACCCTGGAATTGCAGAAGTTACAATATCAGTTTGTAGCTAGGCTTCCCTTGTCAATGGATGTTGGGAGCAAGGTAAATAAACACAAGCCAGAATCAGAAAACATGGTTTCTAGGGCTATACAGACCTCCAAATTTTATTTGTAAACATTTACAAACAATGATAAAAGATATATGTCCCTTATAACTGGCTTGATTATCATTTATCTGTGGATGCTAAACAAAAACCAATTGTACGTGGTAGATGTAAGCAGTTCCAGAACCTCTTGGTGCTCTATCATTTCAGGTTTTAAAGAAGAGATTTGATAGCTAATTGTCCAGAATTTGGAAAAGGATCTCCTGCTTACAGTGCATTCAGAAAGTATTCAGACTCTCTTCACTTTTGTCCATTTTGTTATGCTGCAGTCTGATTCTATAGTTGTTGAAATTCATTTTTTTTCTTATCAATCTACATTCATCACCCCTATCCCATAATGACAAATTGAAAACAGCATTTTAGAAATGTCTGTCAATTTATTAAAAAGAAAAAAAACTGAAATATCATGTTGGCATAAGTATTCAGACCCTTTGCAAGAACACGTGAAATTTAGCTCTGGTGCCTCCCATTTCTTTTGATCCTTACTGATATATTTCTACACCTTGAATGGAGTTGACCTGTGGTAAATTAAATTGTTTGGACATGATCTGGAAAGGCACACACCTCTCTACAGAAGGCATCACAGTTGACAATACATGCCAGAGTAAAAACCATGAGGTCAAAGAAATTGCAGAGTTCAGAGACAGGATTATTGCAAGGCACAGATCTGGGGAAGCCTACCATAATTTTTTTGCTGCACTGAAGGTTCCTAAGAGCATGGCAGACTCCATAATTTGCAAATGGAAGAAGTTTGGTGCAACCAGGACTCTTCCAAGAGCTGAATCATCCGGTCAAACTGAGCAATCGGGGGAGAAGGGTCTTGGTAAGAGAGGTGACCAAGAACCTAATGGTCACTTGAACTGATCTCAGAGATCCTGTGTGGACATGGGACAGAGTTTCAGAAGGACAACCATCTTTATGGCAGAGTGGCTAGGTCAGAGGTCCCCAAATGGGGCAACTTTCCAGAATTCCTCCGCTTTCTATGCTGGCTGGAGAATTCTGGGAGTTGAAATCCACAAGTCTTAAAGTTGCCAAATTTGAAGACCTCTGGGCTAGATGAAAGCCTCCGTGCAAAACACATGAAAGCCTGCTTAGAGCTTGTCCTCACAGTCTGAGAATCGTTCAGGTGCTTTTTTGCAAACTCCAAGTGGGCTTTCAAAATTATTAATTTTTTTTGGTCAAAATTGAAAAAAGTGAAGGGGGTATGTATACTTTCTGAATGCACTGTAAGTAGGGCTTGGTCTACAAGACTACCAAGGTCCCTTCTAAATCCGTGATTCTGAAATTCTGTAATTCATGGCTTTAAATACCCAGGATGCAAAGCCTATAGACAGTCTTTACCCCGTTGTGGAAATCCATGGGCCTTCTTGGATTTCTAAACATTTCCTTTTACATACCCATAAGAATTCCAGCCAAGCGCAAGACTAGATAAAGGCCCTGGGCAACTTGAATCTGGTTAAAGGCACTACACTAGAAACCAGGAGACCATGAGTTCTGCCTTAGCACAATACCAGCTGAGTAAAAAGGAACCAATCATTCTGTTTCAACCCTAGGGAAAAGGCAGTGGTAAAGTATTTCCAAAAATATTGTAACAAAAAAAAAAAAATCACAAACACCTGCCCACGTGATTGCCAGGTATCAAGGCTGACTATTTAGATGAACACCCACAGAATTCTAACATAGCAGACTGGGAAAATTATCCCAGACCAAATCAGTAGCAAATGATTTTCACAACACTGCAAACAAATCAGGAAGGATGTCATCAGGAGATTTCATTTAAGGATTTATTTCTTTACTCACTATGGATCATTGCACAGAGGAATGAATCCTGTATTAATTACTATACTATTTATTCAATAAAATTCAGATTTATAAAAGAGTTAACTAATATTCTGATAATCAAAGAGACTTTTCCTTTACTTGTTTTTGATAAGTTCCTTCCTTTATTAAATAAGGCTCAATGAAAGAAATCTAAAGTAGCCTCCTCAGTATTTCAAATATTTAAATACATTGAAATTTGATCCCAATATGTTTTTCACCCCAACTGCTTTTTCACAGTTCCTATGAAACAATTTAAACCAATATGCAACCAAGTGTTGAATAGGCTAATGTGGGAACAAATCATAAAAGCAGCGCCAACTCTTTATTTTGCCCATAAATGGAACTTGAATATTCATACACAACAGTGTTCACCAGCTCTTGATGCTTTGCAAAGCTTTGACCCGAATTGATGTTTCTTTTTGTAATTCTACAAGAATGTCTGAGCCTGATTAGCAATTATGCATGATAGCCTATCAAGTAATTAAATTATATACACTTTTCTTCTGGGATGGAAGAATGCTCATGTTTCACAGGATGTCTGCATGAAAAAGTCTGTTGATGTTGTGCAATTTCTCCCCCTGCACAATTCCTGCTGATGAAGTTATCATGAAGAAAGCCTCGTTCTGAATTTCTTACGATTCCAGGAGATCCCTTTGCTAGAAAATCAAATTAGGACCGAAAATTGTTGAGATTTTTTTTTAATATCTGAAACAAGATATTTCAAAGTTTGAGCGAGGATAACTCTGCTGAATCCTGATGGTATTCATAATAGCAACTCATGGAAAATGAAAAAGCTGCCTGTTATCATACTACCAATTTAATTCCTTTTACACTAAACACATTGCCCGATGTTCATTTTGCCTTGTCCAAATGCTGAAGAATGTTTAAGGACAAATGGCCATGGCCAAATGGTTTCATGAAATGCCCGCCATGCAGTCCAAAATAAGTAGCAGTCAAGATGGAGTCTTGGAGGTCACAAAAAAATGTGAGAGAAGTTAAGGGACCTTCAGGTCCTAGAACAGTATTTTCCAACCTCAGGCTGTTCAGATGGTTTAGATTACAACCCTTATGACACCCAATTGTCCTTAATGAAATTCAAGTCATCTGCAGCACACCATATTGAGAAAGGCTTGCTTGGAGAAAAAGACAACTGGTTAGAGGAGTGTGATATATGAAAAGTGCCAGGACAGTCAGGGAAATCCAGGAATATGGGAGTACCTGTGCATGTAGATGTACACCCATCTAACTTCATTTGGGAAGGCTACCAAAGAACGACCTTCACCCAAAAGCCATCTTATAATTTTGGACAGGTAGGTGCAAATGAAAGAGATTTCCTTTCGATACAATGAACCCAAGTCTTCTCTGGTCTTTTAAGGTCATCATCGATATTTTTACTGGGATTTGGAAAAGGCATAGAAGACCAGATGCACATCTTATAGTGCAGTGATGGCTAAGCTTTTCGTCATCGTGTGCTGAAAATGCGTGCGTGCTGCCTGCACTTATAATGCAACACACATGTGACCCCCCGCCCCCTGTGCATGCACGCACGACCCTCCCCCCATGCGCCCCATACCTCTACACATGCACGTACATCTCCGGTGTGTGCCCCATGCATGCACAGAAGATACGTGACAATCAGCTGGCTGGTGGGAGGTGTGCACGTATGTGCAGTGGACCTGATCTGGGGTGAGGGCTCACATGCCATCAGAGATGGCTTCTGGCACGTGTGCCATAGGTTCGCCATCATGGTTATGGTGTAAGAAATTGCCCCTGCTGAAACTCTAAGACAAAAGGCATGCATATTGTTAATGGTACCCCACTCTTGACCATTGAATATTGTAAAAATCTGGGTAGAATGTTTACAATATGTAGCTTTAAAAAGTCTCTTCCAGTGTAGCCAAGAAAGCCGAAAAAGAAGGCTCTCCAAAGGTCGAAAAAGGGGATAGAAAGCATGCTGCGTGTTTCGATATTATATGAGTTTGTTGCTGCAGAATAGACCCATCACATGCTCTTGTTACAATTTCTCATCTTGAAGTAGCATAAGACAAATCAGATGCTTAGTGCTCCTGTAGTTGGAAAATATATCTTAATTGGCACATAAATATCTCAGCATAGCTTTCAGGAGTTTGTTCTCCCAGCTTGCATCTCCAAACTGATGGGATCTGAGGATGCCCCATCATATTGCAGGCACCTCCAGCAGTGTTTTAATTGCTTATGAGTGGGAACTGCACATTCCCCGAAGCCCAAGAGAATGAACTAGGCCAGGCCTAAATATATATATTAGTGGGGGTGTTGGAAGAGGAGTGTCATATCCAGTTGGAATCTGGGAACGTTGTAAGGAAATCAAATATTTATATTTTCAGTTATAACAGGATGGTTCTGATCGACTTTAATTACCTTCACAGATGTCACTGTGCAAGTTTTAAAGTGCTCTTATCCTGATCTGTGCTGAATGAAGTCCATCTCAGATCAGCAGTTGGAGGTACAGCTACCCATTCAAACGTCCAGCAAGCCTCAACTGCAGAATTTAGAGACCAAGCCACCCGCACCTACATCAATGGTGGGATTCAATTTTTTTTTACTACCGGTTTTGTGGGCATGGCTTGGTGGGCATGGTGTGGCTTGGTGGGTGTGGCAGGGGAAGGTTACTGCAAAATCCCCATTCTCTCCCCACCCCACTAACCTGCTTTCCAGCTCTGTTCTCCTGTGCAGGGCAACAAAAGAAGACCCAGCCAATCAGCTGAGACTCAGGAGGCAGAGAATAGATGGAGACGGGGCCAGTGAGAGGTGGGATTTGCCGGTTTTCCAAACTACTCAAAATTTCCGCTACCGGTTTTCCAGAACTGGTCAGAACATGCTAAATACCACCTCTGACCTAGACCACTGTTTTAACAAATGCTCAGAACTCATCCGAAAAAAGCATATTGTTAATTTAGAGCCTGCTATTCATTAATTAGAGGCTTAGTGGAAAGGGCCATGGAGCTCTCTGCCATGCTGAAGGTTGCCTCAAGCCCTTGCAAACAACGCTCTGATAACAAGCCGAATCCATCTTCATTATTTGGCCACTCCCGTCTGAGTGTGCTCTGCTTCCTGTAAAGCAGTGTGTCACTTGGCATGGTAGAATTAAACTTTTATCCAAACCAGATTCTGCACTTTCACCCTTCCCTCCCTCCCCCCTTTTTTTATTCCTTGATCAGTTCCAATTTATTCTGCCTAAATGACATCTGATTACCTAACATGCAGAAGAGCAAGAAAACCTAACCTAAAACAGTCATCAGATCCCTTGTTCTGGCCCACTGCTTTTTCTCTGGTGAAGGGCTGGGAAATTTCCAGGACCCTCTCTGCTTTTTGACTGCTTCACATATAGCATACAGAAAGAAGTCATCCCGCCCCCCATTTTTCTTCTCATACAGTTACAGCTTAAATAGGATGTCTGTATTTCCCGGTAGAATACAGGAAATTAATTTTAAATCTGAAGAATAAATATCTTTTTGTTCAAGTTGATTTTTGCAGGCTTGCTCTTTCAAATACATATCACTCACGGCAATCTCAATTCACACAAAATGATCCACAAGCAGGAGACAAGGAGGCCCACAGGCGGAGGAGTAAAAACTGTTTGTGTAACTCAGTTAATTTTCACTTCTCAGCTGCCGAAGCCACAACCCTTCTCTAAATTTCAGTAAACCTTTATTATGGGTTTAAGTTGAATCATCGAGAGTTGAATCTAATCACTGATTTCTTTAAATGCATTGTTTTCCCTTAAGCTAAGAGCTTGACAAGTGAAAGACACCAGCTAACCTTTTCTGGCAGATGGTTTCTGTGTGGAGCCATAGCTAGAGACTTTGAATACTACCTGGCTTGGCTGTTAATACAGTTGAGTATTTACAGGTATTATCTCCTGCTTTCATGAATCATGGTTCAGCATTAAGCATCGGCGAGTGGAACAGATAATTGTTGCTCCAATGAGAAAGTTCAGATATTCAAAAGGCTTGCCTATATGGCAAAAGAAAAGAAAATTAAATATTCTAGAAATAGCTGAAACTATTCAGATATTTAACTGCAGAATGGCGTTAAGAAACCCTGATGGTTAGATTAGAGAATACACTTTTAAAAAAAAATCTGACAGAAGATAGTAATTGGCAGTTAATTGATACAATATTATAAAGAGCAGATCACTGGCTGCCTGTATCCAGCAGCACCCATGCAATTTGGATTTTAGTATAGAAATGGTTTTCTAGTCATTGTAGGGGAAAAAAATTGAAAACTTGAAGGCAGAATCGGTATACAAAAATTTTAGTTCTTTGAATTGACCCAAGATCTGTGACTCACACCTTCTCTTTGCCCTTTTCTACTGCATTTTATTATTATTTTCTGTTGTTAAAAAAAGTTGCCAAATATTTTATGAAAATTTTGTGGATGTCCTTTTTCACAAGGACAATATACTTCTTTCAGATAAGATTGGACTGAGCAAACAATTTAGCCTTTGAACATTTGTCACATAACTCTCCAGAAGGTAAATCCAACATTTGAGGGGAAAGGGGAATTATAGTATATTAAAACAAAACAAAACAATTTAGCACATTTTTTATTTACCATAATCTTAAACAGAGTAAACTAGCTAAGCCCATAAAATAAAGTACTCTATAGAAAAAATATTCTCCTTATCCTGTTTCAGAGGATAGACAAAAACTGTGCGCCTAAGGATATTTACCCATGTATTTCTATTGTATTATTATTATCCTTCTCATGTTTTCTGTTACCTTCTCCTATTGGTATCTATGATTATAAGTTTGTTGTTTGGTATACCTTGAGAACTTATGCACCGGAGACAAATTCCTTATCTGTACATTCACACCTGGCCAATAAAGAATTCTATTCTATTCTATTCTATTCTATTCTATTCTATTCTACGCTACGCTACGCTACGCTACGCTACGCTATTCTTTCCATGTGCAAATGATGTCTGAAGAAAGAAGGAAGGAAGGAAGGAAGGAAGGAAGGAAGGAAGGCCATAGGCACCTTCCCCTGGGAAATCAAAGTTACAAAACAACCCATTAAAGGAGCTCAATGATTGTATATTAAATTGCATTTATAGGGCCTTTGTTTTTAGTGCAGTGGGTATATTTATTGATTATAGCCCTACATTACCCATACATACAGTCAATGTATGCCTGCACATGAAAGAAAAAAAAACATATAACCAGGATTCATGACAGCCATCTCCAAATGTAGTTGTGAATATTGTGCTGAAGTCAGATAGGTTCAGAAATTATTCAGCTAGGAACTTTTAGATCACAGATGTACTGAGTTTGCCTATCCTTCAGAAGGCTGAGAGTATTACAACTAACATTCCCTCCTCCAGGGGTGAGATCTGACCGATGTAACTACCTGTTTGATGATTTTACATTTTATTTTCGGTGATTTTACGTTTAGTTGTACCATAGTTTCTTATGGTAAAAGCATTTTGGACAGCTATAATACCGGTTGCAGATGCTTGCCATCTCCACAGGATTGCTACAAGCCTGTATCTAAAACATCAATGTATAATAAGAAAGATAGGTCACAATTTAGTCTCTTGTACGCTGGATTGGTACATAAAACTTCTTCAGCTCATCAACAATGCTTTTTGGTATTTTGGCATCAAAATTATGTTAAAATTAGTTGTGGGCTTATTCTCTCCCCCCCAACCCGGTGAGATTTATAAGAACATACACCTTAGTAGGGAAATGGAATATAAACTATTCATAATACCTATTAATTCCAAACAAGACCACATTCCCTTTTAAAAATATAGTGACATTGTTTGTTATATAGCATAGATTTTCTTCTGATTTGATTTCTTGATGACTTACTGTGCACCATAGCTACCTCAGTTCTGCAAAACTGTGTAGAACAATTGGTTTCCTGAGTGACAAGTATTCTGAAAACTGTTATATAAAAAGCTATCTGTAAGGCTTTCTATTATCAGTGAAGAAACTTTCCTCTTTGCCAGTTCATATCAAAACTGTTAGGAAACAGTATCAGAAAGTTGCCACCCCAAATGTGTACAGGCTATATTGTTGTAAATTGAAAATAGCTCACTTGTGGAATTATTTCCAGCAATCCCTTTTACTTCAGCATATTTTGCTAAAGAGGATTTTGTCTGGAAAATTCAATTTTTGGGTAGGCAGCTGGGATGACATCTGGCCAGATTAACTATTAACCGTTAATCTGGCTAAATATTATTCCAGCTGCCTAACCAAAACTGGCCTTCCAGCTGTTGGCTATATCATCTCCATCCACCAAATTGTTTCTTTCATGGGTGAGAACAGAGAAGTGACCATCATCCATTTTTCCATCTCTAGTCTCCTTCTTTACATTCATAAATGGGTAAAAAAACCTGGAATAACCAAAGGCCATTCTCTCTGGGATTGCCCGTGCTTTCCACAACATTGTTTCCAGTGGCTGTGGAGGATTCTATGCCTTTTGATATATAGACATAGAAAACATAGTTGATATTTAAGTCCTCTGTCCAATCTTTTCTCTTTTGTTCTCCTTGGATTTGCCTGTTTTCACATCACTTTTACCAATTAAATGTTTTTTGAGCTTTATTGATGCTTAATTAACATACAACTACATTTTTGCTGGTTGAACTAAATGCTGTGCATGCCTGCTTTGGACTGCATATAGCGACTGACTGGGAGTATGCTGGGTGCAAACTGAATTGGAAATTACCTTGGTAATATTTATAACATCACCTCCCAGATGGTCTGTAGATACAAATGGAAAGGTTGGTGCCTATCGACGCACTGTAGGTCAGCTGACTTACGATCCCTACTGGGATTTGTTACGTTTGATCATGGCACTGAGACAAAGACTTTAGCAAGGTTACTTTCCTGGTTAGATCGCACACAAAAGTTAGATATATTCTACTTGGGAGATGTTTTTTTTTTTTTTAACTAGAAAGAGTTGCACCAGCTCCTTGCCTTCCCGCCACCCAGCATCTAACTACCACATTTTTTGGACTATAAGATGTACTTTTCCCCTCCAAAAAAGTGGGTGGAAATGTCTGTGCATCTTATAGAGCGAATACAGGCCTCCCGAACCCTCAGCGTGTCCCGTTTTTGCCCTCCCCAGCATCCAGAAACACTCTGCAGGCCAAAAACAGGCCTAACCCCCCCCCCCAGCAAAAATGGAGTGCTTCTGGACGCTAAGGAGGGCAAAAATGCGCAGAAGCAAAAAACTATTTTTTTTCTTGTTTTCCTCTTCTAAACCTATAGTCTTATAGTCTGAAAAATACAGTAACTTAAGTGATGTTTGTTCTTACTAGGTATTCCATCCCCAACAGTTGATCTGCCCTGGTTATTACAAAGATACTCTTTTGCATTTCTATTGGGAAAACCTGGACCCAATATCCATTTAGCATTCCCTTTGATCTGCCCAAATTCATATCCTCTCCTTTGTCTGATTTGGGGATTTTCTTTTTCTTAATTATTTCTGCTTCACCAGAACCTTTATTTATTTAGGTTTAGAGGGTTGGAGAATGATAGTCGCCTAGTCTTAACAAAGTAATATACACTTATATGAAGAGCTTCTTACAGTTCCTTAATTGTTTCAATTGCTTCCTTACCTATTCTACACAATTGCTAAACTTAATCACTGCTTTGTTATGCTAACTCCTTTAGATAATTTTACTACACTTTTCCTTTCTTACTCCTAACCTATAGAGGAGGGGGCAAAGTAACATTACTCTTTTCCTGCATTTTGGTTATGCTTCTTTGTGTTGTTATTCCTGGCCTGTCTTTTTCAACAGCTAATCAATTCTGCTGATATCCCTTTCCAATTCTGCTTGCTGGCTCTTCAATTAATTCATTCTTCCACCAGGGATCCTTCTCCAACTACCCTGCTTTGCTTTGCTTTGCTCCAGAAGTTTCAATCACTTTGCTCCTTGCTATATTATAGTATCTCTAGTCCACCTAGAACCATCAGAAAACTATTTTTCTTTTGATGAATCTGCCCTTTATAAATCTTGTACTAGCAGGCAGACAAGACTGCCTATAGGTGCCTTCATTAAACACCAACTTTTCTACCTGCCTACATGCAGGGGTGGGATTCTACCTATTTGCTAGAACCGGTTGTTAACATTCTAAGCAATTCGGAGAACCGGTTGTTAGAAGGAATTACTGGCCTAATCCTGTAAGGAAGGCAGGAAGCAAACATTCTGGTGTTGCTTACAGAAACTGCATCTCCATTAACCCTTATTACATTCTTGGCAGGACTTCCTGTCTCAGGAATGTCTCTGGAGTTTCCCCCCCCCCCCTCCTTTGCTGGTACTTTGCTTGTGTGGAGTGACCATTCCAAGTTACAATGGCACTGAAAAAAGTGACTTATGACTATTTTTCATACTTACGACTGTTGCAGCATCGCCATGAGAGGCCAGGTGAGGAGATGTGTGCTTCGATGTAAGTGATATTAAGTTGGCCATGCCCAGCCAATAATATGACATCAAGCCATGTCCACCCGGTCACATGACCACCAAGCCACGCCCACCACCTAAGCCATACCTACAGAACCAGTTGTTAAAATTTTTGAATCCCACCCCTGCCTACATGGTGTTTTCATCCAGTTGACAAATCTAACAATAGTTGAGACAAACTACAATCCAATCTCAATCATGGAAGCTCAACTTTTATATTTCTCTCAAGGCAAAATCCCTCCTTTTTAAATTCCCCTTCTTTAATCTACTATTTCGCAATGACTAACTTTTGCTCCATTGTTTGCTGAAGAGTATCTTGTTTGCACGATTGGCCTCTTGTTCCGAAGTTCCTGCATCAAAAACTATACAACTGCAAGGAGGAGATATATAAACTGATACAAAACAACCTCTTCCACATTTTTCTTTGAGGTCCTTCTCCCCAGCTGTAATCCTTTTATTTTTTTTTACATTTGGTAGACGGGCTATGTCTTTTGATGATGCTTGGTGGGTGTAACATTGATTCTTTATTAACCTCTGATGAAATGTACATTTAATTATCTCATTTTGATGAAGTGTGACATTTTCCACATTCTCAGAATCACCAAATACCTTGCTATGAGACTTGAAGAAGTACTCCCCTTTATGCTATATAAAGAAGGGGAAAAATCAGAAGAAAAAGAGAAAGTAATCTATCTACTGCTGTGGTTTGTATAGACTAGGTTTGGCAGATATACTCATCCTTGTTGTCTTCTGTTCTTAGACTTAGGATATGAGCATGTCCTACCACACAGTAAACTCAGACTCAACTAATGAGGTTCCAGTCCTAACCTTGGGGTTTTTTTTCCATATCATGCAAGCCAAAGGGCCACATAGCATTGCCAACCTTCAATACTGATAATTAAAACGAAAAAGCTATCTCAGTGTAGCATTTATTTGCAGGTAAACTCTCGCCAACACACAAGAGGGTGCTTTAAATGCCTGTTTCCTATTTGACTGCAAATTGAGAAACCACTAAACATTATTGACCAACCACTTTCGATTTGAAATCTATAATCCAATTCTATAAAGTTTGTCAGGGAAAATCCTTCTTCATACATCATCCTTGCACCTATATTAAAAGGTGAGAAAACACGAAAGATGGGGTTGTAGTCCGAAGAAAAAACGGTCATCCCTTTTTCTTGGTTCCTATCCTTTGTGATATTCAATCTGCACGGAATTAAGTCTACATTCTGTCTGATTGAAACAGGCAGTCTCAAGATGAACTTTTCTGAAATTTATCAGAAGGATTATCTGGACTCTTTAGGTAGGTGCTTTTTATGGTTAATGTGCTACCGTACAAAGAAACCTTTTCCTTCTCCTTTCAGATCAGAAAGCTTATATTTTGTGGTGCTCTGCCACAAAGTACAATGCTGCCACTGAAATGGAGGTCAAATGTGAAGGGCTTTTTGTGTTGTTGTCACTGTAAGCATATAGCAATGAAAGAACTGTTTAAATTTTGTTATTATTATTCAAATGAAAACCGTGTTCCACCGTATGAATCTTAGTCCTCTGATTACACCGGGGGAGGGGGGAGGAGAGCACTCTACTGTGTAAGGCTCTATTATCTAATATTGCTCTTTGAAAGGAAAAAAAAAAGCTAGAAGAAAACTTTGATCCAAGTCAGGTCAAGGTGACTTTTGCAAAGGTTAAAAGCTATTCTGAAGGGCTGCACTATCCATAAAGGTAAATGAAATTATATTTAAAGACTGATGGAAGAAAAGCAATAATTGAGATAAACTGCTACTGGTTCAGGAAATCCTGATATTAAAATAGAGAAATGGAAAGCCTTTCAAATCGACTGTCACATCAAAGAGCATTCAGCTTTTCATTACATTTGCAACAATTATGTTTACTTTTTAATGTTTAGCAAGCCTTTGGAGGCTGATCTCTTAGTGTTCAGTGAAGTATTTCTGTAATAACTTGAGGGAATGTTATGATTTTGAATCTTCGACTTGCAGCTATCAGCGGCTGACCTAACCTGCTCCCTGCATCTATAATATCCCAAGCTTTTGTCACGGAAAGAATTATGAGGTCTCAATCAAATGCATTGTGAAGTCACACAACCCATATTATGATCTGGGTAATGATTGTGCAGGACATATGTAGTTATACATACACAGAGAAAGAGAAAACTCAAAACATTTTACTCCTAGTCTGTGGTTTGCCATTAATGGAACAAACAATTGGTGTATTGCAGCAGTATTGAACATAAAACCTAGGGTACCGCATATGATAAACAAACCTGTCAATTTAAGTGCAAGATAACTGGGTCAAGGAATCTATTGTGGCCTAGACAGTCAAGTAATGAAAGCAACACAAGAGAAGAGTTGATTGCAGAATTTTGATTAGCTCACATCTCCCCGGCATTGCAAGAAGTAGGGCTGGGGAAATAAAGAACCTGGATTGCAGCCAATATACCAGTATTCAGCTTTGAGATTTGTATTGGCTCCTCCTACAAAGATATTATTGAAATCAATGCTGCAGGTGCTTCCACCAGTTTCAAGATGGAATCAATGTGCTAAAAAGTCATTTAGCTTTTCATTTGCAAGCTAAGCTTTGTAAGGCCTCTGAGAGTCTGAACGTAATAATTAAATGATTCATTTTTCTGAGTTGGAAGTAGGGGTGGGATTCAAAATTTTTAACAACTGGTTCTGTGGGCATGGCTTAGGTGGTGGACGTGGCTTGGTGGGCATGTGTCTGGGTGGACATGGCTTGGTGGTCATGTTATTGGTTGGGCATGGCCAACTCAATATCACTCACATCGAGGCACGCATCTCCTCGCCTGGCCTCTCATGACTGTGGGGATGCTGCAACAGTGGTAAGTGTGAAAAATGGTCATAAGTCACTTTTTTCAGTGCCATTGTAACTTTGAATGGTCACTCCACACAAGCAAAGTACCAGCAAAGGAGCGGAAAAAAAACTCCAGAGACGTTCCTGAGACAGGAAGTCTAGTCCTGCCAAGAATGTAATAAGGGTTAATGGAGAGGCAGTTTCTGTAAGCAACACCAGAATATTTCCTTCCTGCCTTCCTTACAGGATTAGGCCAGTAATTTCTTCTAACAACCAGTTCTCCAAACTGCTTAGAACGTTAACAACCGGTTCTAGTGAATAGGTGCGAATTGGTAGAATCCCACCCCTGGTTGGAAGCATGGATTCATACATACATGTGGAAATCATGTAAGACTGTATTTTTGCCTTGATAACTTGAGAAATATCCTAACTTATTTTCCTCTCACACAGCATCATGAACAGAGTACTTAACTAATTTGCAAAGTCTTTGGGGTAGATGAGATCAGTACACAAATCATTTTCTTGTATGAAAGTTTTAATCATGGACTTTCTGATTCCTGATAGAAACTGATCATGTTATGACTTATCCTATATGATGAATATATGTCAGAGATTCACTCGGGATCACTAATGGCTAGAATGAGCCAATTATGGACATTAATGATCAACATAAAGCCTGATAAACTTAATTATTTAAATTAAACTTGTCTAGTCCAAATAATAAAAGGGAGTTGTCCCCAGGCTTTTAAAGCATCCATTTAAAAACATTGTTATGATTTGCCATATCTGATGGTTATACAACAGCCCAACTGAAATTGGATGCTACTCTAGATAGATTAACTGGACACCTGGTTTAATTTGAAACAAAACATATTTAAAGAGCTCATGTGGTCTATAGTAAAAAAGTACAATTCAAGCAAGATAGCAACTTTGTTTTTCTACTATACTGACTTCTTGAAAAAATTTTATAATTAACATTACTTAAATTATCTCTGTGCCTTCATTATTTCAAATCACTCTCATATTTCTTCCTTTAAAACCCGATGGAGTCAGACACTTGCTAATATTGCTAAATAGGGTTTAATTTGGTTCAATGTGAGGTTAAATGGAAATTCACACAGAACTATAAAATTCACTACCATGGTTGATGTGTTCTTGTTCCCTTCTCCTCTTCTATGTTGCAAAATTATAACTGGTTTAACCTTCAGTTTAGAAAACACCACAGTTTATAACTTACAGCCAAAGTTGGGGTATTTGCCCCTCGACAAACTGTGTTTAAGCATAAATAAACATTTATCCCCAAATAGGTTAAATATTTGGATACATAAAACGGGGAAAAATTAGGAGTTGATAATTTCCTTCATCATGAATAGGCCTACGTGTTCTATATTCTCAGTGGACTGCTAGTTAAGGCTGCAAGTTTAAAAAAACTGAAATAATAATCTTCTTGTTTCTAGGCAGGGGTGGGATTCTACCAGTTCGCACCTATTCGCTAGAACCGGTTGTTAACGTTCTAAGCAGTTTGGAGAACCGGTTGTTAGAAGAAATTACTGGCCTAATCCTGTAAGGAAGGCAGGAAGGAAATATTCTGGTGTTGCTTACAGAAACTGCCTCTCCATTAACCCTTATTACATTCTTGACAGGACTAGACTTCTGTCTCAGGAACGTCTCTGGAGTTTTTTTTCCCCTCCTTTGCTGGTACTTTGCTTGTGTGGAGTGACCATTCAAAGTTACAATGGCACTGAAAAAAGTGATTTATAACCATTTTTCATAGTTATGGCTGTTGCAGCATCCCCAACAGTCATGAGAGGCCAGGTGAGGAGATGCGTTCCTTGATATGAGTGATATTGAGTTGGCCACACCCAGCAATAACAAGACCACCAAGCCATGTCCACCACCTAAGCCACACCCACAGAAGCAGTTGTTAAAAATTTTAAATCCCACGCCTGGTTCTAGATAGCATATTGATTTATCCTCCTGAATCAGATAAAGCTATGGTGCTTCCAGGTCAGCTTAGTCTTTGCATGGAGAACCACTGCTATAAGATTGTCGAGGTTTTACCCAATCTGTATTGTTTCCAGTTTGACTGCTTTGTCACTTTTCTCTCAATTTTAGCTTTACTGAAAGCCTCAGCTGGATTTGTTTCCCAAACATCTAGTACTTCAAAGGGCTCTTTCACATTGTCCAAAAATTATCAAGAAAGCCATTTTCTCTTGAACTAGTTTAGTGGGTTTAGTTTCCACAGATTGAGGCGATACACAAGGTGATTAACCAACTAAGCCGAAAATCAGTTTAGTATAGTGGTTAGGGTACCAAGCTAGCATTTGAAAGATCATGAGTTCTAGTCCCACCTTAGGCATGAAGCCAGTTTAGATGTCTTTGGGCCAGTCTTACTGTCTCAGCCTTAGGAAAGAGACAATGGCAAACCATGTTTGAAATCTTGCCAAGAAAACTGCAGGAGTAAAAGACTGACTTAAAGGCATAAAAATAAAACAAGCCCCTAAACAAATAAAGGAAATTAATTACCACATGATTGTGTTATTTTGTATGCATGCATAAATACTTCAAAAGAGTGAGTGAATTGAAATAAAAGTGCAAGTTTTATTTTAGTGGAGAAGACTGAATAGGCAATACTGTACCAGTTAATAAGTTGTTTTAAATACACACACACAAACACACAAAACACACACCACAAGATTTTCCCTCTCTTTTTTTACTAGAAGATCTCAAAATAAAAAAAAAAAGAAGAGGAAAGTCATTGCTTATGCAAAAATTTTGATAACCTAGCTAGCAGAATAGTTATTCAAATTTTCAAGCTTTTAAATGCGAAAGATCAACCTAGCTATCCACATAAATAATTTTGACATGATAAGTATGTGAATGCGATGATAACTGATAAGTGAAGCAATTACTTTGCCTTTTTTGGGGGGAGATTATATTAAATGAAGATTCTGATAGATTAATGAAAAGAGACAAAGCAGACAAAAAGGCAGCTGTAGAGCTTTTGGGCCCTCTGTTATCTCTATTATACTATATTGAAATAGAGTTGCTATCACTAGTCATGTAACTTCTGCCTTCCAAGAGTGAACAATGAATAAATTGTCACAAGATGGTAACTGATAAATTGGGATTGGCAGTGTTTTTGTTTTTAAAGAAGAGTAAATAAAAATATTGGTTGCCCCATGGTAGACCTTTCATGTAATATTTTTGAGAAGCTTTGTTGTGTTTGTCACATGCTAGTCAGCATTCATTTATGTCTCTGAATTGTTCCTTGCTAGACTATTTTACTCTACTCTTTGTCCCAGAAAAATTCTTTTCAAGCAATGGGATAGATAGTTAGGTAGGTAGGTAGGTAGATAGTCAATCAGACAGGCAGGCAGGCAGGCAGGCAGACAAGGAGGGAAGGAGACAGGCAGGTAGACAGATAGATAGAAAAATAGACATAATAGATAGATAGACAGAAAGACATATAGTGCTATTTTTATTGATACATATTTATAATTTGTGACTGAGGGAAATATAATAAAATGGCCATAAATGGAATATTTTAAATTCTTAAAATTAATTCTTAAATGTACATTTGTGATGCCAGCAGACAATCTTTCAAAGTTCAAGGTCTGTTTCAATTCATTTAATTTCAATTGTTGTTGTTGGGGTTTTTTGATAGCAAGGGAACGCTGGATAATGGGGAAAGTGGATGGGGCCGGAGTTAGTGGTTTGAAGATGGCAGTGTTATTAGATTATTCATATTGACATTGTTAGGCATTTTGATTCTTTCCTAAGGGTTAAACAGCAATTTTACTTCCCCTTCCTTTACCTAGATTCATTGGAAACATGAGATAAAGTACCAATTCTTGACAGGTTGATCAGAACAGGGACTAAGGGATGCAAAAAAATGGTTTGGGGACTTGTGAACTGTGAGTTGTCTACCTTGTTTTACAAAATACATATGAGAAAGTGCATTTGTGGGAAATATATTAAAAATAAATTAAGAATCATGCATTTTCAGGTACATATTGCCTCAGGATTCAGAATACATTCATGTAATGGGTAGAACTGTTCACATATAATTCTGGAGACTGGACTGAAACTATATTAAGGATTTAACACTAAAAATAAGCAACCCTGAACTTTCTAAACTGCCTGGATGAGAAAGATTCCACATATAGCTAATGAGCAACATAGAAAAAACATGGCAAACTACTTAGAATCATATGAGAGAGTGACTTTTAAATTTCTTTCTAATTTGGATCTGTCTTGAAAAATACAATTAGAACTTGAAGTCATTTCTTTCATTTCTCATGTGTTGAGATTCTTTTATGTAGTCAGAAATAAAGGAATTATATACAGTACAATAGTTATTTAAGACACTTTCGCAACCAATTCCATTCTATATAATTCTATGAGGATTAATTTCTGGCATGAATAATAGTTATGAACCTGAACCTTACACTGACTTTATCTGTACCTTATGTGTAAAATTACAGATTTTTGTTTCCTTATTTTAGTTCTTTGAAATTATAATTGGCAACATGCTAGGATGAATGTCACTTGAGATCAATTAATCAAACAGCAAGGATCTAACTGAGATAATTTACCTATAACGGGTTTTGAACTATATGGCAAAAATAGCTACTTAATCTAATGGGACTTTTAGTATGAGTAGATATACTCACTTACTTGAGAGAAAGCATCATTTAATATAATGAGAATAATTTCTGAGCTATACAATTGTACTGCCAAACTTTTAAAAATTTATTCCAGCATTGAGACTGCCCAATTTTATTCTCTGTGTCACTGAAGAAAAATGCTACCACTGAATATAGAGATAAGTACGAATGGCTATTTACTCACAAAGGCATTGGATATAAAGGCAGCCCTTTACTTATGACCACAATTGAGCCCAAAATTTCAGTTGCTATGTGAGACATTTATTAACTGAGTTTTGACTCATTTTATGATCTTTCATACCACATTTGTTACGTGAATCACTGCAGTTAAGTTAGTAACACAGTTGTTAAGTGATATCTGGCTTCCTCATTGACTTTGCTTGTCAGAAGGTCTCAAAAGAAGATGACATGACCCTGGGACACTGAAACTGTCATAAATATGAGTCAGTTGCCAAGCGTCTGAATTTTGATCATGTGACCATGGAGATGCTGCAATGTTTCACAAGGATGAAAAATGGTGAAGTCATTTTTTTCAGTGCCATTGTTAACTTTGGATGGTTACTAAATGAACTGTTGTAAATTGAGGACTCCCTATATTGTATTTAGAAAGGGAATATGCAGGTTCAGATTTTCTCTTAGCTACGGTGACTCACTGGATGATTTTCAATCAGTTATTCTAAATCCAATCTACTTCACAGGGTCGTTCTGGAAAAAAAATAGAAAATGGGAGTGCTACAGAAGTGGTATTCAGCAGGTTCTGACCAGTTCTGGAGAACCTATAGCAGAAATTTTGAGTAGTTTGGAGAACTGGCAAATACCACCTCTGACTGGCCCCACCCCAGGAGTGGGATTCTACCAGTTCTCACCTATTCGCTAGAACCGGTTGTTAACACTCTAAGCAGTTCGGAGAACCGGTTGTTAGAAGAAATTACTGGCCTAATCCTGTAAGGAAGGCAGGAAGGAAACATTCTGGTGTTGCTTACAGAAACTGCCTCTCCGTTAACCCTTATTATGTTCTTGGCAGGACTAGACTTCAGGAACGTCTTTGGAGCTTTTTTCCCCCTCCTTTGCTGGTACTTTGCTTGTGTGGAGTGACCATTCAAAGTTACAATGGCACTGAAAAAAGTGACTTATGACCATTTTTCCCCACAGTCATGAGAGGCCAGGCGAGGAGATGTGTGCCTCAATGTTAGTGATATTGAGTTGGCCATGCCCAGCCAATAACATGACCACCAAGCCATGCCCACCAACTAAGCCACTCCCACAGAACCAGTTGTTAAAAAATTTGAATCTCACCCCTGCCTCACTCCCATCTATTCTCTGCCTCCCGAGTTCCAGCTGATCGGATGGGTTTTCTTTTGTTGCCCTGCACAGATGAAAGGAGCTGGAAAGCAGGTTAGTGGGGTGAGGAGGGAATGGGATTTTGCAGTAACCTTCCCCTGGAGTGGGGTGAGAATGGAGATTTTACAGTATTCTTCCCCTGTCATGCTCACCAAGCCACACCCACCGAGCCATGTCCACTGAACCGGAGGTAAAAAAAATTTGAATCCCACCACTGGGGTGCTATATATGCCATCTTGAATTTCTGAAAGAATGACAGGTTATAAATAAAATATATCTCTTCCCTCTCTCTCTTCTGCATCTCTAACTGCATTAGCATGCATGATTTAATTAACCACTATATATATATATATAAAACGATAAAATGTTATTGTTTATTCCTACTATGTACCTGCTTGGCCGATACAGTTTAAGCAACAGACCAGATATTAATTTTAAATTTTGGTTTCTGTGTTGAACCTGTATTGGGACACTTAACTGGCAAAATAGCAAGAGAATTCAGTCTATTATTGCATGGAAGTCTCTAATATCAGTCACATCAGCATCTAGGTCAATGAAAAAATGAGCAAGAATTACAGGTAAACTACTGAAAGCCAATTTGGATACTTTGAGGCCACTAAATAAACTTTTTAATGCTTCTGTTAAGCTTCATTCCCAAAGAAAACGATACTTATGAAGGTCCAGTGTACACAACTTCCAACACAGGATTAAGAAACATTGTTCTACAACACAGGTATATTGTAGAATACTGTATAGCTTTGAACACTGTGCTAGAACAACAGGGGTTTGACACAGGGGTGTCAAACTTACATCCTCATGGCAGCATCACATGACGTATTGGGACTTCCCTCCCCTTTGCTAAACTGGGTATGGGTGTGGCCAGCATGTGATGCATCCAGCCCTGATTTAGCAGAGTTATTTTGTGTTTTGGTCATATAATAATTTTAAAACAAATTTTATTTTATATATTAAAGAAGAAGCAGTTGACATTTTTTAAAAACAAAATCCTGATAATGGGACAAAGGATAAGATTATAAAGTCCAGTTTCAACTTTACCTCTTGATATGAGTGCCCAGCAACTTTTACTTGCAGTGATCATTGGCCATTTGCTTAATAACATTGTGGTACACAAGAAAAGACCCACTGGATTAGGTTAAGGCCCACCAAATCCAGAATTAATTACTCACACTGGCCAACCAGATACCTCTCAGGTTCTCGTAAACCAGATTGATACGGTACCTATTTCCTTACAATTAGCCTAACATGCTACTCCCAACCTGGCAATAACAATGCAACTCAAGTTCCAATACCCTATGATTTATCCAATCTTCTTTTAAAGCCATCCAAGTTAGGGGTCTTCACAACATATCATGGCGATGAATTTGACAGCATAATTATGTGCATGGGGGGAAATGCTTGCTGGATTTGCTTTAAATATTTTTCCAATCCGTTTTATTGGCCCAATGAATGTTGAGTATTTCAAGATGGAAAAAAACTTCTCCATGTTCAACCTTTATACAAGCCAGGCATGATGATTTATATCTCAGGCATGTCCTTCCTGATACTTTTTTTTTTACAAGTTAAAAAAACCAAGCTTCCTAGCCTTTCTCATACAGAAAATACAGTAATAATGTTGGTTACTTTGCTCTCTTCTACCTTCAAGTTACATCTCTGATCAATTATGGGAACCAAACTGTATAGGATGATATATGAATGTATCATGTATTTGTATAAAACTATCACAAATATTTGCATTTTTATTTTCAGGCTCTTCCCTGATGATCCTTAGTATCAAATCCTTTCTTTTCACAGCTGTTGCATTCTGACTTAACACCTTACTGATTCTCTCCGTGAAGGCTCCAAGATTCTTTTTCTGGTTAATTATAGACATCTCAGACATGACACCAGTGTTTATGAAGTTAGGATTTCTTACTCCAAGGTCTACTGGTATTTATACCACCCTGAATAACTTAGCATCATCCATCATCTTGCCTGCTCACTGCTCAAGCCAGGTCAAAATTGTTCATGAACAAATTGGTCCCAACACAGATCTTTCATGGACTTTTCTTTTTACTTTCTTCAATTAAGAAAATGCCCATTCATTCATAGTCTTTGCTTTCGGTGACTCAGATAGAAGGTCCATACAGAGAGTGCTAAGGACAGCTGAGAAGATTGTAGGAAGCTCGCTTCTGTTATCCAGGATACTGCTAATAAGCGTTATATGCTTAGAGCTCAAAGCATTATTAAAGAACCCACACATCCATTTCACGGTCTGTTTCTGTTGCTACCCTCTGGAAGGAGGTTTCAAAGTATTTCTAGCAAAACTACTAGATTCTGTAACAGATTCCTTATGCTATCTGTCTGGTAAACTCACAAGATTTGTTTTTGTCGCCATGTACATGTATATATCTGAACTAGACTGTGTTATCTCTCTGTGTCATATAACACATGTGGGTATATCGTATGTGGATATTTGCATATTTTTGTCATGTTTATGTAGCCTATATTGGAGCTGGTAACCCTTTTGAGAGTTGTATGCAACAAAATTTCATTTTAATGTAGGCCAATTAGTGTATATTTAAAGTGACAGTAAAGTTGTTCTAAGTTCTATGAATCCAGAAAAGGTTAGATCGTCTTATTCTTGGCACTAAGTTTAACCAAAAACTTTTGAAGAGGAATTTTGTAAAAGTTTTTTTGAATGTACAAATATGCAGCATCACCTCCATCCATCTGACAGTTTACCAAAAAAATTCTAAAAGGTTGATGAAGCAGAAGTTAGCTTTGTGGAACGCATGTTGATTTCCCTTCAAGGCTTATACATTGATTTGCATAGCTTTCCCCCTCCTTTGATTACCTGTAATACCAGTTTGTCTAGAATAGAGATTAAGCTGCCGAGCTTATAAAAATTGTTGTCACATTGGCTACCTTCAAATAATCTGGCACTGAGCCAAATTTGAATGAAAAGTTACCTATTTTTGTTAGGAAATCAGCAACTTTACATTTTAGTTCTTTATGTGGATGCAATGAGAACTCTGTGATAACCAAAGTCATCCTAGAATATCTTCTCTTGTCACCTCAGTTGGTTTTTGTTGTTCTAGGTCTGAGCCTGAGAAACTTAATGCGAGGTTAGTATCAGTTTTATGTTTTCTAATAGTAAACACAGATTCAAATAACTCAAATCAGATTGTCTGCAGTTTCCACATTCTTTTTGAGCATCCTTTATTATATAATGATCTAAACATTGATTTTTTGGCTTTTAATATAGTTAAATAATTTGTTTCCTTTTTTCTGCCACACTTCCTCAAGTTCTTCTTATGAATTCTTCATTATTCTTTTACATTTTTTGTGCCAGAAGTTGTGCTCTGTTCTCCTTATTATGTCAGAGCTTCGATTTCCTAAAGAAAGCCTTTTGCAACTTCCTAGAAAGTATTAAACAGCCTTGCTGGCTTTTTTTCTGGATTTAATTATGGAATGCATTTTAGCTGAGCCTCAACTATTGCGGCTTTACATAGTCTCCAAGATTATAGAGATTTGGCCCTCTTGACATTGAGATTTGGCCCACTTGACATTTTTCTCAGTTTATTTTCATAGGATCATGGAGTGGTTGGGACCTAGGAGACACCCAGTTCCTGCCAGTGCAAAAATCAAATACTCTAGTACAGGTAGTCCTCACTTAAAATATAATTGGGACAACATTTCTGTCATTAAGTGATGTGATCATAAAGCTCAGAGTCCTGTGATCATGCAGTTTGCTGATGGAAATTTTGGCACTTCAGTTGCTGTTATTAAGTGACTCACCATAAGTCATTAAGTGAGGACATCATGCAGTCAGGTCACCATTTGCAGCCTTCTGCTGGTTGCAACTGAAGGCCACTGTAATGTCATAACTGAGAGCCAGATGTCAAGGGTTAGGATTAGTAATCGATTGCATTTAGATGAAGATACTTGAATGTACAGAGTCACACTTATCTACAGCTTCCAATTTCCACCTATATTTAAAAACCTGTGGATGTTTTTTTCTTCTTGTGACAAATTAACATTACTACTTAGAAATTTTCATTTTCAAATTATGATCTATTCATGGCCTTTAGGCTATTATAATTACTCCTTGGCCAATTTTGGACAAAGAAGAAAGCAAATTATGATGAGGAAAAGACGAGCATACCATGAAGTCTTGTTCAAAGTAGATGTTGATCAGAATGGCATAAAAAAATGGCAAGGGAACAAACAAATGTATGGTTTGGGGAAGAATCTGAAATGCTATAACTGATCTCAAAACAAACAAACAAACAAAAAATTATCCCAAATCCCTATAAAAGAACAGAGTTAATATAAATCAAAGTTATATGAGAAATGATAAGAAAGAATTTAAGGGGATTTTTTTTCAGCGCAATTGACTATACATGTTATAAGGGTTAATTTTGCAGAGACTAGCTGTCAATAAAATGGTTGCTTGTAGCTTCTACTGTCTTTGAAAAACTGATACTCATTTCTGTACAAGGATATATTAATCAGATATGAATAGCAAAGCATTTCATTTACTATTGATCTGCTCCTAATCAGAAATCAAAAATGTACCTTATCCCATGACAAAGTGCAATTATCTATTTTGTTAATTACTATAATTATCTTCCCCACATTTATTTTGACAGCAGTGTCAGCAGCAGAAAACTATTTCTTCAAATTGCCTCATGCCAATTATGAATTACAAATTCATACAATTTTGACAAATGATTTTCACGTTCCTTTGCGCAGACTTTCAGGCTTTTTTGAATCAAGTTACCAAACTGTATTAGCTTCTAAAACCTTACCCACTCCAAGTATTAAGAATCCCATAAAGAAAGTTAAATAATAGTGAATGGTAACAAAAGTTCAGATTGTATCATCTCATTAGAAGAAATTATCAATGAATCAAACAAATCTAAAGAATCCTAAACTGAAATATAAGAAATATGACTCGTTTAGTATATGAGAAAGTGGCAACAATATTTACAGGATAGTAGGGCAGACTGCGCATAGATAGTTACAACTTAATATTTCATAATTTCCTTCAAATGGTTTTTTAAAGACAGCATCACTATTTTAGTCTACAAACATGTAGCTTCAGCCGTGTTTCACTGGGGTCTAATGGAACTATCTATGTACAGTATGCAGTTTTATAAATTAAATTTAAATACATTAATTTAAGGTAAGCTGTAAGATCTTTCTGTCAGAAAAAGGTTTAGAATTTCAGCTGTACAGTTCTAGCAAATTGCCAGCACGCTAAAACATTTTATATCTTTGAATGACTATTGTGTTTTGAAACTATTAAAAGTTTTGATGCCAAGTTTATAATGAGACAACAACTTCATATGCTTCCTAAGGTCTTGAATGCTATGAATCATACTTTTACTTAATGCTATGAATATTGAGGGCAAGCTACCAACGAAAGATGAGGTGACTTGCACGAAACCACTTCATGTATAGAAATATGCCCTTGGAACACACTTCAGTGTTATGGATTTCATCTGTTTTATGTTTTATATTTTTGTGGCCTCATTTTGAATTCTATACCTTATTGCTTTTCAAGTAGTTCTTGCATAGGAAGGAACAAAGTGAAAATTTAATCCTCAGCTAGAACTGGTATAAGTACCACCTAAGTACATCAGTGTAAATATCTTGATTGCCTGTTCAACTAGAATTGATGTTGTAGTTCAAACCTTTGCGTAGACTTGGCAACTCAACTTTCAGAACATGGAAGTCAGAAAATATGTACTTTGTTAAACTAAAATGAAACATGCAGCAGTTTCTGAAATAAAAGCAGCGTGATTAAATATTATTACCCATCAAATCATTAAAGACAGTACCAAGATTATATAGCTTAAATGTTTTCCACCAGAAGATCTATATGAATATTTACAATATTTAATCTCCATATATTAAGCTTCATTATTATTATCACCATCTTTAATGTTCTTTTTAAAATTATTTTCTCTGATCTCATTGTCTAGCCTGTTCCACTTCTTTTTTTAAAGTATATATATTTTTATTATTATTATTTAAATATACATCCATATTATGTATACCCTGTCCCACTTCTTAATCTATGGAACTGTGTATGAATCTGTGTGTGGATTTATATGAAAATACACTTATATATCTGGCTGTGAGGTTTTTGTCAGTGTTGACTCCTGCTGACTAGGTGGACAAGATTCTGTATCTTTCTTGGTAAAATTTCAGAAGTGATTGGCTATAACTTACTTTGAGAGGGGGGAGGGAGAGAGGGAGAGAGAGAAGACAAATGGCTTCATTCTTAAGGTAGGATTAGAACTCACGGTCTCCTGCTTTCCAGCCTCCTACTTTAACTATTACACCAAACTGTCTCTCTCATATACCTTTTAGATTAACATTTAACTTAGAAGATTAACTTTCTAGGCAGGACCAGAAGCAATGGATGGAAACTAATCAAGGAGAGAAGCAACCTAGGACTAATTTCTTGACAGTTAGTACAATTAATGAGTGGAACAACTTGCCTCCAGAACACAGCCTGGATGCATTGGAGAAAACTCACCGGTGTGTAATGTGATAGATGAATGCCAATCCATCTTAAATCTAAGATTTACAAGACAACCACCCGCCGTGTTGCACTGTATGGCATTGAATACTGGGCAGCAACAACAGGGACCAAAAGCTATCTCTCTGTCATGGAAATCAGGCATCTCCCTTCTTGACCATATTACAGATGACACCATTTGACAACATTTTGGTGTGGCACCAATTATAGAGAAGATGAGAGAAGGCCAACTCTACTCGTATGGACATATTCAGAGAGCAGCATCTACTACCATGGCCGAGACTGCCTACCAAATAGAAGTCAATGGCTGGCAGCCTCACAGGCATCCAAAATAGAGATGGCAAGACACCATCATATGGAAGCCCGGACCTGTGTCCTGGAGACGCAGCTGACTGTGCAAAGTGGCATTCAGTGATCCAAAAAGCAGACCCTGAACCTGCGGGAATATGCTAGGAAGAAGAGGAAGAAGAACAACTTGCTCCAGAAGTTGTAAATGCTCCAACACTGGAAGTTTTTAAGAAGAGATTGGACAACCATTTGTGTGAAATGGTGTAGTTTTCTGCCTGAGCAGGGGGTTGGACTAGAAGACCTCCAAAGTCCCTTCCAACTCTCTTATTCTATTCTATTCTGTTCTGTTTCAGACATCTGATAATAGATTTATTTATTTATTTATTTATTCAAATTTGTATACCACCCCCTCTCCCTAAGGACTCAGGGTGGTTCACAGCGAGATAAAAGCATATAAATACAAATATAATAATTTTAAAATAAATTAAAAGAATTAAATAGATTGGCTTTAAGAGATTAAGAGTGGGGAATTAGAAAAGTTAAAAACCATTTAAAAGCCGAATTTATAACCATTTTATATAACTCTAGGCCAGACCAGCTAGATGGAATAGGTGGGTTTTTAGTGCGCGCCGGAAGGTCAACATGTCGGAGATGGTCCTTATCTCCAGGGGCAATTCGTTCCAGAGGGAGGGGGCTTTCAGAGAGAAGGCTCGAACCCTCGGCCGTCAGCCGTCCAGCCGGTGGTACCCCAAGGAGGCCTGCTCTATGAGAGCGCACTGGTCGGCAAGAGACTGATGGTGGCAGCAGGCGGTCCCATAAGTACCCAGGTCCCAAGCCATGGAGCATTTTAAAGATGGTCACTAACACCTTGAATCACACCCGGAAGGCCACTGGGAGCCAATGTAGCTCGCGCAAAAATGGTGTAACATGGGAGCTCAGAGGAGCCCCCAAGACCACCCGCGCGGCCGCATTTTGCACCAGCTGGAGCCTCCAGGTGCTCTTCAAGGGGAGCCCCATGTAGAGAGCATTGGCATAATCCAGCCGGGAGGTGACGAGGGTGGATGTGACCGTGCGAAGTGCGTCCCGATCCAGAAAGGGCCGCAACTGGTAGATCCTACGGACCTGACAAAAAGCCGCCCTGGCGACGGCTGCTACATGATCTTCTAATGACAGCCGTACATCCAGGAGGACACCTAAATTGCGTGCCCTTTCCGTGGGGGCTAGAAATTCCCCCCCCCACAGCCAGCGAAGGAGTAAGCTGGCTGTATCAGGGCGCTGGAAAGCACAGCCACTCGGTCTTGGCTGGGTTGAGCTGAAGCCTGCTTCGCTCCATCCAACCCCGTACAGTCTCCAGGCACCGGGTAATCACTTCCACAGCTTCGTTAGGGTGGCCCGGGGTAGAAAAGTACAACTGAGTATCATCAGTGTACTGATGGAATTCTATCCCAAAGCCACGGATGATCTCACCCAGCGGCTTCACATAAATGTTGAACAGGAGGGGCGAGAGCACCGACCCCTGAGGTACCCCACAAATCAGGGGCCTCGAGGTCGATCTCTGCCTCCCTGCCAACACAAATTGTGAGCGATCGGAGAGGAAGGAAGAGAACCACCGTAACACGGAACCTCCCTCTCCCAACCCCCCCAGTCACCGCAATAAGATACTGTGGTCGACAGTATCAAAAGCCGCTGAGAGATCTAATAGGACCAGGACAGAGGAAAACCCCCTGTCACGGGCCCTCCAGAGATAATCAACTAATGCGACCAATGCCGTTTCCGTGCTGTGTCTGGGCCTGAAGCCTGATTGGCGTGGATCCAAATAGGATGATTCCTCCAGGTGCCAGGGGAGCTGTCGTGCCACCACACTCTCAAAAGCTTTCGCCATAAAGCGAAGGTTGGAGACCGACGATAGTTAGATAATAAGGTCGGATCTAGGGATGGTTTCTTGAGGAGGGGTCTCACCACCGCCTCTTTCAAGGCATGAGGTAAGAACCCCTCACTCAAGGAAGCATTTATAATGCCCTGGAACCAACCGCATGACACCTCCCGGGCGGCTAAAACCAGCCAGGAGGGACACGGGTCCAATAAACATGTGGTGGCATTAAGCCCACCCAGCATCCTGTCCACATCCTCGAGGGTCACAGGATCAAACTCCCTCCAGATAACCTCACCGAACTCCATCCCCGTCCCCTCGTCCAGAGTCCAACCCATCCCGGATCTGAGTGATTTTGTCCTGGAGAAAATTCAAAAAATCCTCAGCCCACCCCTGTAGAAGTTCATCCCGCGTTCCCACTTCTAGGAGGGAGCGGGTCACCCTAAAAAAGGCGGCTGGACGATTCCCCACGGACTCAATAAGGGCGGAGAAGTGAGAGCGCTTCGCCACCTCTATTGCCACTAAATAGGTCTTAATATAGGACCGCAATAGTGTTCGGTCAGATCCGGAGCGGGTGGTCCTCCAACGACTCTCTAGGCGTCTTTTCCGACGCTTCATCTCCCTCAGCTCCTCGGAAAATCAGGGAGCCAATTGGGATCGGCATCGGGTCAGAGGCCACAAGGGCACGACCTGATCAAGGGCACCAGCCGCTGCCCTATCCCAGGTGGCGACCAGGTCCTCAACCGGGTTTATTAGATGCTAATAAAAGTTGCTAATGCTGCAATAAATTGTCTTTAAGATGTATCAAGATTATCTTATTTACTTATGTTAATTTGTCCCATGCATGTCAATATTTATTTATTTATCACATTAATATGGTTTGGAGAAAATGTTTATTAACTATTTGGTCTATGCATTAAAAGCAAGAGACAATCTTAAAATGAATAGTGTGTCTTCAGAGTATTTTCTAAAGCCCAAAGCCTATCTAATCCAGCATCCTTTTCCAACATTACCAACAGATAACAATTGTAAATAATAAAACAATGGCCTCTTCCAATACTTTTCCCAATAAATAGTACTGACAGGCAAGCTGTCTCTGATTCCGAAGATAGTATTTAACTATGATGCAAAGCAACCATTGATAGACTAAGATTCCATGCTTATTTACTCTGTAAAGCCATTCAAGTATCCATTTTTAGTCTCCTCAAATTCTCATTTTGAGAATTAAGGAGAGGAGAGAGAAAAATGTCTCTCTTTTCAGTAACATACATTACTTTATATATATCTTTATTTCAGGGGTGGGATTCAACAGGTGTTACTACCAGTTCGGTGATTACGGTGACTGTGCACGCATGTAAAAAGACCTTAAAGTGTGCCACCCAGACAGCTGAAAAGCACTGCGCGTGGGTGTGCAGCGTTTGAAAAGCCACTTTTTTCCTACTTTTTCAACCTCAGCTGTGCCGCGCACAGGAAATAAAGGACAGTAAGAGCCCAGGCAGGCAGGCAGGCCAAACAGCAGCAAACACAGAACCGGTCCAGTGTCTGCTGCTCTTCAGAGCTACTGATTCTATAGAGCTGGGGAGAACCGGGGTAAACCCCTGCTTTATTTCACATTTGTCTTGTTTCTAAAGAGCTCCAGACACAGAACCATATCTAGGTTAGTCTAAAACAGAGCCATAATACAAGTAATACAAGATCAGATTTTATTTATAAGATGCACTTATTTGAAACATTTTATCCTACTTTCAGTACTCTACAAAACTCAAGCTGCTAAAATATATATCTGTAACAGACAATAGTAGTCACAGAAATAATTATCAATTGTTTGGTTTTAGTGATATCCCTGCTTCACAGTTCAGTAACCATAAAAAACCCCCAGCTGAAATTACCTTCTTCAAAAGAGGTGTCATCATTTAAAGATAATGGCTCCTGCCTGTTTCTGACCATAAATGCAATATTATTGCGGGGGGGGGGGGGGGGGGGGGGGGGGGGGGGGGGGGGGGGGGGGGAATCTATTTCATTGGTGTCTCACAGCAAAAAGTAACTGCCTTGCATGGCAGACCATCAACAGACCGATGGATGCTGAATTCATTGACAATATGGGTCTTCTCCTCTTCAGCAGCATCATGTACTGGTAGCTATGCTGGTCCCGTTATTTCCAGAGCTTAAATATCTGCAAACAAGCTTTTTCTGTTTATCTGTGGCTGTGGTTTTGCCTAAGTTTGATCACTGAAGTATTATCCTATTTTTTAAAAAAATATAAAAAGACTTTGGAAAATCTTGGTTAGCTGTGGTCAACATAAACTTCAGTTCTCAAATCCATTTGGGATTATTAACAGTGGCTTAGAGATTCACATGTAAGGCTTAAGATATTTTAAATGAAAAAATAATCTTGATTTCAAGCATTTTGTCTGTATAGGGCCTTGGTGAAGCCACCTCTCCATTTTCTTCTTGTATGTGTTTCAGATACCTTTCCTCTTAACTGGACTGCTTAGTCACTGCAGTTTCTTGAGATTTCTTTATTGGCTTCAATAAATAAAGTGATATTCTCCTGATATGCGTGCCAGAGCTTTTATTTTCTTCACCACGCCACGATTTGTACTTTTACCGTTCCCATCACCACAGGGCCCATTTTCAAACTAACGTTTTTAAAGGTCACTTGTTTTGTTGCAATGCAGTTGAGCCTGACCATGATTTAACGACACCTCAACAAGCAGCATTAAAATTACCCTCTGTATGCGATCATAAATAATTATCTGGCCAAAGAAAAGAAAGAAATTTAAAAGAAAGAAAGAAAGAAAACAATATTTCTTTCGCAAGAAGCCAAGAAGGAGGATATTAGTTAAAATGTTAAAGTATATTAACCAATTATGCGAAATCCTTTCATATTGGCTTGCTTCATTTCAAACATGGCACAGGCTATTTTGTCTGTGAACTCGAGTGGAACAAAAAGCTACAGAATGCAATTTGTGTCAGGAGTTGGACTACAGAAGGACAACTAATTCTAATTAGTACAAATTCCCCACAGGCCAAAAAGGAGGCCTAATGCAGGAACCAACTGCCTAATGCGGTTTCTATCATGCAACAGGTGGGCAGAGGTCTCCCAAAGGTTGTCATGGTGATAGCTACTGGTAGACCTTTCGCTGGACACCAGTAATTAATTGAGTGCACGGCCAGTCTTTGAATGTGATATCTTTTAATATACTTCAGAAGTAAAAAAAAGAAGAAGAAAATGGCTCTTTTAATTGGTTAAAATTAAAATAGCAGAAGAGTTTGCCAAGAACTACAGTAATGTAATGCAAGTCTTTTCAAACCCTCAAACTGGAATTCTTTGCATATCTACAGGAAGAGTGGTATGCTAAAAAAAAAAAAAGGTTGGGGGGAGCCAAATTTGCTGGGAAGAAAGTCTCTACCAACTAATAATATGGGTATTTTGCAACACATATTTCTAATGCAAAAATATGCGTGCAGCTCATTGTCATTATTACATATACGTTAAAAGTACAGGTTTAAGATATGGAAAAATTGTGAGGACAAGGTGAGGAGTTTTAAAGTGAAATGAGAATGAGACACAGAAAAGGGAAGAAAAATCAGAAGTTGGAGAGAAAAAAGTATGAAGTCATTATTGGAATGCAGAGTAAAATCCACAATATTTATTCATTTTACTACAATAAATAGATTTGCTCTCTAACTCTAAAGCTATCTTTCAGTTTTGCTCTTTAAATTACTGGATCTGGGAACTCATTTTTCAAATTTCTATTCCATATATGGAAATAATTCTCCTTTCAGAGCAATTTTTTTTTTTTTAAATGAGTCTAAATCAACACGGTTCCTCCATTCTTAAGGAAAAGTGATACTTCAAAAGTTTTTCAGTTAACACGGCCATTAAATTTATTCTACTTTGTTTTAGAATTAATTTGACTGTAAGTTTTGAAGTTTTAGTGTCAGTTTTGTCTTTCCCATTGTAGGGTCAGAAATTTGTTATATTAAAAAAAAAGACCTATCAGAGACTGCAAGTAGTGCAGTCTGGATATTTGAAATTGAGTGTTTATTTTCCTAGCTTCATCCTAAGCAACAGTAAAATTTATCAGGAAAGGCATACAAGATTAAAATATAGATACTACCACTAAAATATTTCAATGGTCCATTTGATTGCCAAACACATTGAATTTTTTTTTTTTAAAAGTATGTGATAGGTTTTCCTGTGAAACCAATCCTCATTTTTGGTAATGAGAGGCATACAATCTCTTAACATGGAAATCTTATTTAATTATTCAAACCCCAAATTAATTTGCTAACTAGGAAAATCTGGAATTTGTAGCCTCAGTAAGGGAAAGCCTGCTTTATAAAACTTTTGTTTGCTTTACTTTTATCTTCAATTTCAGCTTGTTCAAACAATTTTTGTTTGTATTGTTATATGATTTTATAACATGTTTTAATCTAATCAATGGGATCTTTTTGGTTTGGTTTTGCTGGTCAAAGGCCAAACTAAAATAACTGACTATCTAAATTAAGTCTTATAGAGGTGAATATAATACATTAATTATAGAATGTCATAAATCTCTCTTAATTGAGGACTGCATTGTGTTAGTCTTTATACTTCCTCTGGGGTCTGAGAGAAGGGAAAGTAGTTTTCTGGGTGCTTCAGGGATCAATCCTCTCTCTTATTTAATATCCGCACATGGCCACTAAGTGTGGTGATCCGTCAGTTTGGGGTGAGGTATCACCGATATGCAAATGATACCTGGGTTTGCACCTCTACCACAGCCCCTTCGAGCAATGTTGGGGATGTCCTATCTCAGATCTGGATGAGTTGGATTCTGACTCAACTCTAGGAAGAATGAACGGTCATAGGTATGTGGATGCTCTGGTAACAAGGTTCTTCCATCTCTGGTTCTGGATTGAGTATCACTATCCCAGAGATGAAAACTAGGGGTCCCTCTAGACTCATAATTCATGCTCAGAGAGAAGGTGGCAACCATGGCTAGGAGAACCATGGCACATCTTTGAGTGATTCACCAATTGCGCCCATTCCTGGATTGGGAAGCCCTGTTCACTGCCAGCCATGCCCTTATAACCTCTCATTTGGATTATTGCAATGCTTCTTGGATTTATTGTAAGTTGGTTAAGTATCATTTTTTAGATGTGTTTACTGTTTTAATCATTTTTGTCTTAATTATGTCATAGTTTTAGAACTGTAAACTGCCCAAGGTCACTTGGCTGAGACGGGGGGGGAAGTCCATAGAAATTGAATAAACAAACAAAAAATATAAGAGAGCCAGGGGTGGGATTCTACCAGTTCGCACTTATTCACTAGAACCGGTTGTTAACATTCTAAGCAGTTCGGAGAACCGATTGTTAGAAGAAATTACTGGCCTAATCCTGTAACGAAGGCAGGAAGGAAACATTCTAGTGTTCTTATAGAAACTGCCTCTCCATTAACCCTTATTACATTCTTGGCAGGACTAGACTTCCTGTCTCAGGAACCTCTCTGGAGTTTTTTTCCTCTCCTTTGCTGGTACTTTGCTTGTGTGGAGTGTCTATTCTAAGTTACAATGGCACTGAAAAAAATGACTTATGACCATTTTTCACACTTACGACTATTGCAGCATCCCCACAGTCATGAGAGGCCAGGTGAGGAGATGCATGCCTTGATGTGAATGATATTGAGTTGGCCACACCCAGTCAATAACATGACCACCATGCCAAGCCATGTCCACCACCTAAGTCACACCGACAGAACCGATTGTTAAAAAAATTGAATCCCACCCCTGAAGAGAGCTGTCTAGAATAATATGTTCCTGGTAGAGTTGAAGATGAGAAAGAATGAATCACATAGGCATCCACTCTTTCCCCATCTCTCCAAGTGCAAATCAAACTAATGCAGTAAGAAAGTACTATAAACAGTAACTTCGGTTAACATATATATACCATAAGTTTGATATAAGCCACTTGATCAGTCCTGGAAACTTACTACATATATATTTTCTCATTTAGATCCAACAAATCTGTATATTTTGTTATACATATTTAACTCGTAAATACTATGTCAAAATTTCCTTCTCACTACCACAGTTTTGTTACAGAAGTAAAATCATACACAGGAATGCACTTACAAGTTGTCTTAATGAATTCACTTACCTCTGAAATAGGAAAATGTTGAAATTTCCTTAACAGAACATAGTCTACTTTAGCTTTTGCCAGCTTGATTTCATGTGACTGATGTCAAATCCATAATTTCAATTCAACATCAGACTGGGCTTTTTATCTGAATAATATCAACCTGAATAGAAATATCTCTTCAATAGAAGTAGAGAAACACACTTGCTGCACACAAAGCTGCAGTGTTATATAATACAAGACCTCAAAAGATACAGAATATAAATGTTATATGTTTGGGATCGGACGGGGCTGTATTGAGGATGGGGGGTTGTCCCAGGGAGGGTGATTTTAAAGCGATTAGTACGGTGAGCGGGAGAGGCAGATTTGGCGGTTATAGGGGGCCACATTCTGTTCTGGGAGCGCGCCCCCGCTATTTGTCGGCGGTGGCGCGCTCCGACCCCCTTGTTATATCCCGTTCCCCGGGGGGTGTGAGCGATCGGGCCCGGGGCCTTCGGCTGATGTTGTGTAACGCCAGGTCCGTTATTAATAAGGCCCCCCTCATTTATGATTTGATCTGTGAGGGGGGAGCGGACCTGGTGGGTATTACCGAGACCTGGCTGGGCCCAGAGGGGGGAGTGCCCCTTGTGGAGATGTGCCCAGCCGGATTTCGGGTTTTTCATCGGCCGAGGGCCCAGGGGAGGGGCGGGGGTGTTGCGGTGGTTATTAAGGAGGATCTGTGTCCGAGGGAATCCACTGTTTCTCAGACGACCGGGTGTGAGTCTCTTTTCGTGAAGTTCGGTCCCAGGGTGCAGGTGGGCTTGCTGATCGCATACCTGGCTCCCTGCTATGCGGCATCGGCCCTGCTTGAGCTCCTCGAGGTTATAGCCGGCGTGGCGGTTGAGACCCCCAGGCTTATGGTCATGGGGGATTTCAACCTCCCTTCTGCCGGCGGTACCACGGGGATTGCTCAGGAGTTCATGGCTTCCATGACAGCCATGGGCCTGACCCAGTTAATTTGGGACCCTACTCACGTGGGAGGTCACACCCTGGATTTAGTTTTTGTCTCTGATCAGTGGCAGAGTGGTCTGGGTGTAGGGGACATAGTCATAGAACCCCTGTCATGGACAGACCACTCGCTCCTGAAGCTCGACTTCCGTTCCGCACCCCCCGACCGCAGGGAGGCGGGGCCGCTTAAATGGTACCGCCCCAGGCGCCTGATGGACCCGGATAGGTTCCTGATGGAGCTTGGGCCATTTCCCGAAGCTCACACACACGACTCGGTTGAGGGCCTGGTTGCCACCTGGGATAGGGTGGCTGCTGGGGCCCTTGACCGGGTCGTGCCCTTGCGGCCTCTGACCCGGTGCCGATCCCAAATGGCTCCTTGGTTTTCTGAGGAGCTAAGGGAGATGAAGCGCCGGAAAAGACGCCTAGAGAGTAGTTGGAGAGCTAGCCGTTCTGAGTCTGACCGAACACTTCTACGATCTTATATTAAGACGTACTTAGTGGCGATAAGGGTGGCGAGGAGGACTTACCTCTCCACCCTTATTGCGTCCGCGGAAAACTGCCCAGCCGCCCTGTTTAGGGTGACCCGCTCCCTTTTAGAGATGGAAGCGCGGGAGGATCCCTTACAGGGACGGGCTGAGGAGTTTTCTAGGTTTCTGCAGGACAAAATCGCTCAGATTCGGGACGAGCTGGACTTCGACTGGGCATCTCCGGGCGGGGGAGCGGGGGTGGATATCGGTGAGGCCATTTGGGTTGAGTTCGACCCTGTTACTGTAGAAGACGTGGACAGGGTGCTGGGGGGACTGAATACCACCACCTGTTTGTTGGACCCGTGCCCCTCCTGGCTGGTTTTGGCCACTCGGGAGGTGACACGAGGCTGGTTCCAGGGTATTATAAACGCTTCCTTGAGAGAGGGGCTTTTACCCGCCGCCTTGAAGGAGGCGGTGGTGCGGCCCCTCCTCAAGAAACCGTCCCTGGACCCAGCATTGTTATCAAATTATCGTCCTGTCTCCAACCTTCGCTTTGTTGCGAAGGTTGTAGAGAGTGTGGTGGCCCGTCAGCTCCCCCGCTTCCTGGATGAAGCGAGTTATCTTGACCCCCTCCAATCGGGCTTCAGGCCCGGGCACAGCACGGAGACGGCGTTGGTCGCGTTGGTTGATGATCTCTGGAGGGCTCGGGACAGAGGTTGTTCCTCTGTCCTGGTCCTGTTAGATCTCTCGGCGGCTTTTGATACTGTCGACCACAGTATCTTATTGCAGCGGTTGGGGGGGTTGGGGGTTGGAGGCACCGTGTTGCGGTGGTTCTCCTCCTTCCTCTCCAACCGCTTGCAATTTGTGTTGACGGGGGGGCAGAGATCGTCCCCAAGGCCCCTGCTTTGTGGGGTGCCTCAGGGGTCGGTGCTCTCGCCCCTTCTGTTCAACATTTATGTAAAGCCGCTGGGTGAGATTATCCGTGGCTTTGGGGTGGAGTTCCATCAGTAAGCTGATGATACTCAGCTGTACATCTCCACCCCGGGCCACCCCAACGAAGCCGTCGAAGTGATGTCCCGGTGCCTGGAGGCCGTGCGGGGTTGGATGGGTCGTAACAGGCTTCGTCTCAACCCGGCCAAAACCGAGTGGCTGTGGTTTCCTGCGCCCAGATACAGCCAGCTTATTCCTTCGCTGGCCGTGGGGGGAGAGGTTTTGACCCCCGTGGAAAGGGCACGCAACTTGGGTGTCCTCCTGGATGTGCGGCTGTCTTTGGAAGAACATATTGCAGCCGTCACCAGGGGGGCTTTTCATCAGATTCGTCTGATTTACCAGTTGCGGCCCTTTCTGGATCTGGGCGCACTTCGCACAGTCACTTCTGCCCTCGTTATCTCCCGCTTGGATTATTGCAATGCTCTCTACATGGGGCTCCCCTTGAAGAGTCTCCGGAGGCTGCAGTTAGTTCAGAATGCAGCCGCGCGGGTGATCGTGGGCGCCCCTCGGGGCGCGCACGTAACACCACTTCTCCGCAGGCTGCACTGGCTTCCTGTGGCCTTCCGGATTCGATTCAAGGTGGTACTGACGGTATTTAAAGTGCTCCATGGCTCGGGACCTGGGTACTTACGGGACCGCCTGCTGCCATCAACTACCTCCCGCCGCCCAGTACGCTCCCACAGGGTCGCCCTACTTGGGGTTCCGCCACCTGATCGCTGTCGGCTGGCGGCCCCGAGGGTGCGTGCTTTCTCTGTGGGAGCGCCCTCCCTGTGGAATGATCTCCCCCCGGAGATACGAGCCATGACAGATATCCTCTCCTTCGGGCGCGCAGTTAAGACCCTATTTTTTAAACAGGCTGGCCTGGTCCAGTAAGGGTTAAAGGGGTTTTAAGTTAATAGGGTTTTTAAAATTTTAACTATTTTTAAACTTTCGGGATACAGCTATATTTATATTTAATTCGGTTTTAAACTCTATTTAATCTTGTATTTTTGTATTTTAATGTATTTACTAGGCTGTACACCGCCCCGAGTCCCTTTTGCGGAGAGGGAGCGGTATAGAAATATGATCAAATAAATAAATAAATAAATAAATATATTTACAACCATTTTCAGCAACAGTTCAATATTGCAACAGCACTGAAAAATTGGTCCTCACACTTACAACCATCGCATCATCCATTGTTTTAATCACATGATCAAAATTTGGGCACTTGGCAATCAGCATTTATTTACAATGGCTCAGTGGTGGGATTCAAATTTTTTTACTACTGGTTCTACTGGTTTTACTACTGGTTTACTACTGGCTTGGTGGGTGTGGCAGGGGAAGGATACTGTAAAATCCCCATTCCCTCCCCACTCCTGGGGGAGAGTTACTGTAAAATCCCCATTCCTTCCCCACCCTACTAATCTGCTTTCCAGCTCTGTTCTCCTGTGTAGGGCAACAAAAGAAGACCCAGCCGATCAGCTGGGACTCAGAAGACAGAGAATAGATGGGGCCGGGGCCAGTCAGAGGTGGTATTTGTTGGTTCTCCAAACTACTCAAAATTTCTGCTACCGGTTCTCCAGAACTGGTCAGAACCTGCTGAATACCACCCCTGCAATGGCTGCAATGTCCTGGGGTCATGTGATTGCCATATGTCACCTTCCCAGCCAGCTTTCACCAAGCAAAATCAATGGGGTGAAGTTGAATTTGCCTAATGACCACATGATTCACTTAAGAACTGTGGCAAAAAAAGATTGTAAATCAGGCGTGATTCATTTAAAAACTGCATTTTTTAGCAATAGAAATTCTGGTTCCAACTGTGATCATCAGCTGCCTGTAGCAAATGGTGTTGGATGTACGACACATGTAACACCACTACTGCATGAGTTGCATTGGCTACTGTCGTGTTTTAGGTTCAATTCAAGATGCTGGTTCTTTAGAGTGCTCCATGACTTGGAACTAGGTTCATACAGTTACCGAGGGACTGTATGATTTCAAGAGTCTATACCCATCCAATTTGGCCCAATAGATTGGGCATGCTATAAATCCCATCAGCTAAACAGTGTTGACTGGCAGAGACTAGAAGGCCTTCTCTCCTTGGCCTTTTGGAAGGCTTAAAATCTTGGTTATGTTCCCAGGCCTGGGGCTCTAAAAGTATTACTGAACCAATTTCTTGGCTTCATTGTTAACTGATTGGTTATTTAGATTGCTGCTTGTTTTTGTTTTGTATTGTTTTTATTTCTTTTTCACCGTTTTATTCTTTTAGAACCATTAGCCACCTAGAGTCATTTGGTTGAGATGGGCCGCCATAGAAATTGAATAATTAAATACATTGATTACTAAAAACAAAGATTGGTGAATTTGTTGTTCTAAAAAAATATAATTTTACACTACTTATCCATGAATGCAATCATTTTATCTTTATATTGTAACTATTAAGTAGCTCACTGAAACATTTCCAGTGGGGATTTGAAAATATTAGAAAGTATAATGGAAAGAGTAGTGGAAGCTTGAAACCAACTTCCAGCAGAGATCAAGGGTCAATCATCAGTAACAGTGTTTTAAACATGCTTAACACATATCCATCCTAAGACAGAAATTAAAAATTAAAATAAATAAAATACAACAGCAATAATTGAAATAATAAATAAATTAATTAAAAAGAAAAGAAAACAACACTAAACTCAAAGGGCAGGCTCGATTAATCACTGGGTCTTTTTCTGCCATGATTTTGTTTCTATATGCCAGTTTAGTCCTCTATCACCAGAATGATTTTATTAATCCTATGCCTTCAGAGCTTCCTGAGAGTATTATTGTTCGGTCTCTACCACAGGCAAACATGTGGCTTCTTTTAATAAAACATTTGCATGAAGCTGCTCCATAGGATGATATTATTTTAGTGTTGTCCAATTATCCTCGTGAAGAAAGAAGACTGAATTCAAGGGATAGGGGGAAAAAAAAATCAGATTAAAGATTAACAGGAATAGCTCTACAAGTAGTAAAACAAATGATGATCACTCCTTTTTGGCAGCTGACTATGCCAATCTGGGGGGAGGGGGGAAGGAGCTTTCGAACACTGACAATCTGGTATATTGAAGTATGACCATTATTTTTTATTTTCCACGTTTTTGGTCCAAAGACAGTTCTGAGTAATTGATTCCCATAATGAGCTATGGTTCGTTAGTCAATTTAATTTATAATTGAATTGGATGGATGTAACTCTGTGTAAAATTGTCTCTGAAGAATCTGTTTTGTTCGTCTGTTCAACTTGTGGCAGGGATAGAAGAAAATCTACATTATTCCTTTTTGTAAAGAGGGAAAACTCTAAAAAGTAGCAGCCTCCCTTGTGAAAATAAAAAGCAGGGGAGAAACTGTTGCAGGGTAAAATCTCACACTATTAACAAAAACGTACGAAAACCTTTTAATTTACATATTAGGGTTAAGGTTGACACAATTAAATCTGGAAGATAACACTCTCTCTTTCTCCTTTGAAGGCTAGAGACACATTGAAGTACAATAAACATCAAATTATATGTGTGTGCCCATCCATACACACACACACATGTGCACACACACACACACACACACACACACACACACAAATATAATGTATTCAAGTAAAAAAGTATTCTCCAGTTTAACACAAGTTACAAATCTCAAAATTATTGTATTATAATGTTGGATGCCTGTAAGTCATTGGCTTACATTGATGGTTTAAGAGCTATGCTTAGTGGCAGAACGTGTGTTATATGAAGAAGGTTCCAGGTTCATTCTCACGCAATTGCAATTGTAAAAAAAAAAAAAGGGGGGGGGAACCGGAGAGCAGATGGACAGACCTCTGCTTGAAGCCCCAGGGAGCTGCTGCCAATCAACTAGACCAGGAATAGGGAAACTTGGCTCTTCTGTCACTTATGGACTTCAACTCCCAGAATTCCTGAGTGAGCCATAAAAGGTTCCCCATCCCTGGCCTACTGGTTTTTCACTTGTGGGGGAAATCAATTTTTGACTTGAATGGGATTGTTTGATATACAAATGTAGGCAGGGGTGGGATCCGACAGGGTTAATTACTGGTTTGATGATTTATGAGGTTCGGTGATTTATGATGTGCTTTTCTGCACGTTGCGCTTGCGTGCCTGTAAATCGTCATCAGCACGCTGTGTGCAGAGAAACAGCCTTTGAAACAGCCCTCTTTTCCTGCTTTTTTAACTGCAGCTGTGCCTCACATGGCAGCTGAAGTTGAAAAACAGGAAATAAAGGTCAGGTAAGAGCCCGGGCAGGTGGGTGGGCAAAAACATCAGCAGACATAGAACTGGTTCTATGTCTGCTGCTCTTCAGAGCTACCGGTTCTACAGAAGTGGACAGAACCAGTAGAAACCCACTCCTGAATGTAGGACATATGTCCTACATTTGTATACTAAACAGTCCCATTCAAGTCAAAAGTTGATTTCCCCCACAACTGAAAAACCAGTAGGCCAGGGATGGGGAACCTTTTATGGCTCACTCAGGAATTCTGGGAGTTGAAGTCCATAAGTGACAGAAGAGCCAAGTTTTCCAACCCCTGAACTAGACAATTGAGTAATGGGCCAACAGTCTGATCAGATGTTAGGAAGCTTCCTATAATACTTATGTCATATTTTGGTGGCATTTGAAAGAGAAAGATGCTTACAAATACATCATATGTTTCATACAACATTATAATTTCATATAGTAATAGCACTAACCCGTTTTACTAATCAGAATCATGTTATTGTTAGGGTGTTTTAAGTCAGTCTTGGCTCAGGGTGACTACGTGTGCAGATTCAGTTTCCTCAGCATCAGTTTTGAAAGTGATTTGCCATTGTCTCCTTCTGAGAAGAGGTGACAGGCCCAAAGCCACTCAGCTGGCTTTTGTCTTAAGGGAAGACTATGTTTCCCAGTTTCTAGCCTGATGCTTTATCCACTGCACCAAACTGTCCCTCAATCAGACTAAAAGACCTCCAAGGTCCCTTCCAACTCTGTTTTTCTGCTTGCCATAGAACAGACAAAATATGTTTGTATTTTTTTTGGGGGGGGCTGACATTATCCTAATAACAGAGTTTCTTGATCTCATTCATTATATGAGACAGAAGTCTTTTCTAGCCAACACAATTTTTGACCAACTGTTTGAAAGAGCCAATCATTTATAAGAGGTTCCCTGCTGCGGCTCCCCGTTGGCTGATCCCACCACTGGTTGGCCCCGCCCTTCCCCATCACTCTTCGCCTGGCCTAAGAAGGTAAGGGTGATGGTGGGGGATGGAGACTTGCTCCATATTCCAGAGCAAGAGGTGACTGGGTGGGAGTGAGTGACGTCGGGCTGGCCATGCCCACCCAGTCACACTGGTGGTTAAATTATTGGCTCCCAGTGTTTTCTTTTGTGTGGGAAACAGGTCCCAATGACCTTTGAGTGTTTAAGATTGCAGACCCCTGCCCTGGGCCATGGCCCACTATTGGGCCATGACCCATCGGAACCGGGCCATGGAAGCAGCAGCTAAGTGCATGTGTGCACACTCCACTTGCGCGAGCAGCAGACAAGTTGCATGTTCAGCTCCATTTGTGCGAGCAGCGGGCGCACGTAGCCGCAGCTCACACAAATGAAACTGCATGCATGTGCTTGCCAGTCATTTGCACGGAACCATTCCCTCTCCCCCACACCGGTCCACAAAGCTGGAAAGATTGGGGACTGCTGATTTATTCATAAGATCCCTCCTAAAGACATTTGAAGTAATTTGTAAGAAGAGTTACAGTCACTCCTTACCTGTCATTGTGATTGGCCAGAGAGCCGACAACTTATTTTTGCAGTAGGAAACAATCAGAAAATCAAGAGGTACATGGAGAGTTATTTGGCCATTATACATAGGATGCGGGCTACTTCTAGTTGAGTGACTTTCATTTAGTGCAAGCCCTGTTCTGTCAGTGACAAAATATACGTAGTTTTCAGCACTAGGGTCTAAAAATAAAATATAACATCTAGCTGACTCCTACTACCATTATCTACCTTTGAAACATTAACCGAGCCAATATTTGTTTGACAGGATGCTCCAGATTGTAAGTTACACATTCATTCCCCTGGGCTTGAAAAAACAGTCATACTGAGCTCCCACTCAAGTCCCACTTAAAAACTTGGATGTTGCATTGGTTTAATGAGCCTCAAGCATATGATGTACTAACCCAGGCCATGAAAACATCTAGCTTTGAGGATAATGAGATGTTTGATAACATCTATCCAAATGACTGAAGCCTTGGAGCCACATGACATGCTTCAGGGAAATGGCAGAAATCCTCTAGCATTCACCCATCAGCCAGTTTGATCTTTGTCAGAGGGAGCCTTTGAAGATCTCTAATAGGCTGTTCAGCCTGACCCTGTTTGTAAGTGTTGCATTTCCCACATTTAAATGCACATTTAGCATTTGTACTTGGTACCTAAACACCAAATACAGAAAGTGTCTGTTTCTATACATTTGAGACAGTAGAACAGAACTCCACTAACCCAATACACTGACAGGGTTTAATGGAATTGTAACCAAATACACTCACAAACACGCAAACATAGACAATACCAAAGAAAGGAAAAGAAATTTGACTACAGGGGAAAATCAGCCTAACTACAATGGGGTGGGGGATGATAATCACCTATCCTCAATCCCAAAAGGCATATATATTTATCTTACAGCCAAAGGACTATTTTGGCTGTAAGCAGAATGTAGAGAATTTGTACTGGAGAGGATTTCATATGCATTTGTAGAGGCAATGATGACACACTACTCTTCAGACTCAAATGGCCTCCAGTTAAGAGGTCGCTTAACAATCTCATTTGTCTATATTTGCATCAAGTCCTCAGTAAATTCAAATGGCAACAGGCTTCCAGGCTCCTTATGTTATTCAGATAATAGGGTTTTTCCTTTTCGTGTAACTGTAATAGTGCAACTGTAATGTCTAATCTATGTCATACTTTGAGAAATGCTTATACATTCATTTTCTGAACGAGTTACATCTTTTTCCCCTCCTGCCTGCATTCATTGCTACGTTGGGAGAAAAAAAAAACAGCATTTTTTGGGTCTTTGGAAACATCATGCTGTGATGTTCTACAAAGAAATTCTAGCATTTGGACCAATGTTTCCAATACTCAGTTAAACATAGATTGTGTGTTTGTAAATGAAAGAAGCATACCGTTTAACACCAGAGGGAGACTGGAGC
The DNA here is from genome assembly GCA_023653725.1 of Bungarus multicinctus. Classification (NCBI taxonomy): domain Eukaryota; kingdom Metazoa; phylum Chordata; class Lepidosauria; order Squamata; family Elapidae; genus Bungarus; species Bungarus multicinctus. The sequence goes on along the minus strand of CM042842.1, from coordinate 52,614,035 downwards.
TGTTAAAATAATTATACCGCCGCTGAAAAATTTTCTATATACATTCTTTTTAAAACAAAGGTATATGAAACAATAGAATATGTTTCTCTTTTTTTAAAAAAAATGACATCAATCATTTCTACATAATGCACAAAGCAAAATCTAGAGTTCAGATAAGATGTGTCACTGTAAACTTATGTTCAGAGGCAGTTATATCAGTGTGATAAATCATTTAATAACCTATGCAAGTTAATATATATATATATATATATATACACACACACACACACACACATACGTGTGTGTGTGTGTGTGTGTGTGTATGTGTGTATTTCTGAAACTATTGCTTAATCTGAAAGTAGGGTATAGACCATTATTATCATTCATTTCTAACCTAATATTGGTGAATAAAAACATAAGATTTCTTTTAATATTCTTAATGGCTTAGCAGATGGATGTCCTAAAAGAGAATATTGATGAACAGAAGGATACAACCTTGCAATGCAAAGGGACCCACACAAATTCAGAAATATTTGAAGAAAAAAGAGTAAACGACAAATGGATTAATTGCCACTGAATCAAAGTCTACAAAGAATAAACTACAGATCATCCTCAACAATTCATTTAGTGACCGTTCAGAGTTACAACCTCTCTGAAAAAAATGGCTTATTACCGTTTTTCACACTTACGACTGCTTCAGCATCCTCATGGTCACATAATCAAAATTCAGACGCTTGGCAACTGATTCATATTTATGACAGTTGTAGTGTCCTGAAGGTTACATAATCCCCTTTTGTGACTTTCTGACAAGCAAAATCAATGGGGAAGCCAGATTCACTAAACTACAATGTTACTTAAAAACTGCAGTGATTCACTTAACAACTGTGGCAATGAAGGTCGTAAAATGGGGCAAAACTCATTTAACAACTGTTTCATTTTGCAACAGAAATTTTGGACTCCATTGTAGTCGTAAAAACCTGTATGGTTTTTTGGAGGTCCAGATTTGCTATATTATTTATTTATTCTATTGTGTTTTTCTTTGCATCTTTGCATTTTTATCTTCTTTTTGTGCATGTTGTGAGAAGCCTAGAATCATTTAGGAATTGGCAGGCACCAAAATAAAATAAAATCAATCAATCAATATTTTATTTATTTATTTATTAAATAGTTTTGTATACCGCCCTTCTCCCGAAGGGAACAGCCAACTAAAATATATAAATAACAAATTACAAGATTAAAAGAGATTAAATTATGAGGCTGCCATTAAAAAAGTTAAAACCCCCAATTAAAATAAGCTAAAATTACCATACCCCAACTAAAATCAAATTCCAAATCTCCTCATTTAAAATCCCATTTGAAGTCAGCCCAGGCCAGCCTGCTCAAAGAGCCAGGTTTTCAGATCATGTCTGAATGCCCTCAGGTCAGTGGTTGTCCATAGCCCCGGGGGGAGCCCATTCCAAAGGATGGGTGCCCCCACAGAGAAGGCCCTATTCCTTGGGGTCACCAGGCGGCACATAGATGCCATCGGGACCCGAAGGAGACCCTCTCTATGGGAGTGCACCGGTCGGTGGGAGACTACTGGCAGAATGTGGTCTTGTAAATATCCTGCCATGGAGCGCTTTAAAGACCAAACCAATACTTTAAAGTGAACCCGGAAGGCTACCGGCAACCAATGCAGCTCGCATAGGAGAGGCATCACATGGGAGTATCTCGACGCCCCCATAACCACCCGCACGGCCGCATTTTGCACCAGTTGGAGTCTCTGGGTGCTCCCCACAGGGAGCCCCATGTAGAGGGCATTACAGTAGTTCAGGCGGGAGGTGACCAGGGCGTGGGTGACCGTGCGTAAGGCATCCCGATCAAGAAAGGGCCGCATCTGGTGTATCAGGGGAACCTGATAAAAAGCCCCCCTGAAGACAGCCGTGATATGATCTTCCAAAGACAGCTGTACATCCAGGAGGACACCAAGATTGCGAGCCCTTTCTGTGGGGGTCAAGATCTCATCCCCAATAGCCAGCGACGGAGTCAGCTGACTATATCGGGCCACCGGAAACCACAGCCACTCAGTCTTGGAAGGATTGAGTCGAAGCCTGTTTTCGCCCATCCAGTTCTGCACAGCCTCCAGGCAATGGGACATAACCTCCACAGCATCGTTGGGGTGGTTTGGGGTGGAGATGTAAAGCTGAGTGTCATCAGCATAAAGACGGCACTTCACCCCAAAACCATGGATGATCTCTCCCAGCGGCTTCACATAAATGTTGAACAGAAGAGGGGAGAGGACTGACCCCTGAGGCATCCCACAAACAAGGGACCTAGGGGTGGACCTCTCCCCCCCGTCAACACAAATTGCGAGCGGTCCGAGAGGAAGGAGGAGAACCAATGCAAAACGGTCCCTGCAATTCCCAACCCCTCCAACCGCCGCAATAGGATACTATGATCGATAATATCAAAAGCCGCTAATAGATCTAATAGGACCAGGACAGAGGAATAACGTCTGTCACAGGCCCTCCAGAGATCTTCAACCAACGCGACCAATGTTGTTTCGGTGCTGTACCCGGGCCTGAAGCCCAATTGGAATGGATCTAGGTAGATTGCTTCCTCCAGATACTGAGGGAGCTGACGCGACACCACACTCTAAACGACCTTCGTCATAAAGGGAAGGTTGGAGACAGGATGACAGTTATTTAAAAGAGCCGGGTCCAGGGAAGGCTTCTTGAGGAGGGGTCACACCACCGCCGTTTTCAGGGCGGTAGGAAGTGCTCCCTCCACCAACAAAGCATTGACAATCCCTTGGAGCCAGCCTCGTGTCACCTCCCTGGAGGTAGAAACCAGTCAGGAGGGGCACGGGTCCAATAAACATGTGGTGGCATTCAGCCCCCCCAGCAATCTGTCCACACCCTCGGCAGTCACAGGATTGAACTCCTCCCAGATAACCATCTCAAGACTTGCCCCGGACACCTCTCCCGGGATCACCCAACTGGACTCCAGCCCACCCCAAATCTGAGCAATTTTATCATGCAGGAATCAGGAAAACTCTTCTGCCCTACCCTGTAAGAGGTCGTCCTGCGCTCTCGGCTCAAGCAGAGAGTGGGTTACTCTAAACAGAGTGGCAGGCTGATTTTCTGCCGATGCAATAAGGGTGGAGAAATGCGAGCATTTCGCCACCTCTATCACCACTAGGTAGGTCCTAATATAGGACCTCACCTGTGTCCGGTCAGACTCGGCACGACTGGTTCTCCAGACGCCCTCCAGACATCTTTTCCGGCACTTCATCTCCCTCAGCTCCTCCATAAACCATGGAGATAAACGGGATCTGTGCCGAGTCAGAGGTCGCAAAGGCACAACTCGGTCCAGAGCCTCAGCGGCCAACCTATCCCAGGTGGCCACCAAGTCTTTGGCCGAGTTATGAGCCAGAGTTTCAGGAAATGGCCCAAGCTCCATCTGGAACTGTTCAGGATCCATCAGGTGCCTGGGGCGGAACCATCTCCTCGGTTATAAAATAAAAATAAAAGAAATGCAAATCAGTAATGGAGCTATTCAAAATCTAGATGGGGAAGCTTTAACATCCCAGGACACTCTATGTCTTACCTCAAGAAAGCTACCATTAAGCAAAGAGATTAAAAAGACTGTTTTCATCATGAAACAAACTGCAATGACTAAGGATGTTTCTCATTATTTCTCGTGCATGTCATATTCATGGCCACTGAAAAAAATGTCTGTGTTACACCCATCAACAGTTTTATGAGTATGTTCTGGCTTCACCAAGAGTCAAGAATCTGGGACTTTCCAAATGTTGCTGAAATACAGCAGGCAGCAGCTCCTGCCAATGATGAAGAGTGCTTTAAATTAGAGTTGGAGCACATGCGAGCACTAAAGTTCTCCACTTCCATAAACAATTGTTTCTTTCTGTTATTCTTCTTTTGTCATTCCACATCATAATCCTGGAATATATTGTACACACTTCTATCCCAGGATAATAGGTCAGAGTCTGATGAAACGTATTATAATTTCCCCAAACGTATGCTATTATGTTCAATCAACACAAGACACTTTACTATTTCATTGAATTCTGAAACAGTCTTATTACATGCATGTAATGGTGACATAAGGAAAGCATAGGGTCAGAAGGAAGATCTTTTGATTTGGCATAGTTCTAAATTTCTTTTGGAACTGGCACTAGCTCCAATGCTGGCAGATGGTTGCCCACATCACTAAGCTAATTCAGTGGACTTCCCTGGTTTTTACATTTCTGACACAATTGCTTCTTGATTCATGCAAATTACTTTAGTCTTAACTCCATTCTTTAACCATATCGAACTGTCCCATGTCTTCTGCATAATTCTGCTTTATTTATTTTATTTATTTTTATTTTATTTATTTATTTGTCAATTGCTTACAAGATAATAGGTATAAGTAAAACATAGTTATGAATAAGAAAAATAAAATATAAAAGAAACAATAGGACAGGGACAGTAGACACGTTGGTGCGCTTATGCACGCCCCTACAGACCTCTTAGGAAAGAGATGAAGTCAATAGTAAACAGTCTAAGGTTAAAGTTTTTGGGGTTTGGGGAAGAAACCACAGAGTCAGGTAGAGTATTCCAGACATTGACCACTCTGTTGCTGAAGTCGTATTTCTTGCAATCAAGTTTGGTGCGATTAACCTTGAGTTTGTATTTATTGTTTGCTCTTGTGTTGTTATGGTTGAAGCTGAAGTATTCATTGACAGGTAGGACATTGCAATGTATGATTTTATATACTAAGATCAGACTGAAGGCAACGTAATTCTAGGTTTTCAAGGTCTAGAATTTCGAGTCTGGTGGCATATGGTATTCTGTAATGAGTAGAGGAGTGAAGACCTCTTCTTGTAAAATATTTCTGGACTTTCTAACTGTTAATATCAGATACATAATGTGGGTTCCAGACTGATGAGCTGTATTCGAATATTGGTCTAGCAAATGTTTTGTATGCTCTAGTCAGTAGTATAATATTACCAGAGAAAAAGCTACGTAAAATTAGGTTAACAACTCTTAATGCCTTTTTGGCTATGTAGTTACAGTGGGCTCTAGTACTTAGGTCATTTGAGATGAGTACTCCAAGATCCTTGACAGAGTTTAGGTCATCAACAAGGTCTTGACTATTCAGCCTGTATTTTATTTTCTGATATTTTTTTTGCCAATATGTAGGACAGAGCATTTATTTATTGGGATCTGAAGTTGCCATTTGTTTGACCATTCTGATATGTAGTCAAGATCTTTTTGAAGGGTAGCGGTATTTTCTGTGGTGTTGAATAGCTTTACATCATCAGCGAAGAGTACGCAGTTGCTCTTGATATGATCACAGAGGTCATTTATGTAGAGTATGAAGAGAGTTGGTCCTAGAACACTGCCTTGGGGGACACCACTGTTGACTGGTATAGAATTTGATAGGACTCTCCCAATTTTGACCATTTGTTGTCTGTTTGACAGGAATGCTTCTATCCAGTTATGCAGGTGTCCAGAGATACCGTAAGATTTTAGTTGTAGAAGTAGTTTGTCATGTACCACTGAATCAAAGGCTTTACAGAAGTCTATGTAAATTGTGTCTATTGCTTTGCCCTGATCAAGTTGTGTAGTCCATATGTTTTTGCAATGTAAGAGTTGCAGATTACATGATAGTTTTTTCCTAAAACCAAATTGTTTATTAGAGAGTAGGTTGTTTGTTTCTAAGTGGAGGATGATGGATTGGTTAATAATTGATTCCATGACTTTACAGGTGCCGTAGCATAAAGAGATTGGTCTGTAATTTTCAACTAGGCTGGGCTCTCCCTTTTTATTTATTTATTTATTTATTTTAAGTACTTATATACTGCCCTTCTCCTGAAGGACTCAGGGCGGTGCACAGCCGATCCTACCCCAATACATTATACAAAAATTAAAATGAATTAAATAATTTAGGCTGTTGTAATTAAAAGTTTACCCTCCCCCATAACCAATTAAAAACCCCAAATATTTAAAACCCAATTTAAAACGGGAGACAGAGTTAAAATCTTGTATCAGCCTAGGCCAGCCTGCTCAAAGAGCCAGGTTTTTAACGCCCGTCTGAAGGCCCTCAGGTCCGTGCTGGTGTGTATCTCTGGGGCAGACTATTCCAGAGGGCAGGGGCCCCCACAGAGAAGGCCCTACTCCTGGGAGCCGCCAGACGACACATAGAAGCCGACGGCACCCGGAGAAGGCCCTCCCTGTGGGAACACACAGGTCTGTTGGAGATCACCGGCAGAACGCGGTCCTGCAGGTAGCCTGGCCCAATGCCATGGATCGCTTTAAAGGTCAAAACTAGAACCTTAAAGCGAACCCGGAAAGCCACCGGCAACTAATGCAGCTCGCGCAGGAGAGGCGTCACATGGGAGCTTCGCGACGCCCCCATTTGAAGATGGGATGACTGTGGCTTGTGACCATAGTTTTGGCAAGGAGCTGGTCCAGAAAGATTCTTCAAACATTATGCTTAGAGGTTCTGCTACGGCAGTGGATAGCTTTTTTAAGAAGTAGGCACATATTCCATCCGGTCCAATAGATAGAGATGGTTTTAGATTGCGTAGTGCTTTTTCAACATTGTCTTCTGTAAAATCGATATGTATTAGATCATTGTAGTTGTCTGTGGTTCGACTAGGAAATACTGGGCATGATCCATTGCTATTTACAAATACTGAGCCAAAGAATGTGTTAAAGAGGTTGGCTTTAATAGTGTTGTCATTGCAGTCTTTATCATTAGATCCATTCAGGAGTGGGATGGACCTTGAGTCTTTTAGTTTGTTGTTTATAAAATTTTTACATTTCTGACACAATTGCTTCTTGATTCTTGCAAACTACTTTAGTCTTAACTCCATTCTTTAATCATATCGAACTGTCCCATGTCTTCTGCATAATTCTGCTTTAGCTGGCACATTTTGTCAAATGTTGGTTGAAATAAATTAAGGAAGTAATTATTGCCCCAGTGAGGCAGCAATAGTTTTTAAAACAAAGTTTTTTAAAAATAACTTTTGAAGAGTTGGTCTTTGAAAAATCTGCTGGATATTGTTCATCAGAAATGAAAGGTAGTAGTGTGGCAGTGGTGTGGCTAAGACACGAACTAAACTAAACTAAATTGTTTTAAAAAGTTATGTCAGATTAAAAGTTTTGGAGTTTTATAGTTCTATAATGAGTTTTGGGACATAAAAATAGTAGAATACAAAATGTTGATTATATTGCGGGGAATGTATGGCCATTGTGGAGTCAAAAACATCATCTGGAACTGTGTTCACAAAGGTCAAAACTCTGCATCTTTTTTAAAACATGTGATTTCATCTTTAGGAATCAAAATAATTTGTGTTAATGCTTCTGCTTATTAGAAATAAAATAACTGCTTCTGTGCATTTCTTGGCTCAACAAATAGGGCTGCCAACATAACTGCTTTTTTTCAGGCTTTAGACCTACCTGTGTTTGCTACCTACTATTAGCTGCTAAGATTTAGTGGGCAGCAGCAGCTTTAATTTCAGACTAGATTTTATTCCTTTGCTTCACCTGGCATTTATATACTGTATATTGTAGAGATGACATAATTTAATGCTTTAATAACCCAGTGAATGAAGTGAAAGTTAGATAGGTATCCAATTTGTCAAATTGTAGGCCCAAATTTTTGAATCCCACCATCTTCATCTCATTCCATAAATAATTCTAGTTTCAATAGAAAGTGCTCCTAGTTTATAAACCATGACCCAAGGTTTTGTTTTGCATTATCTTTGCTATTAACTCAACCCCCCACCCCCCCAAATAAACATTTGAAGCAACAAAGCCTTAAAAAGTGATTCTGAGAGAGCATCTTTTTTGCCCATCTCCAGAAAAAAAGGATAACTTATTTTGGCTACATTAACTACATGGTGACACCCACGAACTGAGAGCTTAAAACAAAATGAATGGAAGGTCAAACTTTAGTAAAACCATTAATCTGTATTGCTACATCCCAGAATGAAAAAAAAAATATGAGAAATGTAAACACAATTTTCAACCAGCATTCGATAGCAGTGGATATACATAATCTAAGAGATAACCTTTCATGAAAATTGGGAAGTTTGACTATATGTCAGAGTTGTGTGTATGTGTGTGTACATGTATTCACATGCTCTTTATTATACCATCTTTTTCATCTAATACTTTCATCATTTTTATTTTGGTGATGGAGGAAGTGTGACTTCTGATAAAAAAGAAGCAATGTGAGGGAAATATCCCAAAGGATGATGCTATTTTTCATCTTTAATGTGTTTCTGACCTTACCTATTCTCTACTTATCCTTCTTTTTCCAGTTTTGGGGAGATCATTATTCTTTTTGCAGGTGCCCTTTGGCCTCTATTTTCTTGACTTTTTGTTTGCACACAATAATTCATTTCCACTCCCTTTCCATCTTTAACGTCTATCCTTAGTTTTTTTTTTAAAGTCACCTGAATTTCCAGCTCACTACTATTCAAGTACCGCTCTCATTTGTTTTTAAATCATGCTTCTTCCCTCCTTCTCTCCATTATGTCATTATTTGATTTTTTACTTCTCTTGTCCAATATATACATTCATGCATTGCAAAGATAACATCAAATGGTGGGTCAGGGCTGCACACATGGACACATATATAGAACAGAACTTTATTGGTCAAGTGACGGGATACACAAGGAATTTGTCTCTAGTCATAATGTATCAGTGCACACAATGCAAACAATAAGGTAATATAGTCATAAGATACCAATAGAAGAAGGTAGTAGAAAAGATGACTAGGATAATAGTAATACAGCCCTACTAGGATAATAGTAATACAGCCCTACTACATGGGTAAATACCCTTAGGGATTAAGACTATACAGTGGAGCTTTGAGTCACGAATGCTTCTATTCACGACCAAATCAGATTCTGACCAAAAAATCAATCACCGCCCCGAGTCCCTTTTTGGGAGAGGGAGCGGTATAAAAGTTTGATTAAATAAATAAATAAATAAATAAATCCAATTTTTGAATCGGGTCACAATTCAAAAATTGGGTGGTAGACAAACCGTGTTGCAGCAAATTCCCTTTCCACATCAATTTCCCCTTTTGTACATGCGCAGTCCACACAATTTTTTGTCCATGCATGCGCAGTTGGTTGTATTTCTGGTCACGACCAAATCGGGTTGCGACCGTAGACCTGGAACGAATTACAGTCACGACCCGAGGTTCCACTGTACTGTGGTAATTAGGCAGCAGAGTGATGGTACAAGGGGAAAAAAAAATGCCTTTGTGTCTTGTTGTTTTGGTATGCAATGCCCTACAGTGGCTTCCTGAGGGGAGGAGTTGAAACAGTTTATATCCAGGATGTGAGGGGTCTGCAGATATTTTCTCAGCCCTTTTTTTGAACCTTGCAGTATACAGGTCCTCAATGGAAGGCAGTCTGGTTGCAATTGTTTTTTCTGCTGTCCTAACTATTCATTGAAGTCTGTATCTGTCCTGTTTGGTTGCTGTACCAAAACAGATATGTGCATGCTCACAAAAAACGGTGCAATATAGAAGTAGGGTCATTGGAAGGAAAAAAGATTGAAACCTTTTTTTTTTTTTTGTAAAATTCTTTTTAAGCTATTCTTAATAGGACTGCTCTTTCCTTATAGCTATTAACAACGGGAAACAGTGGTATCAGCTGCATTAGCATTTTCTCTCTGTGTGTATATGTAATATTACTACCCTCCAGCACTCCTAATCAAGATAGCTGTTTCCCCACACTAGGAGAAGTGAATAAATTATCAGTGCAGGTGGCCTGTTATTACATCCTACCCATACCTCATAAGTACTGTAGCAAATTTTAAAGTGCACAGATACAATCTAAGCTAGTGTTTCTTATCCTTGGGAACTTTAAAGATTTTTAAGGCTGGGGAATTCTGGGAAATGAAATCCATACTTCAAGTTTGAGAAATGCTGATCTAGGCAGCCAAGGGTAGAGGAAAACACAACCTTGAAAAAGAAGTTCCATGAAAAGGACAGGAATTGCTACTTTTGCTTCTCTAGATCAGTGGTTCTTAACCTGGGTGATATTGCCCCCCAGGGGTGATTTCGTTTTTCGGGGGGGATGGAACGAAAAGGGGTGATGTGGGGGCGAAGGAACAGAAGGGGGGCAATATGGGAGCAATGGAGCAAGAAGTTTTGGGGACACTTTTGAGACTTTTTTCGTACAGTGAACCGCTGTATATCTGATTGCTCGCTATTAGTGGATTGAACTGTGTTTTAAAATGTTCCTCCAGCTAGCTTCAGTACAGAACGCCGTACATATGTGAATACGCATTGCTCATCTTCATGCGCGTTGCACAGCAGCCTCTATCACTCTACCCATTAAATTTGTCGCTCTGATTTTTGTTGCTTTCCTTCTGTAAAAATTTTCTTTGTGTCTTTTTAACCCTTTTTACAGTGTGCATGAATATATATTTTCCTTGAATCTTAATTTGGTTTCAGAGTTTTCGTCTTGAAATTCTTAGTTCCTGCATTGCGGTTTGTTCTTATGCCCTTTTTATATTTCTTTTTGCGTCTTAAAATTCACTTGTAATTAAATCATTAAATGTTACTGTTTTTTTCGGGCATTTCATTTTCTTGTAATTGAATTTTGTTTTCAGTGGTCATTGCATTTAAGTGTCTTAAATAAATAAAGATAATAATGAATAAATAAGATAATAATGAAATACATGTATCACAAAGTTTGGAAGTAAAGTGATGGGTGGCATCAGAATTTTTCACAGTTGAGATATGAGGAAAAGACTGGAAATAAACTATTTGCATCGATATATCCTGATGACAATTTTAAAGAAAACAAAAAACGTGTTTGCATAAATTGAAGAATTATTTCCCTGTGTTCTGATTGAGAGGTTATGTTGGGGGAGGGGGGCAATGATAACTTCCTCAATGGCTCAAGGGGGCAATTCTTTCAAAAAGGTTAAGAACCTCTGCTCTAGATGACAAAAAAACTATCCTGGTCATTAGTTATCAGTCATTCATGTAGCTTTTTTCTTCCAGTTTCATTTTTGCAATATATGTCGTATGGAGACATGCTTGATTATTAAAATTACTAAACAGATTACAAGAATAAGTGATCCCATATCCAGAATCGAACAGAGGATTTCCTGGAAGTAAGGTTAAATCAGTTTGAACTGCATATAAATGACTGAGTGTGAGAAAGCCCAAGTGCATTCATGCATCGTGGAAAAAACCCCTAGCCTATTGTGCTATACCTGTGCTATAATCAATAGATTTGAAAATGGATAATTGGATTAAGGAAAAAGGGGATTTTTATTCTGTAGGAAAGTATTACACACCTTTTCTGGAACTCAAGACACAGAATAATTTGAGAAGACAGCGTTAGGAGATTCCTTTACATCAGGGATGTCAAACTCAAGGTACGGGGGCCAGATCCGGTCCATGGGGTGGTTAGATTTGGCCCATGGTGCTACCCTGGAAACAGCGAAGGACTGCCCTGCGCTGCCACTGTCAGTGAAAATGGAGCTCAAGAGGGCTGCTTATGGCCCTCCTGAGCTCCGTTTTCACTCCCAGAGGGTTGCAGGAGGCCATCACAGCCAAAAATGGACCACGTAAGGGCCACGGACAGCCCTCCTGAGCTGTTTTCACTGGCAGAGGATTGCAAGAGGCTGTTGCAGCCAAAAATGCAGCTTGGGAGCCTGTTTTTGCTGGCAGAGTGCTCAGGGCACCACAAGCACCCCAACATGAGTGACATTGAGCTGGCCACCCCCACTCTGGCTACACCCACCCTGGCCCTGGTGCGCCCCTCAATGAAATCGAGTTTGACAACCCTGCTTTACATAAAGTCAGAACATGCATCCAACTAATCCGAAACTGTGAAAGCAGTTCACTTTACCTGTCTTTTAGGGCAGAATTCTGTTATATTCTCCCATTCATTCATTCATTCATTCATTCATTCATTCATTCATTCATTCATTCATTCATTCATTTATTCATCCATTCATTCAATTGGTATAGCTTTCCATCTCAAACCAGTAACTCTAGGCTGCAAACAATCATCAAAACAATTGTACAAAAAGAAATTAAATACAAATAGCAATTAAAGATATTATAATTTGACAGGGTCAGCATAATCAGGAAAGGGAGCCCTTCACGCTCTTGGGATTCCAGGCCTGGACAAAGAACCAGGTCTTCAAGGATGGCTGAAAGGCCAGCAAGGTTGGGACCATCCTAACCTCAGAAGGGGAGATATTTCAGAGGACAGGTGCTTTGGTAGAAAAGCACACTTTCTTGTGGAAACTATAATGATAGAACCCATTGCAGGGAAGGCATGTATTTTACCACTGAGTTATAACCACAAGGCAGAAGTGAGCACTATATAGAATCTCAGCTACAATGGGACAGGCTAAGAACAACCAGGCAGAGCATGTATGACCTGATATGATCAAATGCTTAGAAATATGAATTTATTTTGTGCTCTTTTTCATGATTAGTGGCATTATGCTGTTATGCAAATAATCTGTTATTTATAGAGAGATGCATTATGCAGTTATGCAAATCACCCATAAATAATTAATATTTCTCATCATTATTTGTGGGGAAATGTGCCCCTAAAGCATGTAATATCGGGTATTTAATATATTGTGGCCTTTTGCTTGTTACCCTTTATGAATAGTGTGTTGTTCATACTCATGTTTTTACTTTACTGTTCAGTATTTATAAATCTATTTGAAGTACTATGAGTCTGTTGACATCAGAAGTGTCAATGGTGGGCTGCTTTCTTGGACTTGGAGAAAAGGCGGGTATTGAGCATGCTGGTTGGAAATCCTCGGAGCTGTGGCCTAAGTATATTTGGAGAACACTTGGTTAGAGAGGGTTATCATATAACAGGTGTTATATAATCATCATAAGATAGCCATAGCAATCAAGATAGCAATCAGCGAAGCCAACAAGGTACTAATGAGTGTGCCCAGAGTTGAAAAAAAAAAAAGATAAGCTAAAGATAGCAATGTGTACAAGCCTTTTGACAGAAGTCTGCCCGTAAAAACAATTTTGGCTTTCACCTTAAAATTCCCAATTGTTTTAAAAATAACAATACACAAATCAAGTTGAATTTTATCATAGACAAAGAAGTATATGTAAAACTACTAAAAATGTGTTTTCTAAGGGAAAATTTTGCTATCATCATTACCTAACAATACTTGGCTACCATCTTTACAATATAGGATTTGTGTGTAAGAAATGTTTTTCTTCCTTTTTTATTTGACAGAAAATGTGATGGGACTAAGTAATAAAGTAGAAGAAGTCAGACTGACACAGACCAAATATGGATGGATTCCTAGATTCAGGGGTGGGATTCAAATTTTTCAATAACTGGTTCTGTGGGCGTGGCTTAGGTGGTGGGCCTAGCTTAGTGATCATGGGACTGGGTGGACGTGGCTTGGTGGTCATGTTATTGGCTGGGCATGGTCAACTCAATATCACCCACATCGAGGTACGCTTCTCCTCACCTGGCCTCTCATAACTGTGGGGATGCTGCAACAGTCGTAAGTGTGAAAAATGGTCATGTCACTTTTTTCTGTGCCATTGTAACTTGCCAATGGTCACTCCACACAAGCAAAGTAGCAGCAAAGGAGGGGAAAAAAATTCCAGAGAAGTTCCTGAGACAGGAAGTCTAGTCCTGCCAAGAATGTAATAAGGGTTAACGGAGAGGCAGTTTTCTGTAAGCCACACCAGAATGTTTCCTTCCTTACAGGATTAGGCCAGTAATTTTTTCTCACAACCGGTTCTCCGAACTGCTTAGAAAGTTAACAACCGGTTCTAGTGAATAGTGAGAACTGGTAGAATCCCACCCTTGCCTAGATTCCTAGTAGGAGTATGATCCCAAAGTAGAAGATAGCTGGTTCATCTCTAGCAGTTTTGTGGCAAGACTGACCAGCTGACGACTCCATGTTTCTTTCCCTCTGTTGATGACAAGATACTTGCATGGGTCCATGCACGGCCAACTCGCCATGGCCAACTTCCTCCCAGCCAATTCACCATGGGACAACTTGTCACGGCCAACTTGCCGTGGGACAACTCGCTACAGGAAAAGAGTTACACAAATATCAAAGACATAGTGGAATAGAATCATTAAAGAAAGGATGAAAAAGGAGGGACAGAATGAAATGTGAATGACAAAAATTAAAATACTTTTTTATTTATTTGAAATAATTAAATTGAATTGTTAAATTGTCCCATGGTGAGTTGTTCCGTAGTGACTTGGCTGTGGCGAGTTGGCCACAGCAAGTTGTCCCATTCCCTCCTGCATAGCTACCATGCAACACCTGATGATAAATGTGACTCCCCTCTCTTCTTTTCGTGTATCTAGTTACTTCATATAGTTACTTCAGCAGCTGCCACTGAACAATTTTACAATGTTGATTTTATTTACCATCTCACAGATTGTTAGACCTCAGTAACATTGTTCAGCAGTTATCTGGAGATCAAAAGAATCTGACAATCCTTGGCCAATTTTCTCTATTTTTAATTCTTAAAAAACCTTTAGAATACAGAATTTATTGACTCTTTTTTTTTTAAAAAAAAGAACAAACTCTCTAGCCTAATTTCAAAATCTGATTTCCCAGTACAAACCTGAGCAAGAAAGGCATGATTGTTCTCATAAATAACTCAGGACTATAGAGTATATTTTAAACAAGTTTCCCCACAAGACACAACTGCCCTATATTAAATTATTTTTAAAGCATAAGTTGATTAAAGTAACAATTAGTTGCTATTATCTTATGGACATTTTCATAGCACTTCAAAGGAAATTCCAGCTGGAGTAAATTTGTTGCTACCCCATAGGTATAATCAACAGGAAAATTAATAATGATGTTCATGGTAGTTATAAATCATTATAGTTTTGGCAATTAATATGGGGAAGAAAATATGAAAGATCTATAGACATTATTATTGTGGAAAGCATCCTTTAAATTTTTTAATTTATCATTGGATGTATGCTTTGCCTTTCTATTTATACCAACGCTCAAGGCAGCAATAGAAATATAACACAATTCAATTAAAATGGAAATAAAAATCAAAATGAAAATCAGACATCAGAATAAGTGATAATTAAAAGATTGTGAAAAATATGATTTTACAATCTCTGTAAGTACTAGGGAATATATTCTGTACTCTGGGGTCTATAGTGAAGAAGCCTTCTAATAGTGGAGCCACCTTCAGAAAGGTCTCTGTTATTGATTTGACTAATGGATAGGTTTATCAAGGGAAAGGCAGTCATACAGAAAATAATAATGGTGAATACTCAGAACCTCTAAGATCAAATTTACTTGTTTGTTAAGAGCATCAACACAAAAACACCCCCAAAATTTATAACACTATAACAATAAAAACAATTCAGACCTGTCATAAGCTTCAGGTTGCTCCAAACCAATCATTCTACAAAAAAGTTGGTAAGTAGACCAGCTCTTCAAAACCATTCCAGACAAGGGGAGCAATTGAGATTTTCTAGAATAGCGGTTGCCAACGGGTGGGCCACGGCCACAGTTGGTCCCTGGCAAAATTTTGGTGGTCCACAGAGAAATGGCCTGTGAAAACAATTAATCTGGGCTGTGGGGGAAAACAAAGCTGCTCCGCCCACATGGCCCGCCCACCCGCTGACTACCACCCTTCGGCCAAGTGCAAAGCTTGAGAATGAATAGCGAGTCACATGAGCTGGTACTGGAAGGTAAGACCAATGGCAGGGGAGGGAAATCCACCCTGGGGATTTCCTTGCTAATGGTGGTGGAAAGTTGGTTCCACATTCCAGAGCTATAGTAGTCACAGGACTGGCCCTTTGGCCATCCTGCCAGGCTCTGGGGTGGGTTTTTGTCCCGCTGAGGGTGCAGCCATCGGGTGGGAAGGAAATGGTGCCCGGCTTCCCTCCAGCAGAAGCGGCTGAGGGAGGGCTGATGGAGGAAAGCAACTCTCCTCTTGAGGGAGTGAAGGTGTCAACCTCCCCACCTTTCCTTGCCTGCTTCCAGGTGAGGCTGAAAGAGCCCTGGCATCCCCATCCTGGAGTCCCCACTTTCTCCCCCTCCCCTCCCCCCAATTAATCACTGAGGATGGCAGTCCTTCTGCAGGCAGCTGCCTGCCGAGAAGCCCCTGGAGGGGTGGCCGAGGGGTGCCGCCCAAGGTGACCAAAGCCCCCTTTCTGCCTCTGCTTCTTCCAGTAGTAGTTGCCCTGAGACCCCTCAGCTCAGACTCTCCCTTGCTCTTCTGTCTCTTTGGAAGGTGTAGATAGGGGGAGGGATGGAAGCAGCCCAGCCGTCCTTCCCTCCTCCAACTCCAGGCAGCCACAGTTATAATTGAATAAGCATACATATACATATGCACACATACACGCACACAATTTTAATATTACATTTACATTTAATATAAAAATTTAAAAAATATTAAATATATTATCCTTTTTAAAAATTTCAAATTAATGGTCCTCGGGATTTAAAATTATGAGTTTGGTGGTCCCTGACATCCAAAAGATTGGCGACCCCTGGTCTAGAAGTTATCCAGACAGCTATTCCTCACAAGGAGACTACAAGATAATGATCTTTTTTGAGTTTAGAGTTCTGGAAGATGAGGGAACAGCTATCTTGCTCAAACTTTGGTTGCCACCTTTGCAAGACTACTAAGTTTGGATGCTTCCTTTTCTAATTACTTTTGGAAATCAGTTGCTAATTGCTTTTCAGCTATTAGAATTCTTTGGAATGACAGTTTGATGGCACTAGTTGAATTTTGTTCAATCCTTAATGAAAGTTTTAATTACAAATTTAAAAACTTAAAAAGATGGGAAAGTGGATAAACAGCAAAATGATGATTAAAACTTTGATTTTAGAAAGTTACAAATGGACAAAGGGCCAGATAAATTTGAAATAAGATTTTGCAATTAATTATAAAGAAAACTTCCCATGGCAAAATGCTTTTGTTTTGATTTTTTTAAAAAAAATACTAAGATAAGGTTTTAAAAGCTGGACACTAGATGGAACTATAGATTACAATTAAAGGAAAGAACATATACATTTGACTTACAATTACAGAATAAAGCAAAATATTCTAACATTGAACAAACTGAAGGATATTTTTGCTGCTATGAGGAGACGCAAAGATATTATAGAAGAACAAGTTTTATCTAAGAAGATCAAGACTGAGTTAAAAATGGATTTACAAATGACAGACTATAAGAACAGCATTGAAAAAGATGTTACACTGGACATACAAAAATTTTTTGATCTAGATAATTTTCCTACCTTGGATTTACAAAATTTACAAAACTTTTGAAGAATCTGGTAAGGAAGCACAAAGAAAAATTAAAAGTAATCAAGTTCTATGACATTATTTGAATGGATTAAAAAATAAGATTGTTAGTTATAAAACGAGGGTATAAAAAGTTGGTTTATTTGATCAATGTTAAAAATGTTATTTCTGATAACACTTAATGAACTTTTACTGATACAGGGACTGAAATAACAAAACTTTATGGATTTGTTTACAGATAAGAAAATGCAATATGGGAAGAGATATTTTGCTGTATTTTAAGAGAAGATAAGAAGAAGAGAAGATACTAAGGTTGTTATATTTATTTCTAGTCTAAAGAAATCAGACTTCCTCGGCCTGGTACATCTCAGGTATGTTAAGACTATAGTTCCCAGAATTCTCAGTTAGCATAGCATGCACCACGACATCTGGGGAACACTGTATAAATAATTTTTTTTCAGTGAAGAAGAATAGAATAGAATACTTTATTGGCCAAGTGTGATTGGACACACAAGGAATTTGCCTTGGTGTAAATAAAAATTCCAAAGAGACTTCACCTTATAGAATTCCGTATCTAGTGAGATCATCATTAGATGTGCTTCTACATCATAGTTATTTCTTAAAGCTTAAATTTAACTACAACATCCTATTATTTAATCCTTTATATTTAACAGTTAATGGAAACAATTTAAACTGTATCTATCCCTCAGCTTTGGGACAAATCCCCACCATTGCAGATAGATTGCCATTAGAAATAATTGTATCTAAAATTGATACTCAGTACTGAAACTAAGATAAAGCTTGAATACATTCAAATAATTACATACCCTATGGACTTTTTATCATGTTTCTAACTATTGCTTCAGCCTATGACATGAACTGTATTTTAGACTTCAGAAATGATTTATGCGATCTGCTAAGCTTCCAGATGTATCATGTCCGAGTGGAATTATGAAGTCAAACACTGATGTCAAATACAAACTTAATTAGATGCTGAAGGAAATACTAGACTAAAGGAGAGAAAAAGGCCAGCTTATTAGGTCAAAATGGAACTAAAAGAGGATATCTTTTCCTCAGTGATCATAAAACAATTTTAGAGTAGTATAAAACAAAATGAAGTGATACCTAAAGGTATAGAAGATCTTTTTTATATAAATGATGAAGCACGCCACATTTCAGATAAATAAATGTAAATATTTTCTTTAGAGGTACAGGGGTGGGATTCTAAAGGCTCGCACCTATTCGCTAGAACTGGTTGTTAACATTCTAAGCAGTTTGGAGAACCGGTTGTTAGAAGAAATTACTGGCCTAATCTGTAAGGAAGGCAGGAAGGAAATATTCTGGTGTTGCTTATTACATTCTTGGCAGGACTAGACTTCCTGTCTCAGGAACATCTCTGGAGTTTTTTTCCCCCTCCTTTGCTGATACTTTGCTTGTGTGGAGTGACCATTCAAAGTTACAATGGCACTGAAAAAAGTGACTTATGACCATTTTCACACTTACGACTGTTGCAGCATCCCCACAGTCATGAGAGGCCAGATGAGGAGAAGCATGCCTCGATGTGAGTGATATTGAGTTGGCCATGCCCAGCCAATAACATGACCACTAAGCCATGTCCACCCAGTCACATGATCAATAAGCCATGCCTACCACCTAAGCCACGCCCACAGAACCAGTGTTGAAAAATTTGAATCCCACCCTGCATAGGTACTCTTAATTAAAAAGGAAAACAAAGTAGGGAAGATTCTTAAAAAAAATATTGGCAGAGCTGGATGACATTTTAGGCAAATTGCTGTCTGGGGTGACAGAACAGTGGCACAGCTCCCTTTGAGGCCTGAATGTTAGAAAGTGTTGTTTGCAAGTGTCCCAGGTTGGGCCTTCATAGTTTCAGCCTTTCCCAAAATCAGATGAATTCTGGCTCTATTAGCTATTGTAAATGCATTATTATGTGTGGTAATGTATTAATTGTTACAGCAGACCTTTGGAATCTGAAGACGTTTCTGTTTCTCCTGGATGTGATTGAGTATATTATATTCCTTACCACCTGGACAAGTAGCAAAACTAGATTATTGAAAATCTGTAAACTGGTAAGAGACAGACATGCTTGGAGCAGCAAGTAAGAAATAAATAAACAGAAAATGCAGCAGGATTGGAAGGAATTGCAGGTATGAAACATATGAGATCCCACACACTCAACCAAAATATTTTCAAAAGCCTTTCTGGCAGTTGAAAATGAACAAGATTCACTGGATGCTGGAATAATCCTAAAATTACTTCAACTTCTCTTCTACAAAACAACGTATATGGAAGAGAAGAGTGGGAATTACCTAAAGGCCTCATACTGTACTTAGATCAAATAAGGGAGTTTGATTTAAAAATCTTCCAGACTACAAATATAGTCTTGTTGCTTTTATTCTTCTATATCAAAATTAATTTAAATATTAGTTGTTTATCAAGAACACAAATGGCTTTCTTTTACATGGTCGAAAGAAAAAATTAACTATCTACATAATCAATAATATACAGCTTTTCAGGTAAGGCAAATTGGCATTTTATCACAGCAATTCAATGGAGGAAGCCTAACTCAAAGCTCAGTAAGATAATCAGTTAGTGTAAGTGCAGAGTTAATCAGGATGACAGTGTTTATAGTATCTATTAGGAGAAGTTGTTTTCTTAAGAAAGAGATTTAGATGAATTACTGTAAGTCAATCTATATGGAACTGCCTTTCAAGAGAGTTCAGAAGCTGCCGTTTTTATTGAAGAAATATATTAAATAGATAAAAAGTACAGAAGTACAACCATGTCTAGATTAATAATATCTTTTTTTGTTCAGCAAGACACCTTTGGTTTTCTAAAAAAATATCTAGCAATATTGTAGTCAAATGTAACAAACCTAATCTGAATACCCAATCCTTTATAGTTTTGCCTAGAGAATAACATTTGATTTGATAATTATTGAATTATTAGAGTAGTACCAACAGAAAATATCTAATACATAAATAGGAAATCTTTGTGTATGTGTTTGTCTCTCTCTGTCTGTCTTTCTTTTTCTTCTCTCTCTTTCTCCTGATCCATCTGGGTGGTTAAATTAAATGATCTTTTCCACAAAGGTCAAAAGTTAAGTGTCTTGGTTTCACAAGCCTTTGCCTGTAATGGGATGATAATCCAATTCCTTGACATGAAGAACGAATTCTTGTCCAATAGTTATTAAATATGCAGGAAGCCTGAATCTGAAGATAAATATATAGAAGTAATGAGAAGAATAGCTGGGATACAGCACTAAGATAATACTAAAAAGCTCAGCTGAATGGGAGATGGGTGAAAGAGAAAATGAAAAATAATACATTTATAAATCAAATATTTTTAATAAAAGAAACCATTTTATCCTAAAATAAACATAAGAAACTATAATAGTGAATGGTTCAAGTTGAGGTAGATCTTTTCCCTAGCAATCTCCTTTTTGTCATAGTCAGTAAATCAATGTTTTATGTGTAGAAAAATAATCTTAAATGCTGATTAATGACGCTAATATTTATTTAAACTCAGCCTGACAAGCTAGCTAGTAAATCCATTGAAGTTACTAGTCCAAGGATATTTTTCTTTTCCTGTGTGTGTGCACGCGTACACACACACACACACACACACACACACATATATCATCACTTGTGCTACATTGTTAGACTAAAAGGAAATAAAAGAAAATTAATCAACTCTTTTCCTATTAATAAAACCTTCCTGAAGTTAAATTTTTACTTCATTATATATAGAAAGCTTTTGATTGTATTGACATATAACATTTAAACATTATTGTCCACATGCAATACCTATACACAGGTTAAGAAACCACAATCCACAATCAATTGAACCTATTATATACTTTCTTTATTCATTCAATCACCCTATTTAAAAAGGATAGATTGGAAGAAGAGTATGAATTTTAAAACTGGAGGAAAAAATGTGTTGATGATGCTGTTCTGATAACCAAAAATGCAAAAGATTTTCAAGCTCTAATAATGAAAATCAAAGAGCAGAGTGAAAAACTGGAACTAAAATGAAATAGAAATAGCACAACTTTAATGAAAACATCTAGTGCCTAGATGTTCACACTGAAGATATTTAAGTGGTAACTAGCACTCTTTTACTCAACAGTAAAAGAACCAGCATTCAAGAAATATGCCACAGATTAGCACTGCACGATAACAATGAAGCCTGGACTACTGTAATGCCCTCTACATGGGGCTCCCTGCAGGGAGCACCTGGACGCTTCAACTGGTACAAAATGCGGCCGCACGGGTGCTTATGGGGGCTTCGAGATACTCCCATGTGACGCCCCTCCTGCGCGAGCTGCATTGGTTGCCGGTGGCCTTCCGGGTTCGCTTTAAAGTATTGGTTTTGGTCTTTAAAACGCTCCATGGCATCGGACCAGGATACTTACAAGACCACATTCTGCCAGTAGTCTCCCACCGACCGGTGCGCTCCCACAGAGAGGGTCTCCTCCGGGTCCCGATACCTTCTATGTCACCTGGTGACCCCGAGGAATAGGGCCTTCTCTGTGGGGGCACCTGCCCTCTGGAACGGGCTGCCCCCGGGGCTACGAACAACCACTGACCTGAGGGCATTCAGACGTGACCTGAAGACCTGGCTCTTTGAGCAGGCCGGCCTGAGCTGACTCAAATGGGATTTTAAATAAGGGGTTTTAGATTAGTTGGTTGGGGTATGAAAGTTTTAATTTATTTTAATCGGGAGTTTTAGATTTTTATTTGGGCAGCCTATAATTTAATTCTTTTTTAATTGTATTTATATCTGTGTTTTGTATGTATTTTAGTTGGCTGTTCACCGCCCTGAGTCCTTCGGGAGAAGGACGGTATATAAAATTATGAAATAAATAAAATAAATAAATAAATAAAAGATATTCAGATAGCGTGACATGTACCTACAAAGATCACATCTGTGCCAGCAACATTTTTTTTTTGGGGGGGGCTGTGATAATCTATGGAAATGAAAGATGAATTTTGAAGAAACAGGATAGAAACAATAATGATATTTGTGGGGGAGATAGAGAATATTCCTGATAATTTATGTATTTATTAGGCTGTTGTCCTGCCTTTATTAGTTATAAGCAATTCAAGGTGGCAAACATATCTAATACTCCTTCTTTCTCCATGATGAATAGCATGGATATCCAAATCAATTCAGAATTTTCACTCAAGGCACAAGCTACCAGAGTCAAATTATGATATTTTGGACTCTGCTTTCTTGAAATGTCTACAATTCTAGAGTACATGGGTATGAGATAGAAATGCGTTGGTTGCACTTTTGGATGATAATCTGTCACCCATCCTTGCCCTATTTGGTTTCTTGATGGCTTTTGACACTATTGAGCATGGTATCCTTGTGGATCAACTCAGAGAACTGGGCCATATGGCATTGTGCTGCTTTGCCTCCTTTTCCCAGGGTCAATTCCAGTCAGTGGTCATTGTTCGGGAGAGATCCACCCCTTGGTTCCTACTGCTCTCTCTCAACATCTACATGAAGCTACACTGGGTGTAATTATCTATTCCTTGGGTGAGATATTATCAATATGCATATTTATTTATTGTTTTTTAGTTTTGTTGTATGCCGCAACATACAAATGTTTGTGGGAAGGGCAGCCATATTGAATCAATGAATGAATGAAATAGTGAAAACAAAGAGAAGAACATGAACTATAGTAAGATGATCCATTGATAGATCTGAAAGGTCAATTAAGAGCAGTTTATCCTGGAGGTCTATCTCCATGACTATTAAGTGACTGCACTGACTTGATAGCATGTAATACATTCATACAAACATACATGTATACTGTGCATTAAGAGCGAGAGCGAGAGAGCGAGAGGCAGGGAGGGAGGGAAGGAGAAGGAGGGGGAGCTGTTTTTTCAGTACAGATTTCTACCATTGGAATACTGTTATCAAAAAGGCTCTGTCTGGCTTAGACATGCATATGATAAATTATTTGCTGGTTCATATTAAAAGACCAGGTATTCCTTGACTTGATGCTTTGCAATAGTAGGCTCCAAATTGTTCATTCTTTAGAGATCAAAATAAACGCCATGATTTGTCCCTAGTAGCAAACTGGAAGTCAAGAAAGTTATTTTAGAGCTCATGAATACTGCAAAATAATCATTTTTGATGGAGCTGTAATTGCTGCTTGAGAGAGAGTGAAGTTATTCTATGCTTAAAACACAAATGTGTCGGGAGGTTTTCCATACACTTGTGGATTCTCTAAACTTCTAAGTTTATCTGTCACATGATTTTATCTCCTCCCATGAAAGGGAGGAACTCCACTTCAAAGTAGACCCTCTTACATACATATGTACAATTCCATTTTTATCCTCCCTAAATATATTTACTTTGTTGTCAGTTTCCTGAAGAACTGAAGATACAATTATTTTATTTATTTATTTTGTCAAAAGCTTACAATACAATAGAAATAAGAATAAACATAAGCTTAAATATAAGAAATAGGAACTAATACCATTGGGGACAATAGGACAGGGACGGCAGGCGCAATTATGCTCTTATGCATGCCCCTTACAGAACTCTTAGGAATGGGGTGAGGTCAATAGAGGTTAGTTTGAGGGAAAAGCAGTGGGGGTTTGAGCAAATGACAATAGAATCAGGTACTGAGTTCCAGACATTGACCACTCTATTGTTGAAATCGTATTTCCTGAAATCAAGTTTGGAGTGGTTTACATTAAGTTGATATCTGTTGTGTGTTCTTGTGTTGTTGTGGTTAAAGCTGAAATATTCATTAACTGGTAAGACGTTGTAACATATGATTTTATGTACTATGCTTAAGTCCAATCTTAGCCGGCGTAGTTCAAGGTTGTCTAAGCCTAGAATCTCAAGTCTGGTGGTAGAGTATTCTGTTGCGAACAGAGGAGTGTAGTACTCTTCTGGTAAAATACTTCTGGACTTGCTCAATTGTATTTATGTCTGATATACAGTGCAGATTCCAGACAGCAGAGCTAAATTCAAGTATTGGTCTAGCAAAGGTTTTGAATGCCCTAGTTTGCAAATCAGTATTACCAGAGGAGAAGCTTCGTAAAATTAAATTTACAACTCTTAAAGCCTTTTTGGCAATACTGTTGCAGTGAGCTTTTGCACTTAGGTCATTCGATATGAGAACTCCAAGGTCCTTGACAGTGAGGGTCATCAACAAGATCATATCTGCCTAGCTTGTATTTGGTATATAGATTTTTTTTGCCAATGTGTAGGACAGCTTTTGTTGATAGAGATTTGGAGTTGCCAACTCTTAGACCATTCAGACACATAATCACATAATTTTGAAGGATGGTAGCATTGACGGTGGTGTTGAATAGTTTTACATCATCAGCGAAGAGGATGCAGTTGCTAATAAGGTGATCACAAAGGTCATTTATATAGAGTGTAAAGAGTGTGGGTCCTAGAACTCTCCCTTGGGCAACACCGCTGATAACTGGTGCAGAGTTTGATAGGGCATTTTCTATTTTTACTATTTGTTGCCTGTTTGACAGGAAGGCAGTAATCCACTTTTGAAGGGATCCGGAAATTATGCATCTTAATTTTTCAAACATTTTTGTCTGTATACTGAGACATTCATAACATTATGTCTACTATATGATAATAGCAACATGTAGTCAGAGCAACCCAAGCCATAAATAAGAAAGCACATGGGCATCCCCCAGTTGGTTTGGGATGGAGGTTTGTGGGAGAACTAAGCAGGGGTGGGATTCTACCGGTTCTGTCCACCTCTGTAGAACTGGTAGTTCTGAAGAGCAGCAGACAGAGCACATACATAGAAGCAGGTCTATGTCTGCTGCTGTTTTGACCCACTCGTCCACCCAGGTTTTTACCTGATCTTTATTTCCTGCTTTTTCAACCACAGCTGCTTTGCGCGACACAGCTGCGGTTGAAAAAGCAGGAAAAAAGAGCTTTTCCAACCACTGTGCACTTGCTCGCGGTGCTGCTCAGCTGTCCGGGCAGCTCAGCAGGTCGTATATTGCATTCGTGCGACTCACGCACGCATGCACAAATCGTGCATGCACGTGCGATGCAAAGCAAGAGAACTGGTAGTTATACCAGTTGGATCCCATCCCTGGAGCTAAGAATATATCTAAGCTGAAGGCAAACAATGATCCATGATGGACCTCCTAATTTCAGTGCTATGCAGAGAAACTCAGGTGTTTTTTTTTTTTCTACCAGCTCTTATATACTTTGATGAATGAGAATTTGCCACTGAAATTTTTTTTAAAGGGAATACTATTGAAATTTCCATAGATGTATTATTCTTTTGCTTATTGATCCAGAGCTCTCCAGAATGAGTATGTGAATGGCCTCCTTTCTGGGGTACAATCCTGTGATCCTTTGCCTTGTTGGTTTCAACAAAAGATCTCAGGAGACGAGTTCCTTCTTTTCCAGATTGTGCAGGGCGAATTGTCTGGAAGGCACAGTGTAATGGTGGGAGATATAATGGAAAACAGCAAAACAGATAACTGAAAATTCAAACAAGAAAGCAAGTGAAATACCCCCATGGAGAGAAATTAAAAAGGAAATATTCCAGCATGCAGGAAAGAGGAGCTTCTGAAGCCTCTTTTGCAAAAGGAAGAAAACTTTTGGATATCTTCCAGTGACCATCAGGAATCCATTTACACTAACAGAATGGGAACACCATTAGTATTAGTATTAACTGTCATATAATCAGCAGTCATACGCGAGACAACCCCAACAAGCAGATTGCCATCTATTTTTAATACTGTCCACAAAATTAACTGACCAGTAAAAATAGAGCCACGCTCTGAATATTTGCAATTTGTGTTCTGAGAATTTTCTTGGTGGTTTCAGCACATTGTGTTTTTACCAAGAGAAAAAGAAACCCACGTGGACCCCCTTACAGAAAGAGAGCATTTGCTGTAGCTAAAATAGCTATACTCTATTTGACTAGAAGTATATCTTCATTTCTTTTTTTTCCACTATGCTTTTCTTCCCTTTCTATTTGTGTTTTTCTACCGGTGCAGAACAAATGTGTCTATTATGTGTGAATTGGAAGAATGCATCACCAAATCCACCCTGATCATCCTTGAAATGAGCTTATGCACATATGCTCCTAAATACACAGATTCAGGTCAGATATTTAAACAAATGCAAAACAGTAGAGTGAAGAAGAGAAATCAGGCTCTTCAAAAGCCTTGGTACAATCCTACAACCTGCCCAAATTATTGAGAAATTATTTTATTGAGGCAGAGCGAGAAAACGATTGAATAAATGAATGGGAAATGATCATATCAGCTTTTTTTGGTTTAATGTAAATTTAACAAAGTCAAGTTTAATTTTTTCCCTGCTTCCATTCATTACTTTATGGAGTATGCTTCCTGTTATTTCCCTTAAATGTGGGCCCCCCAAATCCCCTATTCCTCTACTAGAAATTTAGGTGTGGCCATATCTAAAATCAGTGTGAGAACTCATGACTCATTCTGGTTCATAATAAAAAAAAGTGCACACATGTTCCCTTGAAACTGTATAGAAATACAATAAATACCACAGGGTTTTTTGGCAAAAAATGTCCAAAAGATATGAACTCTATGACTATAAACCTTAACAGGTATATTGCTATTGTTATATACCATTTCAGAGTGCTTTACATCCCTCTCTAAGTAGTTTACAGAGTCAGCATATTTCTCCCAACAATGTGTCCTCATTTTATCAACCTCAGAAGGATGGAAGGCTGAGTCAACCTTGAGCTGGTGGGACTCGAACTGCCAAACTGCTGGCATATACAGTATATGATCATATATAAGCAGGTTTAGCCAAAAATATTTTTAGAACTTTCCAGAAGTTAACAATGTTTCAAGTGCAGGATAGGATCCACAAACACACAGACCTGTGTGCAATGAATGCCTGAACAGAAATCTGATATATTTTCCTTTGTAATCTAAGCCAACATACATTGTAGTCAAAACAGATTATTTGCAACATGTAGTTAATTCTCTCTGATTTTTCATATGAAATTCACATTACCTTAAGATCATAATTTTTATATGATGGACTGCTTCCTACCCCATAGCTGTCTTTCTATATATTAACTGAAGTCAGATGGTTCTCTGTGGTATGAGATGTTGCCTACAGATGCACATATCTCTTTAATTCAGATTCATGTTGGGATTGATTTTCCATTTCATTAACAGGAAAACATATTAAATAATTCTAGCTAAAGTCACTTCTTTGTGCATCCATCTTCTTCATCAGTATATTCCCTGTGTATTCTCTGTCGTGTGGCATTTTAATTAGTTTTACACAATGTTGTACATTCAGCAAAAAAACCCAAAATATGATAAATGTGATTAAATGTTTCAGTTTTGAGAACATCAGCTTAGGTAAGCTTTTACACAATAAGGCATTAATAACCTTTTGCATGTGATACAAAACAATTTTCTGTGATTGATTAACATTTTGTGACGTTAACAGCAATAACAATAGATGACTATTTTACTCACTGTAAAGGCAGTGAAAGCCTAGGAGAATCACACAAAATTATTATTAACTTTGGCAGAAAAGGCAATTAAAAGTGGAACATTTGGGGTTTTATGTTTGATTCTAACAACAAGTGTATAGTTTATCAATCCCATCTACATATATGCACATATACACATATAGAAAGATTGAGGGACTGTTCTAAGTTTACTCCACGTTCTTCAAAAGTGAGAGAATAAATACAAAATGTATTTATTTGGTTATTAAGGAATATTTATAACATTGATGGCATTTCTCACATTACAGAAGGCATTATGCAGATTTTTGGCTTTTTTACACATTATACATGGTAAACATCTAGTTTTCCACTGCATTTACAGCCAATCTCATATCCTTTTGCATCTGTCATATTTCTTAAGAGCTTGCTCTTCTTTCTAGTGATATTGGTGCCATTAAACATGATTTAGATCATCTTCATAATACTTGGCTATATTCTGAATTAAAATCACCCTTCTCTGGGAAAAAAAATATATAATCTGAAACAGTATACATCTTTTCATCCTCCCCAGTGACTAGAACCTTGCAACCAAAATAAAAATTTCTAGGAGGCCTGTTTTTATGATGGGCTTGAAATATGTAGGACATATTCTGACCCAAGGTTCATAATGGGACTGCTGCTATCAAGAGTAGCTAACTCACTAGGCAGCCATTGAATTTTACTGCCGCCAAGTGGGAAAATAAAAATACGATGAAGAAATGAATGGTGCCTTTGGAAGCACCACTAGATTCTACATTGGGATTGGAAAAATATTCGGGGAATTATTTAAAAAACATCATGTCCAGTTGTCATTCCCAGAAAAGTTTGCTCATCAGTATTATTGAGGCAAAGCATGAAGGTACACCTGCTTTGAAAGAAAGAAATCAAGTAACTTCTATGTATGGGGGAGGCTGGATATTGCCATAGTAAAAATCCAAACAATTCTATTGTGAAGAAAAATAAATAGATGCTTTTCTCCTTGTTTTATATCCTTAATATGCTTTCTAGCAGGTATACCTTCCAAATGTGTTGGGATTAGTGATCATGAAATCTTGGTAACCAATGGTGGGATTCAAATATTTTTGCCACCGGTTTGGTGGGCGTGGCTTGGTGGGTGCGCTTTGCACATGTGCACACACTTTGTGTGCGTGTGCGCACCAAATGCATACTTTGTGCTGGTGCAGAGGTGTTTGCGCAGGCACAGAGGTGTTCTAACTCCTGCAAGCCTGCATGATCCTGGTCGCTTCAGCCGCTGCCGCACAGCACTCTTCTGTGCCACGCAAAGCAGCTATACTTCAGATTCAGAGGACAAAGGTGAGTATAGGGGCCTGGGAGTGTGGTTGGGCCCAACAGCAGAGAGGCGGAGAGAACCGGTTCGATCTCTACTGCTCATCGCTGCTACTGGCTCATCAGAACCAGGTCGAACCGGTAGAATTCCACCACTATTGGTAACCCAATGTGATAAGAGACCAAAGGGACTGTTCTAACCAGTGATGGGATTCAATTTTTTTTACTACTGGTTCTGTTACTACTGGTTTGGTGGCAGGGGAAGGATACTGTAAATCTCCAGTCAGAGGTGGTATTTGCTGGTTCTCCAAACTACTCAAAATTTCCACTACCAGTTCTCCAGAAGTGGTCAGAACCTGCTGAATACCACCTCTGGTTCTACCCTAAAATTTGGTCTAATCTCTATAATGGTTCTACTATTAAAAGTCAGTGTCTCTCCTTTTTCCTAAGAATAGATTGGAGACTTGTCTCTGTCATATATATTGCTAATAATAATCTTTTTAAAATAATTTCATTCACAAAAGCTTCCCAAAATAAGGAAGCTGATATACTATAATGCAAGGCATTAATTTTCAGAAGAGATACCATTTGAAAAAGTGCTTCTATTCCTTATAGTAGGGCCGTCAAACTCTCGGCCCATGGGCTGGATGTGTCACACACTGGCTATGTCCACGCCTGGTTTAATGAAGGAGAAAAAAAGTCTGGATATGTCCAGATGCTGCCATGACAATGTGAGTTTGGCACCCCTGCTTTATGGATATTTTAAAAAAATACAAACAGGAAGTAGCTTGGCCTGATGTTTTGTTTTCCATGGGACATACCCTAGGCAAATAGAGATCTGTAAGCATTATATGGTTGGAAAGAACAGCAAGCAGCAACTTTGCCACTGGGTCTTTAGATAAATTGGCATTTTGTAATTGGCCATACTCCCTGACTTCGCCATTTTGTCAACAGACAAGCCCTCATCCTCCCTATGGAAACCACTTTGTTTGAGGCACAACATGCTTTCAAGATGGTAGTTTTGTCCTTTGGCCCAAAAGTTTTTTAAATTTTAAATATTTTAACCTATCTGAAGTGCGGAATATTGTCTGTAATCCAGACAGCCACTGCCTGCCAACCATTACTAGCAATCAGAAAAAATAATTTATATATACTTCAGTTTCACATGCTGTCTCTTAATGTTGTTCACAGAGTGACAATGTGAAGTGATTCAGTAACTTACAGATGTGGAAAAGCTGAATCAGAATTTTCAGCACTGTTATATTTAAGCAAATGAGCCAGTAAGCAGGATCTTATAAGCCTTTCCCAGAAACTTTATAAATAATCAGTCCTGACAACGTAGCATATACAGTATTACTGTAATTCATCTTCCCATGAATGCCAAATCTCTACTGGAACCTTTGTAATATTCTTCCATGTTTCTCTTATTCTTTTCCTTCTTTGGCAAACATCAAAAGCCAAAAATCTAAAGAGCATGTATTTTTACTATTTCCTTAATCCTCCACATACATTTTTAAAGTAATCATCAGTCATGATATTTTTCACATTATTAATTCTTTAGCGATAAAAGTACGAGTGCGGTAAAGAAGAGCTTCTATTTTTGTCGCATTGAGCCAAAGCTTTATCCTTTATTATGTGATGCCCTTCTTGAACTCTTCTTAGAGCAGACAGCTACAGAGTGTTGGCAACTCTCAACCTAACACTTACAGTTAGATCAAATATACTAGGTGGGGGAAACAGAAAAGAATGGAGTATAATGGAAGACCCATTAAACTATGCAAGTATGCATGAACTGTAAAAAGTGGATCCTGCACATATCAGCTATATAGCCTTTAGCTGTTAGCAGGTGCAAGTCAGTCAGTTGTACAATTCATTTGTCTACCTAATTGCACTGAAGATAGGCTTTTAGTTTGCCTATAACATTGCTAATGAGTAGGTTTTCAGTTCGATCTAACTAATTAATTCTTGTTAACTTCCTTTACATGGCTGTTCTTTTAATTTAACCAGAGACAGCCCCATAGTTGCTTCTTGTGTTTAGTCTCCACCAGATTACTCTATTCATTAAGGGGCTGTAATTATTGGTCATACCCCTTTCCAAATGGCCATTACAACCTCTGGCTTGCATATTGAATAACAGCAATTTCCTGACTCCAACAGACTCTTATGTGAGGGAGGGGAAAATGCTAATAAAGAAAGAATAAATGATTCGCGGCTTCATTCAGTGGTGTGTAGACTTCTTTTACAGAAGAAATTGCACTGAGGTGGTTTCTGGCAGGCCCCCTACCTCCACCCTGGGTGAAAACAATAAGAACCAAGTCAAGCATTCCCTGCTCCTGTGATTACAGCATCCGTAAAAGTGATTATATGGCTGCTGTAATCAACTTCAATGAAAGCTGCCTGTTAGAGCTTCAATAATTACTCATTTCTGTTAACAGCTTGCTTTCAGTTTAGTACTTTGAGGCCTAGAAAGAAAGAAAAAAAACTAGGGTGTTTTAATAAAAAAAAAAAGACTCTGTGAGTCAATAATACTCCGTGGGGTAAAAAGCTTGTGTGTGGCCAAAAAGAAAAAAGAAGAAAGAAAAGTTTGTATGCAACTTTTTGTCTTCTTCTCAATAACAATCCCCCCCCCTTTTTTTTTAAACGCAGGCTTTAGGTTCTATTTAATCAGCAATAAGCACAAGTTCATAGAGGGTTCACTCATGTACTACGTGTTTACTAAAGGAGGCATGAGAGTTTAAATAAAGTGGTGGTTTTCAGCATTTTCCTCATTTCTTTAAACAAACCGCCTGTCTCCAGAGCATTTGAAAACCACCATGGATATCTTTGTACTTCTGATGTACCTCCTTTCATTCAAAAAAAGGAAAAAAGAAAAAGAAAAGAACAGAGTTTACATCAGCTACAGATTTCTTAATGAACAAACTTTTTACCCACAGATAAAATCAACATTGGTCAGTCTTGCCTAAGCTGTTACTAATCATATTCACTAGTGATGTAGTCAACAGGAGATTACATAGGTAGGAAGGACTAGTATATCAATAAAGAAAGATACTTGTAGGTCAGAGTTGACATGAGGGGTCCTTGTTTGAGCTCAGTTGTTTTCTTGCTGATGTTTCATTACCCAAACTAAGTAATATCATCAGTGATGTACAATACTTACAGTAGATACTTCCAGATCTCATAGGCTATAGGGAATAAGCCAGGGTACAATTGTATGCTTAAATCAATCAATACACATTATGCCATTCTTTGTGCATATTGAAGGTACTTTTCCCCCCGAAACACAATATTGTTCTCTCAGTTCCTTTAAGGATGGTTGATATAGAATTTAAAAGTGAAGATACACAACAATCCAACTTAAAACAATATATTTATGTCAGACGTATGCAAACTTTTAAGATACTCAGAACAGATACTATAAAAGCAGCTTAAGTAGAAGAAAAGGAAGGGGGAAAACAGTACTTGACCAAATCCACATGAAAGGTTTTTGATGGAATGCAGGTGGAGTTAAACTATTGAAATTAAGCTCTGTTTCTTTGGATTTATTTGGATTATATTCAGGGCTATCCCCATATTTTCTGTAAAAATGAATAATGATCATTTCTGTTTTACCTAGTTTAAACAGGTTGTTTATGTCATTCAATGTGAATTTCCAAAAATTAAAAAGCACCTACAGTAGGTCACACCTTTTGAAGATTGCAAGTCAGCTGTGAAATAAACAGTTGATTAAAAAAAAAAAATTGAGGTTGGTAAAACAGCTGAAATGCGATCCTGGTTAATTCAATACACAATACAACTCTGCACTGAACTGATTGTCTGCATCTTTTGATTAAGATTTGATCCGCCCTCGTTATCTCCCGCTTGGACTACTGCAACGGTCTCTACATGGGGCTCCCCTTGAAGAGTCTCCGGAGGTTACAGTTAGTCCAGAATGCAGCCACACAGATGATTATGGGCGCCCCCAGGGACGCCCACATAACACCACTTCTCCGCAGACTGCACTGGCTTCCTGTGGCCTTCCGGATTCGATTCAAGGTGGTACTGTTAGTATTTAAAGTGCTCCATGGCTCGGGACCTGGCTACTTACGGGACCGCCTTCTGCCACAAACAACCTCCTGCCGCCCAGTACGCTCCCACAGGGTCGCCCTGCTTGGGGTACCGCCACCTGATCGTTGTCGGCTGGCGACCCCGAGATTACGTGCTTTCTCTATGGGAGCCCCCTCCCTTTGGAACTATCTCCCCCCGGAGATACGAGACACATCGGACATCCTAACCTTCCGGCGTGCAGTCAAGACCTTACTTTTTAAGCAGGCCGGCCTAGCCAATTAAAGGTTTTCTGAGATTTTTAAATTTTAAATTCAAATAAGACTTTTAATTCTATTTGACGGGACTCAATCATTTACTTACTTACTTATTTTACTCATTTATCCTATTTCATCTATCTATATTCAATTCTGAATTAATTACTGTTGACTGTATCTTTATATGTTTAGACTGTACACCGCCCCGAGTCCCTTTTGGGAGAGGGAGCGGTATAAAAATATGATAAATAAATAAATAAATAAAATTAAGCTGACAAACAAATAACCAGCTATGGTTGCCACTTTATACAGGCCTCCTTAAAAAAAGATAAAAGATATAAGAGTCTAATCTATAGTCCCACAGATACATTTGTGCATTTGTGGGCCCTTTCACATGCAAGGAATGTGAAAGGCAGAGATTCCTAACCAGTGTTGTCCTTACATGTCCCTTGTTGCATATTCTCCTTGTTGTGTGATCTTTTCCTTTATTATACTTTTGTTCTGCTGTTAGCTACTGCTAAACCCCTTTTCTGGTTTAGAAATTCTTCAAATCTCTAAGGTAATATAAATAGGTGAAACATAGGAAAGAGATATAATGATGGTACAGACACTTGGGTAGTGCAAAAACAAAGAGCAAATTGACTTTTGTTAAATAACTTTAAAAAAAGGAAGAAGGTTCAAACATGTTCAGTAACTTCTGCAAAGTATATATATCTCATCAATCTAAGCCTGAGTTAGCATTAAAAACACGCCCAACCCAGTATTTTCAGGCTCATACTTAGAACTTCTTTTAGACTTGCCTCCCACATCAATCCATCATCTATATATACCATCCAAATAATCCCTTTCCTAAATTTCCTTCTCCAACTGGAATATAATTTGGGAAGACTATTGTCATCATTGACCTATAGTTCCATCACCTACTCATTACAGCACCATGGGTCTTTGACTGTTTGACGAAATATGAATTTATTAATTCTGGAAGTTAATTCCAGAGTTAATCAATTCATGTTCAATCCAAGAGAAACACAATAATGAGAGTTTTTGTGTGAGGGGTAGGAGGTGGGGGAAAGAGATCCTCATAGTTGCTGGATGGAACCCATATTGGCTTTTTGCGTGGGGCACAAAAACACTGCTGGGCATTTGTATGGCCAAATCAGTGGTGCACAATGATGGAAGTCAGTAAACTTAAAAACATAAGTAAATTAAGATGAGATTAAGTTGGATGGCTCTTTCTGCCTGCCTGCCTTCTCTCTCTCTCTCTCCATCCATCCATCTATCTTCTATCATCTCTCTCTTTCTCATCTCTCTCTCTCATTTTTCTCTCATATATGTTTGACCATAATTTCCACCTTTCTTGCTATTTTCTATATTTGTACTGCTTTAAGAGAAAAATGAATATTTTAACAATTGATCTTAACCTGAAACCTAGTTTGGCTGAGAAGCCAAAGAATAGATCGAGACCTTCCTTACACTTTGAGTTCTTGCCTGACTAAAGTGCAACATTTTAGAATGACTCTCGGGTATCAGTAATGATATTTAAGCACCTTTCTTATTCAAAATAGTACCACTTTTTCAAGCATCAAATGCAGCACAACCGTTTCAAATGAAGGCAAAAAAGACAGGTAACTTGGGGCATTCTGACACATACTTCCTTTAAGATATGAGGAATGTCTTTAAATCTTTTGCCTGAAGAGGTGATTAGGAGTTTGAGTAATAGTGGTGTGCAAAAACCTATACCTTTTCATAGTCCAGTTTCAGTTACAGAGTTGCATTGCTGACAGTGATATTTTACAATGTGAGATAATATTTTAATGAACTTGTTAAGAAAGACAAAAATGTAACGTCAAGGTTTTGGTTCCACAAAATTATCTATTACACTGACAAAATTGAAAGCTTGTTCAAGACCAAATAGATATTATGATCAAAAATTCACCAAGAAATTTAAATTACATCAATAGTCCATTCCTTCTTCTTATATATTTCATAAAATATTTTTTCTTACTTAATATATATTAAATGAGAACATATTTATCTCTGCCTGTAATACAATGAGCGTATTTAAGTATTACACAGTTCAAGGCTCACAAGCCATTCATGCAGATTTTAATTCCTCCACAGAAAATTATATGTCTTTTGATACTCAATTAAGATACTCCATTTTGCAAATAAGAGAACTAAGATATAGCAATACACTATGATATTGAGGTGAAGTACCGGTAGAAGGAATTCTGTGGGACAGAATATGGATTTTTAAAATTTTTAACCTAATAAAAGTCCCTAAATTTTATAATAACCACCTTTCTAAGAGAAATTACTTGATTCTAAAACCTGTAGATTTTGCCTGAACACATTCTCTTAATTATCACCACTGAATTCAGTACGTGCAACTAGATAAAGCAGCATTTTCCAGGAATTTTTGGAAAATTTTCCTGTTAAGTCAAGTCACACTGGTGACTATATTTTGCTCAAGGAAAACTGGTATTATATAACTGTGTGCAATAATGAAGGTATAACCATGGAAGCATTACAGCTAAAATATTCCAAGAATCAGAAAACCAGGACGTTTCAGTTTAACACAACATAGGGAGCCAGTTTGGTGTAGAAGTTAAAGTACCAGCCTAGAAACCAGGAGACTATGAGTTCTAGCTCTGCTTTGATCATGAAGCCAGTTGGGTGACCTTGAGCCAATCAATGTCTCTCAGCCCTAAAAAGCTGGCAATGGCAAGCCATTTCTGAAAACCCTTACCGAGAAAACTGTACACTTATCCAGACAATCACCAGGAGTAAATTCTGACTTAAAGATAAAACAAACAAGCACAGAGATATCTATAAATACCACACACAGAACAGCCCAAAGCACACAGAGAAGTTTTATTTATTTATTTATTTTATTTATTTTGTCAAACAATTATTAGATAACAGGTATAAGTATAAACATAGTTATAAATACATGAAATGGATATGAACAAGAAAAAAGAAAGAAACAATAGGACAGGGAGGGTAGGCATGTTTTGGTACACTTATGCACGCCCCCTACAAACCTCTTAGGAAAGGGGTGAAGTCAATAGTAAACAGTCTAATGTTGAAGTTTTTGGGGTTTGGGGAAGAAACCACAGAGTCAGGTAAAGTATTCCAGACATTGACTACTCTGTTGCTGAAGTTGTATTTCCTGCAATCAAATTTGGTGCGGTTTATCTTTAGTTTATATCTATTTTGTGCTCTTGTATTGTTTTGGTTAAAGCTGAAGTGTTCATTGATAGGTAGGACATTGCAATATATAATTTTATGTACTATACTTAGATCAAACCGAAGGCGGCGTAGTTCTAGGTTGTCTAGGTCTAAAATTTCAAGTCTGGTGGCATAAGGTATTCTGCTATGAGTAGAGGAGTTGAGGACTCTTCTTGTAAAATATTTCTGGACTTTCTCAATTGTATTAATATCAGATATGTAATGCGGATTCCAGACTGATGAGCTGTATTCAAGTATTGGTCTAGCAAATGTTTTATATGCTCTAGTTAGTAGAGTGATATTACCGGAGAAAAAGCTACACAGGATTAGGTTAACAACTCTTAATGCCTTTTTGGCTATGTAGTTACAATGGGCTCTAGCACTTAGATCATTTGAGATGAGTATTCCAAGATCCTTTACAGAACTTGGATCATCAACAAATCTTGACTATTCAGAAGTTCTCTGAGGATGGATTCTAGCATGAGTCCGAAAGCTCGGAAGACCGACCCAGATTGGATCCTGCAACAGAGATACCTGTATCTCTTAATTATTATTTATATGATGTTTAATAATATAATGTATACACGAGTTTAAATGGGGGTATTAATTCTGTATTCTGCATACGTATTTGAGTTACAAAATATGATTCAGCACAAAAAAGTTTAAACTAGCTATATTTCACTATACCACTTTGGAGCACACATGTCATACAAACTAGCCAGGACTTGTTAGCAATTTGAATAATTTGGACAAGCCTTGTATATCTGTAACAGTGTTTTTTGTTCTAGAATGCAGGCTGTTATGGGTAAACTTTATTTAAAATTTCGGGAGTGGTGTATATATACAAATAGCCACAGGACCATGTCTCTTTAAAGTTTTGCAGAACTATTAACCAACATCAAATATAAACCACCTGTACCACAAACCTGAACACCAATTGCCACCACGGAAGTAGAATTACAACACCAAGTAGCGTATACCTACCCCCCCAACAACAAAATAGGAATTCACATTACTCATCAAAGAAAAAATATGAACATTTGGAAGGATCACAATTTGGTGTAAAAACATGCTTAGTGCTAGAGTGAAAGAATGACAGAACAAATTCCACCTAATTCAATGAAAAAAAATAGAACACACAGCTTATAATTTGACTGAAATTTGAAATAATTAAAAGAACTGTTTGTCACTATCTTTTTCTTGTACAGAAGATACAATTGGCAATTATACAAATTATCTCTGAAAATTAAAATTTATTTAGGATTAAACTTGAGATACTCTTTTTACCATATATGAAAACAGATTTGTTTTGCCTTAGTTATTCCTGAAGATTTTGCGATTTAGAGAGGAGTAGCTATTTACCTGAAAGATCAAATATTTTAACTATTCTGATTGATTTATGGTTGTTTCTTCAAAACAGAAAATTATGTTCACGGTGTTTGAAAAATAAATTTCTATCCAGCTGTTAGGTATTCCTAACACTTCCTCCTCATCTTCCAATTTAAGAAGAACTATAGTATTCAGTATGTTACTTAGTGTGTTAAGTAATCAGTAAGAAATCAGAATTTGTTCAATATAAAAAATATATACAGGAAAATACAACACACGTACAAACATTCAACTAAGTCAAGAGCATTTTAAGTACATAGCTTTAAATAAAAGACACACCCATTATTTGCCATATTGAGATTTGCGATGAGGAAGACAACTCCTACCAGTAGCCCTTGTTTGGTGACCATTTTAGTTATAACAGGGATGAAAAAGTAACTTTACAACCAGTTTTTGTATATAGAACCTTCATAGGTCTGTAAAGCAAAGGACAGCTGAAGCAAGATCAAAACCACAGTCTCAATTAGTAACTGCTTCACTTAACAATTGAGTTGCAGGTCCTAGTTTTGGTACTAAACAAAGGAATACCTGTACATATGTAACCTATTCATAAGTAGGCCAAAATAATACTCCTCAATAGTGTGTGTAATCTTGAATTTCAGCCTCTCCTCCCAGTCTAATGCCTTAATTAGTGTAACAATCTACATATATTAAGTGCTCACGAGTATAGTTCAGGATTTCTCCACCAGAAGCTGGAGGATGGAACTAGTATTGAGGGACTATAAGTAGCAAATTAATAAGGTTATTCTACTTGTTCAAAGAATCTAGAAAATGGATTTCTTTTTACAAAATGAAGTAATTTGTATTCAAAGTAGAAACCATTTTAAGATGAAACCATCCATCTATTTTTCCTTACATTTTAATACTTACTCTGAAAGAACTGGAAAGTCCTTTTAGCTATGTCAATTGAAATTTGAAAATCCTCATTCCTGACTGGAGCTTACCTAAGAATTCCTTTCCTCTGTCACTTGATTAAGTTAAAAATAAGTTTCATTTAGAAAAGTAAAATTCTGGTGTACTTTATTGTAATTAAGGCAGTATTTCTTTCTAGCAGACTATTTGTATGGAGGAAGAATAGAAATATATTAGCATTGTTTACTGTCGTTGTGGTCCATTACATATAAAGAACCTTTAAAAACACCAGTTTAAGCAGCTGTTAATATAAATAACATGATAACTTTTTTTTAATATTACAACTTTTTTTGTTGTGCTTTGTATATGTTTTCTCCATGTATGTTTCTTTCGTTGGGTGTAAGCTCTTGAAAATATTTAACTACTTTTTTATGATTACTACCGTATTATAGAGAAATAAATTCTACCCAGACTTCATGTTATGCCACTCTGAAATTCAGAAGGATCGATAAAATACTCAAACATATTCCCAACAGAATTAATGGAAAAATCAATTCACATAAACTATCCTGTTGACTGTAAATGAACCTGAAATTTTGAATAACTTAATTGGTTTTTGATCTAGTCACATAATTTTGTTGGAACTATAATTTTAGTGAATTTAAAGTGAATTAAAAGAAAAGGGGGGGGAACCCTAAGAAAGTGACTTTCAACCCACAGTCATCACAAATATAAACAGTATCACTGTTTACTATCTCTTCACCACCTTTTAATTTAACAGATATAAAACTCTGTCTCATAATTCAATTCTTAAGTATAGAAAAAGTCTAATAACATATTTTCCAATCCAGGTGGTATCAGTAAAAAGTCCAAACAAAGTCCTGAAGAAATCACATTTATTAACAAATATAAAATTCATTATTCTTATTTCAACTCGTAACTGTAAGCAAATCCAACATACATCTTTTCCAATTCAGATGTCAATAAGTCCCAAAAGAAACCCCAAAAATAACATTTTAACCCTAATCAAATAAGCCAACTTTATGTCCCTTATTTTTACATCAAATAATCTTGCTCTTTAATCCATTCAAATTATCATTATCCCTTGTCTCAACATTTCTTCAAAACTGGAGGAAGCCTCTTTTGTAAGTCCAATAGGAAACCATTGCTCCAATTATACTCTTGAATTGTCATTTTTATTTCCTTCTTAATTTTTAGAGCTTCATCCAATTTTTTAAATATCAAGTAATAAATTATGGTTCACATTGTTCTTCTCAATCATGACAGATAGACTTTGTTTCAATGCTTTTTTTGTAACAGCAACTTCTGCTGTAACAGTTTCTTATGGGAGTAGGGTGTTCATAAAACCACACAAGTTGCTGACATTGTTGATTCAAAGTCCTGTTGCTATTCCTCAACAATATCTCTGAACACTATTATGAATTGCTTATTTTGTTATGTCTCATACACTGACATTATTTTTTAATTTCTCCCTACAAACCATTAATTTTTTAAAATTAATTTCACAATTTTTATATTCAAAATAAAATATTCCAACTTTTTCTGAGTCTTTCATCTATTTAAAACTTTCTATATCCAGAACCTTCTCTTGCTTTTTATTTATGATTAATTTTATTTATTTGTATCTTGTCTTTATTTTTACAAGTAACTTAAGGCGGCTTTTTGTGGTTTTATGTTGTATTCTTCAAGCTTCTGAAGATACAATTTCATTTTCTTATATTAAGGACCAAAAGCATTTATTTACATGGTGTTTCCAACCTTGTCATTTTGAAGGAGTCTAATTTCTTTAAAGTTAATAGGCAATTTCCAATGACGGTTAGCACAGAAAATTATCAGATCCACGAAACACAGAACTGATTTTAATGGTGGCTTAATGTAAATATCTTCCTCTCTGAATTGTGTCCACTATTCAATGTCTAAAAACTCAGTAGGAAGTGACTGAAATCGAAAAACAAGATATGCTGTTGGGTTTGTAATAATTGCCCATCCATATTTTTGCTTACTATCATGTTAAGGCTATCATTTATGATTTTTCGAGGTCTGATTGCTAGAGAATTAAACAATATACATTTCTTGAAAGGCTTAGCTTTGAATGTTCATAGTTACCAACACAGATGGGAAGAAGGACAGGGAAAGCCCAGAGAAACTTGCAGGCAGACCCATATTGAGTTTAGGCTTATATTTTCTGTAAAACACTATTTCTGAAATGCTGCAGAAGAAGCCCACTT
Source organism: Bungarus multicinctus (assembly GCA_023653725.1). Lineage (NCBI taxonomy): Eukaryota > Metazoa > Chordata > Lepidosauria > Squamata > Elapidae > Bungarus > Bungarus multicinctus. The sequence goes on along the minus strand of CM042842.1, from coordinate 52,572,945 downwards.
TCAAAAGCAGTTTATGGTATGTCTGGGAAGGGAGTATGCTGTTAAAAGGAAAGAGGGTAAAAAGCTTACACTCTAAATCCCACTGGGTGCAAGCAATCCATAGAAGCACCTAAGTAACTCTCTGGATTATAGCCAGCATAGGATATAAAAGCTTGATTGTAAAATATATATTTCTTAAAAAGTTTTATTGTGAGTTTCAGTTCGCTAACACCACTTTGAGACTGTTGGATTGCTGATGCCATATTATTTAACTCTCTCATAAACTTCAGAAAGTTTCATATTCTGTTTTAATTAGCTTTTCTATTGTCTGGAGTTTGGGGAAGAGCCAACATCTCATCAAGTCTATTAAAGTCAAGGGTGAGGAAGTTTATTTAATTCTTGGCAAATGAAAAGTCCATCTTTATTTCTGCAGCCTCTTATATTTCTTCTGTTTGTTAAACATACTTATCTGATTCAGCCTGCCGCCATAGTTTGAAACAAAAAAAAAAAATCAAAATAATATTAAAGGCTATAGTCTAGGCAAATGTACCTAGAAGTAAGCTCCCCTGAACATAATAATATTTACTTTGAAATAAATATGCACACTTGTACTGTTGAACTCTTCCTGCCCAAGGACTATTTTACCGCCTACTAAAAATTGCAGCTGAAGCTTAACCAACTTCTGATCCAGCTTAGGCCCTGTACGATTGCAATCTGTAAAACATGCAAGCTTCAGAAATGTCTGAAGTTATTACTAATTCAATGGATTATTTTCCCATGTGGCACTGTAATCCCACTTTAAATATAAAAGAGATTAAAGAATCCAACTCTTTCAGCATAAAGGTGTCAGAAGTAAAAATATTTGTCATAGGAAATTCTTGAAGCAACTCCATAAAGTGTATTTGTGGCAGTAAATGGGGTTAGTGGTACACATATTCATACCTTCACACATGCACATACTTTCACATGTATGCAGAGAAACACTATGAAAACATACACAGTATATAGACTACATTCATTTAATTATTGGACTGTTGCTTGCACATTTCTGGGAAAAAATACGTTTTTCACCTTAGATTATATTAGGTAATTCTCATTTTGACATAGAACTGCATATCTCTCCTATTTCACCATCTTTTAATAGGAAGCTGTTTCAATAAATAAATCACATGTTCATCAAACTCAAGCCAGATGTTTCTGAAATCCTGCATCAATGAAGATGGAGATAGCTGAATTATTTTGAAAGATGAGTAAATTAACTATAACTGATACTTGCTCATTTTATTTTTTAATGTTATCACAATCACAGAGACAACAGATAATCCATTTTAGTATACCTAAAGATATGCTGTGTTGCCCCACTTTAAATATTGCTCTTTGCACAAATATTTTTGTTAAAAAATATCAAAATTTTATTATGGTAAATTAATCAACAGTACAAATTCACATAACAGCATCAACAATATAATACGCCACAATATTAACATGCTTTCAAAAGTCCAGATACATGGAAAAGCAACACAAACTCAGGAATACACATGTATGTAGGAAAATAGGGTGTGACTTTCCATGCAAAAGAAGCAGGATTGCTTTGACGACTACACCAATTTTTATAGTAGTTCTGCAAAATGAAATGTGGCATAGATTGATTCCTTTTTATTTCATTCTAATTCTTTTTCCCCAAGTGAGACCTGCTTAGAAAATATTAGCTATGATAGGTAAGCAAAATAGATAATAACTTTTAAGTGGTAGCACAGTATTGCAAAGCAAATTCTGTTGACTGCCAGTAGTTCGATTCTCACTGGCTCCAGGTTGAAGTCGGTAAAATGGGGGACCCAGATTGTTGGGAGTAATATGCTGAATCTGCAAACTGCTTAGAGAGGGCTGTAAAGCCCTGTGAAGTGGTATATACAGTAAGTCTGTTGCTATTCAAAGCATCATCCTTTTGTGGGCAACATAAAAGCTTCAACCATAACAATACAAGAGCACACAATAGATACAAACTCAAGGTAAACCGCACCAAACTTGATTGCAGGAAATACGACTTCAGCAACAGAGTGGTCAATGTCTGGAATGTCTACTCTACCTGACTCTGTGGTTTCTTCCCCAAACCCCAAAAACTTTAACCTTAGACTGTCTACTATTGACCTTACCTCTTTCCTAAGAGGTCCATAGGGAACGTGCATAAGCGCACCAACGTGCCTACGGTCCCTGCCCTACTGTTTCTTTTTATTTTTCTTATATGTAACCATTTCATGTATTCATAACTATGTTTATACTTATACCTATTATAATCGCTTGACAAATAAATAAATAAAATAAACTCCAAAAGGATGTGAAAAAATCAAGATGGCAGCCATGACAATGTGATAGAAGCTCTTATTTTGTGTGCAAGAGAAGGGGTTTTATCATGTCGCTATCTTTCCCCCCCTTTTTATTGGATAATAAAAAGGTTTATTAAGGTTTGATAGATTATTTATACAGAAAGCAAAGTACACAGACAAACAGACAATTTAGTTTTATGTAAGTTCTTTAGTGGCTTTCTTTTAATAACCTTCCTTCATCTCCAGATATCATTGATATTTCACTAGACTGAATTTAGTTGAAGTGGGGGAATTTTCTAACAATTTCACCTTGGAAAAAGAGTAACTTTCATCCCTGACCAGAAATATAGACATCCAAAGGAGATGGGTGGTTAAGGAATATGAAAAATAAGTAAATATAATTTTGTCAGTCGCCTTGTGAAATTGTTCTATTTTTGTACAGCTTTCTTAAAAATAAAAACATTAGTCATATAATTAATCACTTGGCAGAACAATAAAACAAAACAAAGCATTATTATCATTTTACAAATGTAGTAGGTGTACCTAATGGATATGCTGCATTTGTCCAAGGTTTTCAGGATAATTTATGAATAATCAGAGGATTCCCTCAAGCATATTTCAAATTTTATAAAGAAATAAAATTGTGAGTACATGCCTTGCTCTCTGCTAACCAGATAGATATACCAGCTTCACATCCAGCAGAAGTAGTCGTACAGATGCCTTGATGATCAGAATTCCTGTTTGCACACTATAGAAGAGCTCTAGCACATCTGTCTGTATGATACTATATACCTTTCCACAAGACTATGTCTAATTTATTTTGGCCATGTTAAACATGCAAAATCATTGGAAAGTCAATGATTCTAGGAATCATTGAAGAAAAAGGGGCAAGCAAAGAACATGCTGGCTTGATAATATCAAAACTGATACAAAGATGAACACACAACTGAAAGAAGCTGTGTGTGACAGGATAGCATGGAGAACACTTGCCTATAAAGTCGCCAAGAGTCGGACATGACTGAATGGTTGAATCAACAGCATATTGATGATTTTTCACAATTCCAATCATAGTTTAGCTATTACAAAATATAATTAGTGGCTACCGAAGAGCCATGGTGGTTCAGTGGTTAGAATGTAGTATTGCAGGCTAATTCTGCCAATTTCCAGCTGTTCAGTTCTCACTGGCTCAAGGCTGACTCCATTTTCTATCCTTCCACAGTTGGTAAAATGAGGACCCAGATTGTTGGCGGCAATATCCTGACTCTGTAAACTGCTTTGAGAGGGCTGTAAAGCACTGCAAAGCGATATATAATAAGTACTATTGCTACTGCAACTACAATTGTTCAGAAGAATGCAGATCAATTTGCTATTTCATATGCAAATGTTTAATAAATAGGTGCTAAGGACACAGCATAAGCAACCTTCATATTTTACATGTGCAGTAGTTCATACTTCAAGCTTCCTGCTATATGAATAGTCACTGTTTGTGTTACATGTGTAGCTCCTTCCTTCTTAAATATAGTTGCATATATACAATGAGACTCTTATGACCTTTGTTAATTACTTCATTCTGTATGCTTTTATAGTCCAGTCCATTCATTTTTAGTATCATTACAGAGTTTTGAAAAGTATTCAATTCTGTCAGGACTGCAGATTCAAATCAATTCTTTCAAACATCAATTGCTTTACCTCAAAGTAACGAAGCCTGTTTCTGGCAGTAAATGTATAAGACTACAAGACTTTTTCTTAAAATCCAAAATTAATTTAGAAAAATGAAGAAAACAGTGATTCCTTTGGTTTCATTTCCATTTAGTACTTTTCCTATTTTCCTTGCAGCAATGATTCAATTAATGCAGTATTAGAAAAATGAAACAGAATGACAATGTTTTAAAGGTTCATACTGTTTTCATTTCTCTCCTAATTCTCCTTCAAGCTACATATACTGAAGTTACAGAATATGAATAGCAGACCACAGACCACATATGTCTCTCAAAATCTGGAGCATCTATTTTGAAAACATCTTTTTGTTTCAACATATCATTGGGTGACCTAATCCGTGAAAATGACAGCAAAGCCATTAATAAGCATGTTCTTTACATAGCACCATCCAATTAATCAGCAAGTACAGTGTAGTAACAATGTGTAGCAACACAGCAAAAGAAAATATACTTTGAAGTAACAGCTTTGATTTATTTATTTTTTCTGCTAAAGAAGTCAGTAATCTGGACAGGCAAGCTCCAGGGACAAACTTTACAAACCCTTTGGTTGTCATTTACATAAAGAGGTTGCATCTCTTAACTGAAAAAGAAATGATTACACTTGCTTTTTCAAACATTAAGTGTGTTTTTGACATGCAGGAAAGAAGACACATCAAGGAGAAGTCTGAGATGTACAAGAAAAAAAAACATTAAAAGGGATAAATAAAAAAGGAATTCATGGTAAAATAAGAACCACAGATGGATGCTGTCTTTATGCTTCTGTGGTAGAAAATTTTAAACATGCAACGTGGGGCTGGAAGAGGATTAAATAAAGAATTCCGAAGCCCTATAACCAAAGAATCAACCAAACAGATATGGAAGGCACCTGGTTGGAAAGCACTACATCTTAACAAAGAGAGAAGAATTTGGAAATTAGATACGTATCTCAGATCCTATATCGTTCCAAAGTCCTCAAACTTTTGTCCTCTTTATTGTACAATGTGTCTTGGAAGGGGAAGACTGTCAGGGTTCTTTTTATACTATATTCAATTTGGGGGACACAAGACCCAAAAGAGTCATCGACAGCACAGATCCCTAGACAATCGCCATGTGTTTCTCACCATAGAGGCTGGAACAATAGATATTGTGTGCTTGCAAATTGTCCAACAATACAGAAATGTGTCAAAAGTTATACAGCTCTTTATGTGAGTCTTTTTGTCTCCACTCTACATTCTCTCCTGTTTCTTGTAATTCTATTTTACTAAACTCCTTGTGGTGGCACGGTGGTTAGAATGCAGTACTGCAGGCTACTTCTGCTGACTGCTGGCTGACTGCAATTTGGCAGTTCGAATCTCACCGACTCAAGGTTGACTCAGCTGTCTATCTTTCTGTGGTCGGTAAAATGAGGAACCCAGATTGTTGGGAGCAATATGCTTAGAGAGGGCTGTAAAGCACTGTGAAGCGATACATAAGTCTAAGTGCTATTGCTATTGCTCTCCATTAGAAACACAGCATTACTCCACTACTAAAATACACCCACAGTAGGTTTTGTCCCTGCAAACCCTGTTCTGCCGCCTGCTTTAATTTCTCTCCCCAGACATTCTTCTGCTTCCTGTATATGTCTTCCTCTCTACTTCTGTCCTCCAGAAACATTTTACTCTCATAGAGAAAACTTCACCATGAGAAAGTTTGAGATACGATCTTGATGCTAGTGCTGGATCGTAAAGCTGTTAGAAACACAGCCCCTTTTGTACTTTAAAGAGTCTAAAAAGGATTAATTAGGAAGTGGAGCAAGATTCCCCCCCTCCCCCCAATATTGATTAACCATCTCCCAATGAATACTTTGAGCTTTGAACTGGTCAGAGCCCATAAAATCTTAAATTATCCCTTGAGGGTAAGAAAGAATGGTAGTGAGAGTTACACAACACTGTCTCTGGATTTAAGAATTCCCATCAAGAGTCCATCAAATCCCATACAGAACAATGTTGGCTACTTTTGTATCATTTTGTTTTAGTCATGGCAGCCGGGGGAGAGGGGGAGAGAAACTGTAACACACAATCTTTGGGGAAGAGTCTTTTCTGGAAGAAAAACAATAATTTGCAAATATACTTGTCGGAGTTGCTTTAGAACTGAATCTTGTTTTACATTAGTGTCCAGTCACATATAAATCTTTTTAGAATATTTAACCAAGCCAATTCTCCTCCTAAATGTTTTAGTTTTGTTTGCACAGAAGAAGTAATTCTATGATGTTTTTTGCTGACTGCTCTGTACACATGAACTTCGGAACAAATTTTTCATGCTATACAGAAAGTTAGTACAAATATTGAGTAAAGATAGAGGGAGGGAGGGAGACAGAGAGGAATATAACAGGCAGACAGAAAAAATTATGTTCTTAAAAATTAATTTCAGGTAGCTTATTGTGGCAATAGTAGAGCAACACAGTCTAGAGCAGTTAACCTGCCATAGTTAACGTGCCACAGGTGGCATGCAGAGCCATTTATGCTGGCATGTGAGCCACAGGCAAACTTACCTCACTGTGCATGCATGTGCCTGACAGCTGATTTTCGGTTGGTTTGAGGCCTATTTCGGCCTCCCAGAACCTTGAAAAAACCCTTTGCAGGCTTTGCAGGCTGAATAATAGACCTGTTTCATCACTTTGCAGAGGGCATGGGGAGGTGCGCATTGCCTTCTGGGTGCTGGCACGCGAGCCCAAAAAGGTTAGCCACCACTCAGACGTAACCCAAGAAAATATTTTTTCATCAGCTACAGAAGAGACAAATGAGACTGTAAATGGCCTCCTCATCCTACCTTTAGACTGTTTCCAAGTTTATTTATTTTATTTATGTATTTGATTTGTCAATCGCTTACAAAATACAGGTATAAGAATAAACATAGCTTTGAATACATGAGATAGATACTTTTAAGAAAAAGAAAAAATACAACAGGGACCGTAGGCATGATTGGTGTGCTTATGCATGCCCCTTACAGGCTTCTTAGGAAGGGGGTGAGATCAATAGTAGACCGTCTAAGGTTAAAGTTTTGGGGTTTGGGGAAGAAACCACAAAGTCAGGTAGAGTATTCCAGACATTGACCACTCTGTTGCTGAAGTCGTATTTCCTGCAATCAAGTTTGGTGTGGTTAACCTTGAATTTGTATCTATTGTGTGCTCTTGTATTGTTATGATTGAAGTTACCCCCACATGGGGCACAGTAGCACAGGCATGGGGTCAGTGTGTGTATAAAAGTTACTACACAAACCAAGAAGGGTGCAAAGGGGTGAGCACAGACAGGGAGCGTGTGAAGGAGTGGCATGGGCTGGGAAGGATGTGCAGGGCTTACTTCCTCAATGTCCCTTCCCTTTCTCCCTTCCCTTCAGGCAGATAAGTGGCTATTTTTGGGTGGGGGAGGGAGGGAGGGATTGTGAAACTGGCTAAGATATGTCATGAAACATTGAAAATGAAGCAGCCATAATTTCCCCAAATTTTATTCCCTTGGGGATCATGGATCCCAGATTTTGGACACATTATGTATGTTAGCCCATTTGAAGAACCTTGGTTTAAAAATTTGCCCAGTTAAAGGTAATGACCATGACAATTTTAGCAGTATATAGATACCTCAGTACATTAGCTCTTTTTCTCTTGTTAGCAAGTATCTTACAGCAATGCCAACACGAAATACACTGGCCTTGGAATTATTTTAAGGATGAATTTAGAAATTATGTATTTTTTTTAAAAAAAACTTCACTGTTTAGCCTATGGCCTTTAGTTGCTTAATGGACTCCTTTCCAAAGGTCTCCCTGACCCTACTTAGCATCCTAATGCGATGAGAACTTCAAGTGCTGCCACTTGCTAAGGTCTCCTATGCGATGTCTTTGTTTCCACCACCTTGAGGAAGTGAATTTTACCTGGTGAACTCTTAACCTCAGTCTTTGCAGTATGATTTGAGAGCAAGAGCAAGAAAGAGAAAGAAAGAATTAAGTCACTGGGAAGATACTGTTGATGTTCTCAGAATGCTTATTGCTTGGCTTGGGGGCGGGGGGGGGACCAACCCAAAATACAGAAAATGTATATGCATGAATCGTTCGTATTCCACTAAACTTCACTTCAGGAGAAGGCTTTTATAATTTAACCAATACAAGGCCTCATGTAAGAGATGATAGCAATGTAGGACCTGCAAAATTAATAGTAAACTGTCTCTTAAGTGTTTTGAGATAATCTTATTCTTTAGGCAAAATTCCCTAGCAAAATCTGTTTAATACTGCACTGTTTCCATTCAGTGGATCTATCTAGCTCCACCAAGCTTTATAATGGAGGCATCCATCACTGTTACAGATGTTTAAGTCTCCCAGAGATGATAACTGTCTCAAATAAAGGTCCATAGCTCTCTGAAAAGATGGCCTCATTTTAATTAAAAAAAAAAAACATGGAAAGCTTTAAAGGCACTTTTCAAATGCTTGTCTTTTTCAAGGAGGGCTGGTGCCACTAATTTCACAATCCAGGGATTGAGAGGTACAATGGGATGGGCATGAAGATACTTTTAGATAGTTTATTTGCTTTGAGGTCAAGTGATTTTACACTCCAGGCTGTTTATAAAAGTTAAGTTTTAGCCTGCACGAGACAGCTGGGAATATAACGGCCTAGTGAGTACCGGTACAGAAATCTTGCATCATACATCTTTTCTGCAACAATATTCCCTTGCACAGGACAAGCTGAGAATAGATTGTCCAAGCTTCCTGTTTTCATTCAGATGTGTACAAATTACCTCAAGATGCTCTCCTCCCTCCTCTTCTCATGAAAACACTACAGTCTGAAAGAAACTCTTGTTATATTGTTGCCACTTAGGTTTCACTGAGCCTGCATTATCTACTCACAGCTTTAATGATTTCCTGCTGAGAGAGGCTCTGTAAAAGTCTTGGCAGCAGGGCTAAGAATAGCATTAAATGCAAGGTTATCTAGGCATTACACTCACTGTAACATGCAATTAACTCTCCTCTTCCATTTTCATTACACAATTATTCATTAATGTCAATTTAATTTTATGCATTGTTCTACATGACCGAAGGCTGATTACGGGCCTTTTCACTCCAATATCCCAAGTTAACTGGTGCCAGCCTCACCCGGGGCTGCCTAATTGCAATTTAGCTAGACAATTCCTCCCATTTTTGCCCTCTGGTAACAGAACAACAGATCCTAGCCAGGTAAAGATTTTAAGGTGGAAGGAAAGGGCAGTAAAGAAACAGACACTAAAAATAATAGGGCTCTAAAAAACAGAAAGGTCTAGAACGAGACAACACTTTCTCTCAACTGATTTTATTGAGAATGCTAGTGCTAACAATAACTACAAACAATCTTTATCCTTTAATTTGGTGAGTGCTGCCCTTAGGGACTTCTTCAGTTATGTAATAGAAATAATACTTGTAATGTTATATAACTTTTTATTTAATGGATGACTTCAATAATGTATTTATACATGCCACCTACCACATTACTGCTATGCTTTCTTTTTTCAGCTAATTTATTTTTTTAAGATTCTTTTTTCAGGTGCAGTGCAGTTACTACTTTCTAAGCAGTAATGCTACCTCTGAAGCAAGAACACTGCCCTGATTGTCTGTGAATAGGCATACAAATAGTAAGAAAGGGATTTGGGCAAAGCTCCTATAACACCCACACCAAAAACCCACTTGTACCACAAAATAAGACTTATGCTACCTTAAAATGAAAGTTCAGACAGATAATCCACAGATAATATAAATTCTCATAAATTATCTCATCCTAGAGCTTTGCATCAAAGTTTAATCTACATAAATGGCTTATCTGTTCATTTTTTTCCCAGTCATAGAGAAAGTAATAGCTTCAAATTAAGACATTATGAATTGTTAGAGCATGTCGTTTAAGTAAAAGGCATGCCTTTTAAACAATGAATTACGAACATGAAAAATGATTTCCAAGAACTCAACCCTAAGAAGCTTCAAAATTCATTTTTTTAAAATGAGAGCGTTGGCTATTTTCTTATACTTTGTCACTGGCATGTCAAGATCACACGCCCTGAAAATGCTGCTGCTGAATCAAAACTCTTCCTTGCATCCTCAAATTCATCTAAGCAAAAAATACGAACTTTGATTCCACCACAGTCTACACAATTCCTCCATGACAATCCTATGCCATATTTCTGCCAATTATTTTCTCTTAGGAAATCATTCAAGCGTACGTTGACAGTTCTAGGAGTAGGCAAACTTGCAAAGTTTGATTTTACTCAATTTCTTTTACCATCTTATTTCATATCAATTTAAGTAGATAAACATTCACATACTTATGATGTGTATTTCTCCCCATACACAAGTTTGGCTTCACCGTTTTCTCTGATATTCAGATTTGCTAATATCTATAATTTCATATGTGATATTACTGGTAAAGATAATTTATCTTTTATCTACCTTGAGAATCCTTCAAAAAGTTTGGAGAATATTTGAGTGTTATATTTAGCATTTCTTGTACATTGTGTGAATCACATATCCCTTACAGTAAATGATAGCAAATGTTACCATTTAATGTTAAATGTTTCATTAGGGAAAGAAGATAAACTTTCAAGCCATTAACACATTAAATATAGGAAGTCCTTGATTTATAACTGATCACTTAACAACTGTTCAAATTTATGATGGACCTACTTTGGGACTACTTATGACTTGGATTCAAAGTTCTGATGATCGCCTCCCTCTACAGTCATGGAATCAATTTTTGCTCTAGGTAATATGGCCACATTTATGGATATTTGCAGTATTCACACGACTGTGTTTTACAACAATTTTGTTAAAATCCAGCATTTACTTCCAATTTTTGGCAAAACCACAACCATAATGAGCCACTGGTTTGCTTAACAACCATCAGGTTGTCATAAAAAGTAATTAAATCACATGACTGACCCATTTTAGGACAGTCCATGATATACAGGCTCCACATGTAGGCCCCATTTTACAGTTGAAAGTCGAGAACCACCTGTATATAATCTCTGGTTTGTCTTTCCGATACATCTTAAAGCATCATTATTTCAAATCTTCTCTCCTGGGGGTTTGTTTTAGATTTATAATAAGCCTGGTTATAAACATTAATTACAGACTGAAACTTGGAATGCATATTCACCTTGTCTTGCTGTTCTATGTTATGTTATTTAATTATTACAAAATGTTCTGAATAAAATCCTTTTGGCTGTTAAAAATGTTAATTGTCTAATTTCAGAATAATACAGCATATATCTAAATAGCCAAGAGGGTTATTACTTTTTCTAAAAATACCAAAACATGTATTGTATATATAAAAATACATATTATTGTAGGGTTTAAGACTCTATTTTTTATTGTTGTATTTAAACAAACTTATTTTTGGCATGCATAAACAACTAGTGGATTATAAGTTTAGACCATTTTTAATTAAAAGGTCTACAGTTTGTGAAAATTACATGATAAGGCAGAAAAAGATACTTGCATTAGTAAATATGTTATTAGTACTGTATAAGGACAAGAGTTCAAAATGTTCCTTATAGCCAGTTTGAATGTAATCAACAGGTTATAATTGGCTAGGTGGATTCACTTTAATCTATGAGAGTACAAAATACACTTACTTTAAAGCTGTCTCAAAAGGTTCTCCCTGCAGTCAAACTATCCCCTCTTAGTGTAAGTTTCTTTTCCCATTTGGAGGAATAATAACATTAATTAAGACACCAAGGTAGAAACCAGGATACTGTGAGTTCCAGTTGCACTTAGGCATGAAAGTTGGCTGGGTAACTTTGAGCCAGTTTCTTTCACCCAGGCCAATCCACTTTGGATTGTTGTGGGGAAAATAGGAAGAAGAAGGATTTTATGTATACTTGCTGCCTTGAGTTACTTATAAAGTAACTAATGTAAGATTAAAAAATTAATATTGTGTTCCAAGTACAGAATGGATAAAGCACTTGGAAATGGTATTCGAGGCTCTTTTTTTTTTGTATTTCATTTGATCCTTTTGTTCTTTGGGAGGCAGCTTGTCCATATCACATCCTAGAACAGGAGTGTCAAACTCAAGGCCTGCTGCCCATGGGGTGCTTAGATCTGGCCCATGGAACCTGGAAACAGCAAAGTACCAGCTCATGGTGCCTCTCCAGTGAAAACAAAAATTAGGGGGGGCCACGTGCCCCCTTGAGCTCTGTTTTTGCTGGCAAAGGGCTATCAAAACAAACTAAAAACAAAAGGAGAAATGTTTCCCCTTTTGTATTTGAGCACGCAAGAAGGGACAGGAAAGAAGAATGGGAAAGAGGAAAGAAAAAGAAGAAAAGATGGGGAGAGAGCAAGGAAGGAAAAATAAGGAAAGAAGGGAAGGAAGAAGAAAAGAGAAGGACAAGAGAAGGAAAAAGAAAAGGAAGGAAGAAAGTAAGGAAGAAAGAGATTGTAATAAGAGTGAGTGAGGGTCTCAGGCATGTCCTGCCTTAGTGCTTAGCTACCACAGGTGCCCCCAACATGTGTGATGGAGAGCTGGCCACGCCCACCATGGCCACACACATACACACACACACAGCCCTCCGAGGTCAATGAAATCAAGTTTGACACCCCTGTCCTAGAAGATGTTTGGTTAACCCAAATCATCTTCTTTCACATCCCTACTTCCATTTTCTCTTTTTTTCTGATCTAGTTGGGTATTATGAAAAAAAAAAAAGGTTGGTCCTATAGAAAACCTTATCAAATTCCTGAATGTGGACTGCATTTAATATTTATACCACAAATGGAAATTTCAGTGAAAAAGGAACTGATAAATTGCTTTAGTTTAAACAGCCATGATTATCAGATATGTTGTCTTCTGTTACTTATAGTTTACTCTAATAAATATAAATACTCTAATAAATATAAACATGGGCATTTTTAAAAATCTATGCTCATTTTTCTTACATTCTATGGGCATAGTAGTTAATTTGCTTTCACTATATGCATTAGGCAAAAATATCTACAGCTAACAAGAACATCGTTAAGAACAAGCCGTTGAAAAGTGAAGGTCTCTATTCAAGCCACCATCATAAAAGGGAAATGTTAGTCTATCCTTGCATATGGAGTTTTGGAACATTGTTCTATAGGCAGCTCTATCAAGCAACATACTTGAGCAGTTTTCATTCATTTTAAATAATTTCCCCATATGAGGAAATCTTTTAGACAGGAGTCGCCAACCTTTTGGAACTCAGGGACCACCAAACTCATAATTTTAAATCCCACGGACCACTAATATGAATTTTGACTGACGGTGGCTGCAGGAAAATTCTCCACCCCGTTTTCCTACTGATCGATCATTCTTTATTTGGGATTGCAGAATACCGTTTCCAGCTCTGTTCTTATGGGGAGAGAGAGAGAGAAAGACTTTTGGCTTCATGCAAGGAAAGCAGCAGAAGCCTTTCTTTCTCTCCCCCAAACTCTGTCAGAAATGAGTCTTTGCCGACACAGCCTCTTGGAGCAGGAGGCCTTGCAGGGTCCCAAAGATTCATTTCTGGCAGAGTTTGGGGGACAGAAAGGAAGTCTTTTGCTGCTTTCCCTGCATGCAGCCAAAAACAGAAGAAAGAAGCAGAAAGAAGCAGCCCAGTGGTCAGGCAAGGCACGTGGGATGAGTGGGGCATGTTCTCCCCTCCCCCCTTTTCCCCCTCCCCTCACTACCTCATGTTGTTCGCAATGCAAGCGACTCAAGCCTTGTGTTCCCGTGGGCCATATGGGCAGCATAGCCTTGTGTTCCCGCATAGCGTGGATTAATTGCTTTGGGGGTGACATTTCTCTCTGGACCACCAACATTTTCTCATGGACCATCAGTGGTTTCCGGCCCACTGGTTGGCGACCATTGTTTTAGACATTTGTGAAAAGGAACTACACTATCCTGCACTGTTCTTTTTAGGGCTGAAGAGGAAATCCAAATAATAATTTGGTTAAAATATTTGTTAGAAAGCTTTTCTTTACATTGACAGATACCATATGCCTTGAAGCCATTTTCCATATTTATAACTGTTGCAGCATCCTCATGATCATCTGATCAAAATTCACATGCTTGGCAACTGAGTCATATTTCTGACAGTTGCAGTGTTCCAGCATCATGTGATCGGTTTTTTTGTAACCTTCTTGCAAGCAGTCAATGGGGAAGCCAAATTCATTTAACAACCATGTTAATAGCTTAACCACTACAGTGATTCACTTAACAACTCTGGCAAGAATGGGGCAAAACCTATTGAGAGTTTTGCAGTGATAATTCAGCGCCAGAAAAATAAACACAGATGGCTGATGCTTCATTTAATATTTTTATAAAAATGAGTAGATTTTACAAACCAGTTGTAGATTTCTCCAACATGGAGCAAACTCAAACAGAAACATGTTGCAAGTTTAGACCGGAGTCTTAAGCAAGCAAGTTAGTTTCATCTTCACTAGACAGACTCAGAGCTCAACATAGATGCAGAACCACGCCTAGGCTACTTCTAGTTTCAGTTTCCAAACTACCTTCATTGGCTGACTTAGTTGTTATGCCTATTCATTGGCTGACCTTGTTATCAAGCTCTATTCCAATTCATGAATATACTGACAAAACTCACTTAACAAATGCCTCAGCAACAAAAAATTTGGGCTCAGTTGTGGTCGTAAGTCAAGGACCATTACTTTTGTCTGCAGATTGCTAACACAACCTCCTTGCTGCCACACAAATGTCTGCTACAGAGTGATATTCACACAAATTTCAAGGGTTGATTGCAAACCTGCCTAAAGTTTGTAAAAGCAAGGGGGTTACATAGTAAAATCCTTCTCTGGAAGAACTCTTGCTATCTTAGAGATAGAACAGGAGCTAATAGTAGAAAGATAAATGCAAATTACTGAAAGTCAGCCAAGAAAAAGCCAAAATGAAATATAGCTGTTAGAAACAGGTACACAAAGGTCAATTTGTGGTTTTAACTGTAATAGCATCCTCTATAATCTGTATTTCGTCTGAGAATGTAACGGTAATGTTATGGTTGCCAACAGTTGAAAGACTATGCTGTTGATTTCTTCTTGTTAGTTATGTGTCTTGTGTGATTTCGTAACCCAGATATTATGATAATGAAGATGAGATTCTATAGACAGTGGCTCCATGCTTGATAATTGACAGAGAAATTAGCTAGAAATAAGCCTTGCCTTTATGAACTCCACATTACCTATTTACCTACCTTATTTCTGTATTATTATTATTACACACTATTTTTACTTGATCACAGAAAAATTAAAAGTTGTTCTGTTGTTTACTCATGGAACCAGTTCAGTATATATGGAGTCCTCAACGTCAGGTCTTAAACTGTCTTTATCTCATACAAAATTGCTGAATGAGTTTAGGTTTCTGGGTTGCCAAAAACATTACAATAGACATTTTTTTTCAAAATGAAGTAACCCTTCCATATTGTACACCCAAAAATCTTTCCATCCCAGCCAAGATTAGTCAAACCAAATGTTTATCTTTATATGTTACTGTAGCACATATATTTCATTCTAAGAAATTATGAAATCTTTAATATATGGTTATACAGATAAGAAAAACGATCTGGTGAGACAAGATTGATATCTCTGCAAATGAAGGAAATCTACAGTTGATATAGGAACATATGAGATACAGAGGAGAAAAGGTAACCCCAAAATACATTTTATTTATTTTTTAAAGTTTCATAAATAGCTGCCTTTCTCATGAGACAACTGACCTATTTGCACACTGAAAAAAGGTACTATGTTTTCAAAACTTTTTTTGAATAATAAAAGTAACAGACAAGATTTTATGTTGAATAGGATGGTGTTCCACAGGAAGAAGTCCTCTGTCTTGTAAGAGGCAGTTTCTAGTTGAAGTAATGTAATCTCAAACATAGCCAGGCTCCAATTAATGTAAGGATTGATTAACACCTTGAATTGTACCCATAAAGACAAAGTCAGCTCCTGCAATATTGGTGTTACTTGGCAATACCATGTTGTCCCATTTAACATGCCTTAGAATAGAATAGAATACCTTTATTGTCATTGCATTCCATGAATAGAATGAAATTTGAAAGCTACTCTAGCACACTGCCATCACAATCACACCACAGAGTATTTAAAAATTAAAATAATTAAAACAACAACAACAATCATAATAATAATAATAAAAAACCTAATCTAAAATCTATCTAAAACATTTAGTAAGTTAAATAGCTTAAAAATGTCACTATATACATAGGACTAAATCACATATGCATTGTTTGATTCAAGATAATTATTGCCTTGGGAAAGAAACGGTTTCTCAGTCTATTAGCCTGCATTTTAAGACACCTATAATGTCTCCCTGATGGTAACAGTTTGAAATATGAATGACCAGGATGAGAACGGTCTGTGGAGATTTTTAGTGGTCTAGAGGAGCCTGGTCTTCGCAATCTCTTCCAAAGAAGAAAGAGAGCAACCAATGATTTTTTGTGCTGTATTTGTAACTCTCTGGTGAATCTTCTTATCCACTACAGAGCATCAGCATACCACACCATTACACAGTATGCCAAAATGCACTCGATGGTAGAATGGTAAAAAGTAACCAGCAACTTCTCACCCAGACCACTCTTTTTCAGCAGCCTCAGAAAGTGCAGGCGCACCTTCAATTATTATTAATGGGCACCTGCAGAAATGCAAATTTCTAGAAATTCCTGGTAAATCTAAAACACTTACAGCTGTCAATGCACCTCCTACAACATGCTCCCATCAAATCTAAATGAATCCTACTGTAACAGGGACATGATTGTTTCTTGCGGCTGTCTTAACTAGGCTGGAGAAAGTGATCCAATCTGTGGCCATAAGCTGAGAACCCAATTGCAGAGCTGAGAACACTTGAAACACGACTAACCTAAACAGCCAAAGTTTGTGTCACTCTGGAAACATATTTGTAGGTTGGGTTTGATTTTTAAATGCAACATCTGTAATTTAATTGTATACATTCCGAATAATCAAAAATAGACATTTCTGAGCTGGAATAATTGTATCAAAACAGTTTATACATATTTTGTTTATTTTATTTATTTTTCACATTTCTGATCTGCCCATCTGCCTCAAGGAGATATATCTCTTGCCTTGCCATCTATAAGGCTGCTTTTATTTAATAGAAACTATTAATGTAAAAAAATATATATATACCTATTTTGCTCTTTCCCTTCTCTCCAAATTCATTCCCATTCCATTGAAAAAAAAAACCTCTCCAAACTCTTTATAAACCATAAAAGCCAATTTACGTTTCTTCCACACTATTCCAACGGTTGTCCGAATCAAATCTTTTTCTTATTGCCTTTTGATGTTCTTCATTCACACTAACCCAGGAGCAGATAGCACTGAATTTATAATTTTTGAATAGATATGTGTATCATTTCATGACAGACAGAAAAAAACAGAGATAATTGAGAAAGTTTGAAAATCCCTTCTTGTTTTCAGGCACCAATAAAAAGAAGTGAGGAAGTAGCACATGAAAAGTTCATCATCAAGAACTGTCCTGAACAACTACATATCATTACAGTAGCTTAAAACACAGTGCTTCTTTTCAAATCGCTGTTATTTCCACACCCATCCAGAAGAGTGGAATAAATATTATACCCTATGCAATGGATACAGAAATATTTTTGCAAGGAAGATAATGTGAAACGTAATCAATTTTCAGTGCAAAGTTCTATAGATAAACATTGACCTGGAAGATAGATAGACACACACACACACACACACACACACACACACAAACATATATATTTATATTTTCTGGGTACCCATGTCTTTTCATACAATCACTGAGAGAGTGAAAGGAAGTAAGTTTTTTGAGGATGAAACCACATCTACCGGCATGAAATTTACATGTGTTGCACACAAGTTCTCTGTAGAGAAATTTAAAGGATACTTAAAGGATACCCCAAGCATACACTTTTGAAGCCAGTCTAGCTTTATAACAAAGCAATTTGACTTGGACCAGTCAGACTCTAGTTGGACTCTTCACTTGACTGTAGAGCCTACTGACTGATTTTGAGCCTGTCACTATCTCCTACCTGATGTTGCCTCGTGGGGTTTTGGTTATGGGGATAAATCTAACACCCCTGTGTATGCTGCCAGCTGGCAAAGTGAAATATAAATATACAGCTAGCCAACCATCAACTTAACGAACAGTGAAATAGTGTGGTTTATATCATATTGGATTAAAGAGACCTATATTGTACAGGTGGCAGATATGATGGTTGTGTAATTTACTTTACTCACATGCAGTAAGTTTTGGTTGGACAGGCATGCTATATATATCATCATCATCATGATCATCATCGAACCCATAAATATTAATGCAACAGCAGCTACACTGATCTTGTTGCTTCCTTCAGAAGTCAAGGTGAACTGTTTGTAAAAGCACAGAACCCATTCCTGGGAAATGGAGTGCCATTAAATCCAGCCCCGGACACTTGTCCTGAAGTACTGTTAGTCACTGAAGTACTTAAAAGCAACATTGACTGGAAGAAGAAGAGATAGGTTGGCATTCTACCTTTTGTTCCTGAATGAGCATACATTCAAAGTGGCATGAGATCAATAAGAGTCAAGGCTTCCATTAACTGTCTCTTGTGAGAGAAGTCCTACTTTACTTTTTGAGATGACAGAGTCTAACATTTCAGATTTCCCAAGTAAAAGAGAGTTTTATGTAAACAGTTTTACTCCTTTGATTCCTGGGTGGAATTTACATTAATGCTAATGGGAACTGTGCACACATATGGAGAAAAATATACCACATGATGATAATGACTTGCTTTTATATTAGGGCTTCTGTCTCAAATCACTTTCAAACTGTTCTGCTGTTAATCTGTTTGGAAAGTCCATTTGTCAGAAATTTGATACCACAGTCTATCTTTTAAATGCTCCTGACCTTAATTCTTTGAATAACTGTTGTCACCAGTTATGGTTAGGGAACCATTTCACGTATGGAAATCCCACAATGTGTTTTTGGCAAAAGAGGACTTTGCAGCCAATCACATCTCTGTTTTGGCAAAAGAGGACTTTGCAGCCAATCACACCTCTGCTTTCAGAAACAGACGGTGCCGAACCCTCCTCCTGATTTGAAATAAATGCATCTCGATACTGTTAGTCTGGGGCATTGTTAGGAAATAAAACGTTAAAAAATAAATAAAATGTGCAGCATTTTAATTCGAGAAAGTCAAAAGCCTTGTGAATAATTTAAAATGCTGGCTTACTGATTACACCAGCAACTTGTCAAAATGCTGGAGCAGCTAGAAAGTTAAATGACCAGTTCAAAGAAGAGACCCAAGCATTGCCCAATGGGATGAGCTCCTGTTAGTTGCCCCCGCTCTTGTCCACCCAACAGTTGGAAAGCATGCAAATGCAAGTAGATAAATAGGTACCACTTTGGGGGGAAAATAATAGCATTCCATGCATCTGAATGTATCATCATGTTGGCCATATGACCATTTAGACAATGCTGTCTAAATCAGCTAAGAAATGGAGATGAGCATAGTCCCATTCAGTCAGACATGACTGGAAAGGGTAAACCTTTTAACCTCTTTAAGTTCAAACATGTTAACTTTCCATCTAATCTTTCTATTTCTAGATCTATAAAGATCTGCTAAAGTTGGTAATATGGGAAAGGCCCTAAAAACGAGGCCAGTTCAGCATCTACTGTTGCACCTACAAACCAACAGACAAGTTTAAGTTCATCTAATGTTCAGTATAATAACTATATGTGACAGAGCTGGTAGTCCTCAACTTACTATACAATCATAATGGAGCCTGCCCATCACAGTCATAAGTTGTGATGGTTGTAAAGCAGACCACCACGTGACCAGATCCATTTGTGTGTATGTGTATATGAGTGTGTGCGTGTGTGTGTGTGCGTGCACTACCTGAAACTTTGGAGTGAAGTTGTAAATAGTTCTAGAGAGAGCTATTGTGTAAATTGAAGACTGCCTGAAGCTTTGATCACATATTTTGAACTTTCACCATAATAAGAAAAAGTAAAAGATAGAGATTTAATGTATTTATTCTTTTTCTCACTGTCATTTTTTTTATTCTTTTGCTTTTATTTCCACTTCACCTGTTGTATTTATATTTTGAAAAAAAGTAGATTTTTAAAAAAAGAAATACAACTCCCAGAACTTTTTCGATTTTCAAATGAGACCCACACATTTCATGAGATATTGTCTTCTATTCTTTTTAGTCATTTCTTTTCCTTAAGGGGATTTCATTATTATGTTCGCCTCTCTGCCAGTTAGTATAATTTTAATTTATCATGAAGCACCACTTCGCTTTTTAACATAAAGAATTCAATGTGCTTGATGGAGCAGTACTTCATGGAAAGTTAGTTCCTCCACAGCAACAACTGTTTAGAAAAGAGGAGTTTATTAATTTATCAGAGCCTTATGTTCAATTTCAGATTCTTTTTTAGCTTAGGAACTAACAATCAACTGCACCTGTTACCAATTAAAGTATTAATAGCACATCAATCAAAGAAAAAAATAACTGCAAAAGGAGATTACAACGGCTCTGTACACATGTCAAGGGGGGGGTTTGTTATCCTTTATCCTCAAAGAAATTAAATCCATAAACTATCCATGACCAATTCCAGACCAAGCACTTTTATGCTATGAAGTTTGCAGTAGTTTAACACCTGAGCCTTGGAGCGCCAAGTATTCTGCTTTAGTGGAGGTATGAGATGTCCTGCATTTAAAACATAATAATGCTGTTTTAAACATAGCTGCCAGCAGGACACTCTAAAGGCTGTTACAAAGCTGGACAAAAGTTAATTGCTAGGTTTACAAAACGCATAAAAGCACCAACTGATGGGAACTGGTTGTTACTCACATCTTCTTATATTTACCTCTTATAGCCAAGGGACTATGTATGCTCTTTATAAATGAATTTTGTCAAAGGAGTTGACCCTCGTCGCCTTTATTATAGGAAATGCATTTGAGAGACTTTATATATTACCCAGATGACTTATGTTATTATGGCTGTTTGTACAATTTGGGATTTCTATAGCCCTGTGTATTTGTAAAAAAAAAAAACCATTATTGAGAGTTAGCATGCATTGGCTAAAAAGTTTATTGCTTTTATTGGCAAATCATTACTTTGCAACAGCGGGAAAGGTATCTGGAGTGCTCTTGAGAATATTAAATATAATTGCTAATTGAAAGGAACCAAGGAATGTGATGAAATTGGGACTGGGGATGGGTGTTAGATTATTTCAATTGATTTATCTTGTTTGATGAATCCAACCTCCGGTTCCCAAGACCCATTACAGCATGTTGTGGTATAAATAAATAAAGCAGAGCATGAGGGGACCTGACAGACTTTTAAAAGATAGTGTGAATACTTTACAAAACAAAGTCACCTACAAGTGGCCAGGTGCAAGGCCCTATAATGGACTTGTTCATCTGGCGCTTAAAATAAGTTTCTGGCAAAGCTTTCTAATTTGTTAGAGGATCTCCTAAGCCCTGTGGGAGAGAGCCACATGCATAAAAGCAAACCCAGTTCCTAGGGAAATGAAGCCCTATTCTTTTGTTTCCCTGTTTGAGAAAATGGAAAGATATTTTTTTAAAAGGGGATTTTAACACTTAAAATACTCTCAATTCTTTTTTTTTAAAGGGTGGGGGGGAGGCTGTCAGATTTCTTCCTCTTGTTTGCTTCAGAAAGTGGTGCTTTGATTGTCCATTAGAGAGTTGTTTACATTTCTCCAAAAGCACCATTTAGTTTTCCTGACAAGGTGGAATAAGTGACTGGCTGTGATGGATAGAGGCACCTGTCCTAATGGCTGCTCAAACTGTGCCCACTAGTGCACGTTACATTGATAAATTGACAACAGTTGGGACATGCACCGCTAACAGCAAGAATGAGGCTACTAGGACAAACGCAGGCAGTTAGACAGTCTGCTTTAATATTCTGGGGAAAGGTATACAGACTCCTAATCTAACACCCTAACAGCTGCAGTGAGAAATTAGCATGTGGGCTGATTTTTTTTCCCCCCTTCATTACTTTGGCATTATTGTGGAAAGCTAGTTTGGAAGCGTGCTTTTACCGTTGTAATATTTCCCAGCCTCCTAGTTGAAAAGCACCTGCGTTCAGGACACTGATTTCTTGAATCTTAGGGGGGGTTGACTTAATTATATATTTAAAAAGAGCGTGTTTCTTTTGTTTCTTTTGATCCTTTTTTAAATATTTTCGTCTTAACCTTAAGAAAAAGACAGGCACAGATGCTTTGCTTCTTGCAAACATCAGCTGAAAGTTGCAGCTTTGTGGTTTTGCATTTTTGCTGCCAGATTTTAGTATTGTGACTTCCAGGCCACATGCCACTATCAAGCACGCGCTGTCTTTCTGTTATAGAGGGTGAGACCAACGTTTTTGCATTGTGTTTCTACTTTGTATATTTTATTTCATATCAAGTTCTCTTACATGATTGTTCCCAAACCTAAAAGCAATAGGCGATATTGTGGCACCTCAGTGGTGGACCTTGAAAACTGCTATTCTAATAACCAGAGTCACCTTGCGGTGAAATGGGTAGCAAATAAATTTAATAAATTAATAAACCAAAGCATACCCTTTTCAAAACTGCTACATTTATAGGAATATTTGACATTATTATTATGGTTCGTCGCACAGTCATCCAGATGCTCAGATTAGTTTTGGCATTTTTAATCCACCTATTGAGTCCATCCAAGGACCTGGGACAGGCAGTTGTTAATGTTTGATGGTGTTACAGATATTGTCACAGAATGTAAGCTGTTACGAACAAAGCTGCCTTTTGCAATTTATTGATGGTGAATTTGTCAATGCCAATAATGTTCACGTGGTGCTATAATTACTATTATTTATTAAATTGATATGCTGCCCATCTCATGGCTTGAGACAACTGGAGGAATCTTTTCCCATGTTGTTGTTAATTATTTGGTTATTTCTGCTTGGTGGCAATGACAAAAGAAGCATAACTCCTCCTCTTCCCACCCCCCACCCCCCAATATCCTGCAGGATTAGGGAAAACTTTCTTCTCTGAAATAGCAGGATTTCTTGATAGACTCAATGAGATTTCCGGAGCCATAATCATATTACCACTATTCTTGAGTGGCAGCCCATAAACACTTTCTGTGGTGCAGGGCTTTATATATTCCAGATTAAAAACTGTATTTCCCTGAAAAATTCATAAGTTGCCCCTTCCTTTTTCACAGTAGGTACTTGAAGTGAGGATCATCCTTCCTCTTATAAAGAATATAAGTCATACTATGGGCTCTCTTCCTTTGCCAGGCCCAGTATAGAACAGTAAGGTTTGGACTTAAGCAGTAATGTATCATTTTCCCTAACCTCCATTTAAATCAATAGTAAGAAGGCAAGATCACATTAAGGAATGACATTTCCATGGGAGTAGCCATTTATGAATAAAGTATTAGCTTGAACTGTAAATCTGTTATATTTCTTTTTTATAATCTATACTGTTAAAAAGGAAGAGGTGTGCATCAGTGGTGGGATTTGTTTACTATCCATTCTATAAGTGTGACATGGTGGGCGTGGCATGGCTTGGTGGGTGTGGCATGGTGGACGTGGCAGGGGAAGGTTATTGCGAAATCCCATTCCTTCCCCACCTCACTAACCTGCTTTACAGTTCCGTTCTCTTGTGCAGGGCAACAAAAGAAGACCCAGCCGATCAGCTGGGACTCGGGAGGCAGAGAATAGATGGAGGCAGGGCCAGTCAGAGGTGATATTTGCCGGTTTTCCGAACTACTCAAAATTTCCATTTCCGGTTCTCCAGAACTGGTCAGAACCTGCTGAATACCACTTCTGGTGTGCATGTAGAAACAATTGTGGCATTCGTTTCGCTTCTGATTCTTCTCCAGGTTCTTTGTGAAGACTAGAAGAATTTTTAACAGAAGAATTGTAAACTGTTAGCCAAATATTTAATAGTTGGGAAAATGGAGACTATTATTTTGGCAATGTTTCATGTTATGATATATTCCAGTGTCATTTGATTTAGGGATTGTTGGTGTTTGGGTTATTAGTTGTGTTCAGATATTACCTACCCTGAGCTTTTGTGCATGAATGTGTAGCATGCATTGTGTATGTCTGTGTATATATGGGGATTAAAATTTAATACACTCAAAGGGAAGATTCTGTATTATCTAACTCATTACCTAATGAATAATTTCAGAATTGTTTTCAACCTCTTTCTCTTGTTCCTTAGCAAATGGAAGTAATGGTCCAACTTCTAAATCCCTGAGGAATCAACAGGTTCACCTTAATTTTTTGTTCTGGATAATTTTAAGATAAGATAGATATTTTTTTAAAAAAACTGCTAGCGGAGAAAACATTGTGCCCTAATGCCAAGTCATTAAAAAAGGCTGTTGAAACAAAGAAAAATGGACACAATAACACTCTTTTCGAAGCCTGCTTCTAAATGGGCTCATTGCTGATTTTATGATGGGACACAGTTTGCCTTTATGATTTGCATGGATAATGAAGCAATTAGCAGCCATCATATATAAAACATGCAAGTTTGCCATTAAATACCAAACACACCATTAGGTGTACTCTGTGAAGGCACAAGTAACTTGCTAATTCTATATGCTGCTCCTAGAGATTTGCTAAAAGCCCAGTTGATAAATTCAACATCATATTAGTAGACAAGGCAGAGCGTAGTGTGATGAAAAATTCTAGCTGGCTGGCAGTCAGCTGCAATCCCCATTCACTAACTGCTAGTAAACCTCTTTTTTCTGGGAGAATTATTAACACTGAAAATGGTTACTTGCACAGTATTGCAACAAAGCAACAGTTATTTGGGATTGGCTGTGCAAATAATGGCAACTAGACAAAACAAAAGAGGGTGCTCCATTTATACAAGAAGAAAATAGAACATGAAGGATTTGCTTAATTAAAATGGAACAAAACATTGTGGAAAGTTTTTCTTCTTAGTCGAGATTATAGTCAAGGTGGGTTGGCCATGAATAACCCAGGTGTTGCATTTTTATTTTTCTGTCTAAGAATGGATGTGTTTAAACACGCAATTGCATTTAAATGCTTTTTTTTTTCTTCTGGCAGAGAAAATGCCACTCCAATTTTGAAGAGACACAAAATAGTTTGTTCACAAGACAGAGAGATAGAGAATGCAAGAACTAAGTATTCATATGCATTATATAGGCCTGAAAATGACCTTTTCTAAAGTATTGTGAAAAATCACACAGGCAAAATCTGGAGAGAAATATTGGGGAGAGTTCCATATAATACAATTGCAGGAATCACAATGATCAAGCATATTGCCTTTGAACAATAGGTGAAATATGATATATCACATTTTCTCCTTCAATGATAAGTAAAGACACTTCAAAAGAAAAACAATTACCCTTCCTTATAGCAAGTTGGACTTTCTACATTCCTTTGTGCTCAACCTGCTGATAGTAAATACTCAACAGAATTGTATCATAAATATTTTACATTTATTATAAGATTCAAATTGAAAACATAGTCCCCAATTCTCTCGATGAGGGGTAAAAAAATAACTGCTTCCTTCCAAGCAAACTTCCTGATATTCACAATCACTTTTGGAGGGCCCATTGTCCAAGATATTGTAAATGATAAACAGAAAAGGGTCTTTTTGGTTGCAGCATTCTACTTTCAGAATACTTTTCCAGTTAAAAGAAACCAGATAGATTTTTAAACAATTATATTTCCAGGCCATTCAACTCAAGTTTATATCAGATCTTTGGTTCAAAGCAACCTGATAATTTGTTTTTGCAATTATGCTTGTTTTTGAAAAGTGGAATATTGATCTGTAAAAATAAATCAACACAGACATATAAGGGAAAAACATACCCAAAGAAAAAAATAATGTAGCTAAAATAAAATATACTTCTAAATGCCCACAGTCTTTTTTCAACTCAATGCAAATATATCTTCATGATATGTTTCTGTTGACCATTTCCTGTGAACTAGTTGAGCACTAAGAAATATACAAAAAACACAGCTTGGTTTAGAGAAGAGCAAACCTTTTCTTTGGAAATGTCATTAGTTACCTTGGAAAGGAAAATATATTGATATATTGTACTGTGCATATTGTTTGAAGGCAATATGCACTACCATTGTGGTTCCTGAAACTGTGTTATATGGAACTGCAGTCCCTTTCATCTCATGGAAAACTGAGGACTATTATAAGTCATAGAACAGGTAGCAAGTTGAAGCAGAGTCTCTTCCATTTTTATGTACATTCTTTAGAATGACTGGAAACTAAAGTTTCCATGTGCATAGGCAGGAGTGGGCTTCAAAAATTTTAGCAATGGGTTCTCTGCCCAGTTGCTGGGTGGACATGGCCATGGAGGGTGTGGCCTAGTCAGCCTCCTGCACCATGAGGGTGGTGGGATGTTTTTGTCCTCCTAGGCTCTGGACGCTTTCTCAAACCTCCTGGGCTCTGGAGGCTCTCTAGAAGCCAGTAACAGGCCTGTTTCTGGCCTTCCTGAACTTCCGGGATGTCCATTTTTTCAGTTCCCTGAGCCTCTGCACATAGCCTGCAGTTATCTGCATCCAAAACAGGCTGCGTGGGGACTGCGTGGGAGGGGCGGGGCAGGGTGGGCTAGGCAAGCCAGGAGTGGGATTTGGGGGTTCTCCAAACTGTGCAGAATCTTAGCTAGAGAATCTCCCGAATGCCTGCAAATCCCCAGCAGCCCAACCCAGCACAGAGGGTTCTTCCAATGTGACTGAGAAACCAGTGTTCTGGTTCATTTGATAAACATCCTCAGCACTGATAGGGGAATTTTCTCTTTATGGAATGGATGGGGACCCATTAAGTCCAACTTTAGATGGCATCTAGACAGCAATACCTTCACCTTCAAGAACATTCATTTGCTAGGATTTTACTCAAGCTCTATTTTAGGTTAGGAAAGAAAGTCTCCTAACTTAAGGAGAGGATTATAGTTGGTTTTTGTTTTCAATATTGCTTGCTATTTATTTAGTTTATTTTACACCAAGAATACCTGAGATAAATTAAATAAACAAATTACTTAATAAATTAATAACAAATAAATTGATAAGCAAATAAATAATCTAAAATCTAAATAATACCATAATCCTTCCTCTCCAAAAAAGAGGAAGATAGAAAATTCTAAACTGTGATTTTTTAAAATTTTTACTATAAATTTAAATTGATTTAATAGATAATATTGCCTCTAACTGACCATGTGAGTATGTTTTCCACAACCTGTATCATAATGAATTTTATATCCATATGTAGCAAAAGCCAATTTCATGTAGTGGTTAAAGATACAGGCCTTGATAATGACAGATTATGAGATGTACTCCTGCCTTCGGTATAAAACCAGCTGTATGATTTTTTTGTCATTTATTGAGTCACAGCCTTAGGAAGGAGACAATGGTGAATAACTTCCAAAGAAACTGTCCAGAAAACCTCATAAACAGTTGCTTGGAGTCTACACTGACTTGAAGATACCCACATTTGTGTATGGTAGTTTGGCAACAGTTAACACAACTTAATTCAGGGGTGTCAAACTCACGTCATCATGGTGGCATCACGTGACTTATCAGGACTTTTTTGCCCATTGCTAAATCAGGCATGGGTGTGAACAGCACATGACACATCTAACCCATGGGCCAGGAGTTTGACAGCCCTGACTTAATTGGTTTTCCAGCTCTTTCCAGCTGTACCATTCTACATTTATCATTTCACAGAGGTATTTTTGACTTAGCATATTGTTTCACATATATTATTTTAATAATTCTTGAAAACTTAAAACAGATGATGGCGATGATGATAACGGTTATTACTATCATTATTATCACTACCACAACCCTCCTCCACTCTTCCATTGAACGAGAACAAGATTAAAGGGCTAGACAAGAGAAAGTGTGCAAGATGCACCCTTTGGAATGCTATCTTCCAAATTTGTTTTGACCAGGCATGTTGTGTTATAGATCGTTTAACCTCCACCCACTTTTTAATCAAACATATTTCTTCCAAAATATTTTAAAGCACTATGGAGCTAATGAACACCCCTCCTGAATCATAATACTAGCTTTCACCCTGATTAGAGTGGGAAAAGGACACGTGCAGTATTTTTTGTCAATTTGGAATTCTCACTCACAGTTTTCTTAACAAAAATATCTGAAGAGCCAGTCAGATTCTTCATATAATATGTAGTTGGGTCCTAAAATGCCTTAATGAGTTTTAAGCTCAGAGTTGTCACACTAATGGCCTACAGTGGCTATCCAACGTCTATTTTATTTGTGAGATCTTTCTATATAATTTGGAAGTAATGGAAAGTTTGTCACATGTGGATGCTACAAAATGCACTGAAAGCTTTGGCTATGATTTTCCTTCTAGTATAAAGACTTGGAAAGGATTTCAAGGGTCATCTCACACTTTTGACAATCCAGCTGTTAGAGAAAAACACATTATTCTCTTTCTCCTGCCTCAGTAAAAACACTTCCCCATTTTGAGGATAGGAATTCTGTACAAATAAACCTATTTATTGTTATCTATACGTATATTCTACAACAAAGAGAAGAAAAGATGAATTTAAGGAAATGAAGAACGTTAGCTGGTCAAGAAGAGACCACAGGAATTCTCCTTTGCATACTTCTAGTATTTTTTTTTAAATTGTATTTTTTTGTAAAGAAAGTTTGGAGCAGGAAGTCATTCATTCCTAGGACTTCTTAGGAGCAGGGACCGAACAGAGTGCTACCCATACTGGTATGCTTAGTAAAACAGATATCCAAAATGATCATCAAGGCTGAGCCTGTAGTCTATTAGACTTTCCTTCTTCCTTTCAAAACAAATACAAACAAGCCCTGTGAAAGTAGCATGCTAAGGGAGAACTAAATTAAAAAGCCAACCACAATTGCATTAGTGTGAGAGGTTACAACAAATGCAATCATTACTCTAAACAAATCCTAAGTGCATATAATCCACAAAGAACTCTGAAACAATCCTGCGTTCCATAGAGATATGCTGTGGTATATAATACAGTGCCATTATAATAAAAAGAAGATGAACAAGAAGAGGAGCTATGAGGCTTATCGCCGAGAGAGAGAGAGAAGGAGAGAGAGGGAGGGAAGGAGAGAGAGAGAAAGAACGAAAAGAAACAAAAACAAAAACAAAGCAGGGAATAATAGGAAGCCAGTAGTCTATTGTTTCTCTGCCAGGCCAAATGGAACAAAAAAATTTAAAAGAGAATATTTCTATTGTGCTCTTGAGTTTGCTTATGCATACGCTGACCATCATGGACCTTAAAACAAACAAAGCAAATTTGTGTTACAGGTCCAAGGTTTTTGTGTTTGTGTGTGCATGTGTTTCTCTGTGTATGCCTGCCTGAGTGCATGCATTCATGGAATAACAGAGCTCATCCCACATATAATGAATTCAACCCAGGAATGTAATTTTACAAATACACTTTTACATTTAGAATGCTGTTATCATAAAAACAAAACACACGCTGTGCGGGTAGTCAGCCTGACTTATAGCGGCTTGGTTCAACTTCGGCAAGATAACCAAGAGTAATGGTTTTCAAGCCAGATTATTAATATAACATGAACTGTAAATGCTTTTGTAGCGCGGCTCGGAGTAAGCTTCCAAATCTCATTGGAATATAAAGGAGAAAAGCCATGCCGCATTTTGTTTTCTGCCCTGCAATACAAAGTTTAGAGCACTGCCACAGATGCTTTGTCCATCTGAGGTATTGGCTAAAGGTCACATTTTGTGTGGACTGGGAATTAGTTCTGCACACACTACTTGCAAGTTTTTGCATGGTGGTGTTCGTAAAAGCTAATAATGGTTGATTACTCATCCAGCTAATGCCCTGTCTATTTCCGTTGGGGAGGGAGGTGGCTAGTATTCTTCCTCCTACTTCTAATCAGCACTAGCATGTACAACGCCAACATTGAATCTAACCTCATGCAATCTATGGACACTAATGAAGCAAAATCCCAACTTTAATAAACCCATCAATGTCTTTCCTACAAGAATGTGACAGCCCTATACCTCAGTTTGAAAGTTTCCTCAGAATAGGTGAATTGACCGTTTTTACTTCAGTTGGCTGATGTTGAAACCACAGGAGCGAAATCTTAGCAAGAAACAGCACCTGTTAATTGTAGCCCATCCCATTCTTCTCGGTCACAAATAACACTAATTTCTTTACCAGAATCTCTCAAGTATGGATCATGATATTTGAAAACATTTAAAAGATTTATTCTGCCTGGCATATTTACAGTGGTCTTCAGGAAGAACAAAAAACCACCCGAAACAAACCTAGATCCTAGTTTCTGGGTCATGCTTGTACACAAATGCTGAGAATATTCAGTATTTGGAATGTTATGAAAATGAAAAGGACAGCAAAAATTTTAAGATGCTTATATTAATATTTTCCTCCATATGATCCTCCCAAATACATTAAATACGTTCATCTTGAATCTTGCCCTTTTAAAGTATGATAGTGTGTAGTAGATTAGAAAAAGTTGGAAGGTTGCACCGTTGTTGTCATAAGAGCTTAATTTAAATACAGCTATTTTTTAAAAAAATTGACTTCTGAGTTATAATGTTAATAAATAGATTAAAATTGATATATGCCTCCTTGAAATATTGCTAACATGTTTGTATTGATCAATTTTAATTAAAAAAAAAACCTTTTCTTATTGATGAAAATAATATGACAGATGAAGACCCTTGTTATTTTAATAATTTCCTAATGCTGTCCTAAGATTGAATCTAGATTGACTAGTCCTGAGAAAATGAACTTAAGTTAATGTTGATTTAAGACTTGCAGATTGAACCAGATCTTCTTAAATCCTAACACTAATACAGAAAGTGTATCAAACGTCAGGTCTCACATTGGATTCAAACTTAGGACAGTGTTAGGAAATTATTAAAACAAGAAGTCTTGTTGATTTATATTTTTATATTATATAATTTTTTTCAGAGAAAATATTTAGGAATGATCAAAGGACTTTTATCAAACAAATAAACTGCAGGGCTTGAACAGGCAACCTCCAAGAACACAATACAACTGAAGAGAAGAAAAATAAGATAGATGACAGACAGATAGACAGACAGACAGATCCAAACACACACATATAAATTCCAAAATAATATTACAGTAAATTGAATACTGGCATATTGCAGCAGGACAAACAATATATTCCTGATGTGCCATCACTATAAAGTTCTCATCAAAATGGGTTTTGCTTTAAAGAAACATAATCCTTCATTAAACTAAAGGCTATTTTACTGACTTGGTCCTCCTTCCCCTTCAATATATAAAAGTTTACATCGCTTATGAAGCTAATTTAGCCTCAGTGAGTGGTATAATATAAATTGACAGAACTGGCTTTCTTGAAATTTTGCATTTCTGTCTGGTGGATGTCACATTAAGCCTAGATCCAGCTTCTAACCATTTTTGATCATTTAAAATCCTATGATAATCTTTTTCCCTAAACAAAATTGCAACTGTTAAATTAATCACAGCAGCCTAATCACAGCAGCCTAATATTCTGTACATATAATTCCCATTCATGTGACCATATTCCACTGTACATTTAACATTCCAATTTCAAGGAGGAAAATTACTGTTCCTTTTCCCCCTAAAAAGGAAACCCAAGATGCAGTGGGGCTTTAGGTCTTTCTAGAACCTGAAGGTTGAGAAATGGAATCTCATTTTAGAATAACAAATGTCAGGACTATAATTTACATCAAATTTGCAATTTCCATCCATCATAACTGATTCCTCTGCTGACTTCATAACATGCTGAGACTTCCTCTTGAAAGCAGCCAACAGTATCATATATTTAGGACTTACATACATCAACACAAGGATTACCAGAAGCAGAAGTGGTGTTCAGCAGGTTCTGACTAGTTCTGGAGAACCAGTAGTGGAAATTTTTAGTAGTTTGGAGAACCGGAAAATGCCACCTTTGACTGGCCCCATCCCCATCTATTTTCTGCCTCCTGAGTCCCAGCTGATCGGCTGAGTCTTCTTTTGTTGCCTGCACAGGAGAATGGAGCTGGAAAGCAGGTTAGTGGGATGGGAAGGGAATAGGATTTTGCAGTAACCTTCCCCCAGGAGTGGGGTGGGAATGGAGATTTTACAGTTTCCTTCCCCTGCCACGCCCACCAAGCCACGCCATGCCCACCAAGCCACACCCACAGAAATGGTAGTAAAAAAAATTGAATCCCCCACTGATCAGAAGCATACTGTTTCTTACTTTTAAGAAACTGCAAACTGTCTAAAGTCATTTAAAACTCTGCTGGTCTCTATATCCAATACAATAAATACATTAAATCAGTAAACTCTTCAAAGAAGTGAGCTGGAGCATACCCACTCTGCTTGAAGTTGTGGAATGAATAAAAGCCAACTGCAGCTAATATAGCCTGCAAAATAAAGAAAATTTTAAGAATACTCCATGCTGCACCCTGGATACAACAACAAAGCATTTTGAAAAATCTTACATCAAAGTACACATTTACTCAAATCTCATTACCACATCTTGGCTACATTCACAATGTAGAATATGTTTATCTGTATAAATGGCATTCTGGACAAAATGAGCACATATGAATATTTACAATATTTATATTTTCTCTTAGGATCACATAGACATAAACAGGTGAAAGCGATGTATGTAGACATTTGCCTACAGATGTATATTTCTAAGTGTTTCTTTTTCATTGGCTCATTATTATTTTTTCTAATTTTGTATTTTTATGGCTTTTTATTTTGTACTAATAATTATGGCTATTATAAACAACATTTTTATTGATTGTCAGAAAAATACATGAAGACTTCCATAGCATATTGCTTTTTATATAAATTTCTCTATTGCATATTTTAAAAAAATAGAATTTCTTTAATAAGTGCTTTTTTAAATAAACAAACCTGGTCTTAATATGCATGCGAATTATCTTAGTGTATGCAACATTTTTTTCCAGAAGCACCTCCCACATTTAATCTGTTCTTGTCTGTTTGTTCTGTTCTGTTCTGTTCTATTCCACTGGTACTAGGAAGCAGTTTTACCCCCACTGAACCATTTTAAAAGTGAAATTGGCAGATGGTGTCAATTTTCTCCCACTGAAATCTATGGCAGATTTATTTTATATAGTGAAATAGGAAAGCATTAACACTGCAACTGACCCCAACTGCAAAAAGATAAAAATAAAATGTAAATTACCTATTCTGAAAGTGATCCTCCAAGTTGTTAGAATTATTTGTTTCACTGTTGTTTTGCTTCTCTAGAAGTTTTCCTGGGAATTTCAGCACTGTTGAAGCCTATATTTAATATTGTTCCTGGTGAAACTATACATTTGTCATCTTGACCTATCCTTCCAGAATCACAGTCCTATAGGCTGCTCCTAAGTTGCTACAAAGGTACCTTTTTCAGACAGTTAAGCTTGTTTACTTGCTAGATAAGTGGTTCTCACTGAAGAGTTAGTTTTTTAATAGAAAAAGCTCAGTTTTAAGAAACTGATTCCAGTATGCAAGATAGGAAAAGAACAGCTTGTTTTCAGTATGTAAAATCTAGTTGTTTGTTCCTTCTGGCTTCCTCAGATAAACAAAAAAGGCTGCAAGGGTTGCTGTCACTGTCACCTAATAAGTAAATTGGTTGCTGGAAGACATGATCTAATAATTAAAAAATCTTCTCTTCGGACTTAACTTATGTGTGTATATATGTATAGGGATGTGTAATATATGTATAGGAATTTCATTTACTAAATGAATTTTATGATTTAAATATCACTATTCCCCTGCTCATTTTGAAATTATTTATATTTTATTTATTATATATCAGTATCTTGGTAGTGTTCAATACAAATATTTATACTCATTCGAGCCTCATTTCAAGTTGAGCTCAAAAACTCTGTTGATACAGATAGATATGAGTGGATAAACACATAGGCTCTTAATGATTCTGATGGATCTTTCCATATTGATCTGATGCTTGGACTATAACAGTTCTAGCAACATACCATTAAGAACTTTTGATGGCTAATAATGAATATGATATATAACCCAATGCATTGTTTAGGGTCCTATCTTGACTGAAGTACCATATCATAAACCATAGAAGCCTTGAATTAGTTTATTGTAACTCATTCTATAATTTGAGCTAAAAAAAAAAGCTTATGATAGAGCAAACATATTTTTCATTGGCAATTGCCCCTGAGTCAATGTTCCACTTGGAATAATATTCTGATATTGTTCTCTCATCGTCTTGTTTTTTTTTTGTTTATATTCATTTTAATTGGCTTTTGTATAAGGTTTGAAATGTCAGGCTCCAGAAACGAGGAACTGGGATAGAGTTCAAAAGTACTACAAGTTTATTTCATGCTACCTATAAGAATCTGATCTACTAAGGGTCAAAGCAAATTGGTGCTAGATAAGAGTTAACTGAATTTAGAGGAGATTGGAATTAGATCTCTTGTGGAAGTGTAGTGACTCCAAACTTGAACCTGCCCAGGTTCAGCCTGGTCATCTACATTAAGCATAGGTTTTATTGTACACTTATCAACTTGTGGTCATGTAAAAAGGAAAGGCAAAGGAAAATAAGAAATTCTGCACCTACAAGAATTTGCAATAGTTACCTGTTTGATTTGAGGCCTCTGGAATTGATGCAATTGTTATAGTGTTTTTACTGCTTTCCAGCTCCTGTTCTAAAACAGGTTCATTTGCAGTTGAATCAGTTGATGGATTCAGTACCTTGTTCATTACCAGTAGATAAACTATTCAAGCAGAAATATTCAGCAATTGTCAAACATTTCAGAACAGAAAAATCCAGATAGATCCAAATCTCCCTGACAAGCTATACATAATTATGGAATCCATGATTCTTACAGCACCATGGCAAGAATTTATATTTAGTTACATGACCTTGGCACACTAAATTTTCTGGAAAAATGAAGGATCAGCTATGGTTAGTTACTTAAAACTTTGCCTAAGGCCATCACATTTCCCAGTCAATCATTAATGCCATGAATATAACAAGGACTTGATCATTTCTACTTAATTAAAGAAGTGGATCTTCAGAATCTTTCTGTTAAGAGTGTCTTCCTTTCACAGAGTATGTTTTAAATAATTTCAATTATTTCTCTTCTTTTTCTTCTTATTGTAAAGATATTTGACACAGCAATTCCAATTTTCTTTCTAATGGCCAATGTTTAAAATGGCTTACATACAATTATTTTTTCCTCTAATCTTTGGCTGAGCCCTTTGCTCTAAAAACTGGGTGGGTGGGGGGATAATCCATTTCTTTCTGTCCCAGGAGAAAATATAACTGTCATTTCTGCATGAAGAATATTGAATCTAAAGTAAATAACTAGCCAGGATTTAAAAGCTTCCATCTTTAAAGCAAACAAATACCAAATTAAATACATCTAAATGAGAAGAGGGAAAATAGGAAAATATTTAGCAAGGATAAACAGATACTGCATCAGAAAAGAAATAAAAATGAAAATCACTGAGGCTACTTAGAGAATCAATTTCTATAAATGTAATTGTAATATGCCTTTCTTCTCCCGTTTTCTTTTTTCTATTAATTTTTCACTACTTCTTGGAAAATTGTGGGTTTACATTGGACGGATTACTAGTTTTTTTTAAACTATACCTTTATTTTTATTTTCTATTTATAAGCTAATTTATATTTACAAGTTAAATGTATATAAAAATAACATGTAATATATTTATTGACAAAATTCTATATTAATCTGCAATTACCAGTCAAGATGTTTTACAACTTTGATTTCTTAAAAAGAAGACGATGAACTGGAGGACTTCAGAATAGGAAGATTTGTTACAGATTTACTACTATTTTTTTCAGCACATGACTAAAAAATACATGTGCAGCAAACAACACTTATCTACTGCTTTTGTGGCCTTTAATCTTAGGAAAAATGGAAGAATATCACTGCTGCTGCTGATAATTCAGAGTAAGACTTATACAATTAGCAGCTTTCTGATCCAATTTCTATGACCTAAGTGGTTACCAAAGCTATGTTCGGACCCCTTTTTATTTAATATCTATATAATTTCCATAACTAAATGCCAGCAAAGAATATACTGACATGCTATAAAATTGAGAGATAGGCTGCCTTTCTCCAGGTCTGCCAAGAAGAGCAGCTAGCTATTAATTATGATGAGACAAAAGTCATTTTTTCCTCAACAGCTCTAAGATTCCACAGATGGCATTAGGACATAGGACAGGTGCCAGAAATCAATTTTTCCTTCTGGAAAGAAAATTGTGCATATTAACTGCATCTCCTCAGTGGCTCAAAAATGGCCCACAAATTTAGTAAGATTTCATCTCAAGCACAGAAGGAGTTTTATCCTTCAGGTTCTTCAACTTTTGATTATAAAATTAGCCAATGAACTACTATAAGGAGCCTTATAGTAAATTTAGCTACCTTTTTTAAGATTCCTTTCTTAGTTACCTAGACCCAACATAGATTAGAGACTGGATTGTCCAAAATTAAGCTAGATTCTAGTTAGTTATCCTCACAGCATGACCAAGAGTTATCCTGGCACCAACTGAGTTGCTGCTGCTAATATCATTTGGCAATTTTAGATATGCTTAGTGAATAATGTAATTATTTGTGTTACCTCAGTATCTCTGTCTCTCTGTTTCTGTCTCTCTCTCTCTCAACTTTGTATAGTCACCCACCCTCCTCAGGCCTGTATAAAAACCACAAATATATAAAAAGATTAAATATATATTATGAAACAGTAATAAATAGTATAAAAAACAAATATATAATCCCCTAGGGCAAGAAAAAATAAAAATGCCCACTAATATTAACAATGGAGCCATCTAAGTATATCTTAGATTCTCTGGGACTCCCGGGCCTGATGTCATAGCCAAATCTTAAAGGTCGTCTAGAATGTTAAAAGGGATGGACCTAATCTAATTTCAGCATTGATACTGTAGTCTTCTGATGTGTATATTTAGGTTTCTTAAAGCAAAGCAAAACAACATAGCTGTGACAATCATTTTGTCTCAATGGTGGCATGCATAAACAGATGTTTAAGTGAATAGATCTGTATTGGAATATTATTACATAAATGAATTCAATCACTGTGGTTAATAAAACCCTAGCTTTTGACAATATTTTCATATTAAAGCATACAAACTACCTTTTATACTATTGTTTTAGTGAATCTTCAGCTGGATGCTTTGTTTTTATTTTAATTGTATTAACTTAACTGGCTACCTTCAGTATAGGGGAGATAGGAGAGAACAAATATTTTAAATAAAAAAAAATGGTATTCTGAATATAACAATTACCATTTTATTTTCTAGAAAGTCCTGTCTTCTAGGGGGAAGAGATGACCATTTTCCTCAGAAGTTATCGTGACCTCGAAAAACAAGGCTCCAGAATGGCTTAGCTTGAGGGACCAAATCTTCTGCACATCCAATAATAATCAGAGTCCCTAAATTATCTAGATAAATCTCATCCATTCATCTTTTCAACATTCATTACATTCACTTTCTGACAAAAAGTGACTTAAACAGAACTGGTTCCAATGCTTTTCTTTTTTTTCATTTTTCATTTTTTTCATTTATGAAACAATGAGCCCACAGTATATGTCTTCCAGAGTCACTTATAGGGGTCTGTGTAATAAAGCAGCACCAAATCATTACTCAACCAACAGTTGTGCTTGCAAACATATTTTGAAAGATTTTCATATGAATTCAGCTGTAGGATCTCTTATGCACCTCCCTACTTTCCTTCATAGGCACTGAGATAAAAAAAAGAAACGTTGGCCTTAACTCTGGATTCCCATCTATTATCACATTTATGTCACAACCTCTGTTTTATTCAAATAGTGGAGTTTTGTGAATTATATCCTAGGCTTCAGAAAAGCTTAAGGAGTTTTACAATTGGAAAGTGTCACACAATTTCACGGAGAGAAATTGAATGTAAACAGTATATAAGCAGGAACATTGGCCACTTGTAAAATAACTCCCATGCCCTTAACGCCTGCATTGCCAATTATATTCTTTTCTGGTAAACAGGAGATGATGACATTTCAGCAGTTCAAGGCAGCGAGCTCAGAAGACTAGCTAAGAAAAGCAAAACAAAAAAAACAAAAATCACAGAGCAGAGAGACAGAAGGGGAATTAAAAAGTAAAAATAAAAAGATAATTCTTTTTTTTTTAGATTAAAAAGCGTATTATTTCTACCACCTGAGTTAAAGTTAGGCAACCTTCATTTTCTTTTTGTTAATCATATTACAGATTAAAGGCTTAATTTTCTCAAGTGTCCCAACTTTTCTAGCAAGAATAAACTTTGAACTTTGTTTTAATGATATGAGGAAAGTCCTTCTTTGAACTATCACTAAAGAGTTGCTTGGGGGGGGGGGGGAGAGAGAGGAGGAAAACAGAGGCAATAGGAATGTTATTTCAGCATTAAAGCACTTTAAGTGACAGAAGGGAAACCACAATGTATAAAACATATAACTCGGGCTCGGCAGAAATGTACTAAATAAATAGTGATGCTAACTGACATATCTAACAGTGTAGCCTCGGTGTCTTGTCATTAACACAATTATGTCAGTACAGTCAATCAGCACATTGCCCTGACTTTAAAGGAAGAATCCGAATGCACACTATTAAAAGTTTGAGGTAGAAAAGCAAAGAAATTACAAAGGGCGGGGGGGGGGGGGAGTCATCACATTAAAGGAGCAATATGACTTCATAGTTATTCGTGATTTTTTTTTTCTAAAAAAAGCAAGATGCAAGTCCCACAGGGTTGTACTGTATATGTTTCAAATGCTTTCTGACTGCAGAAACGCTAACATTATTTCCATGATTTCAAAACTATAACGTAATGTGTAATATGGAACAGCCATCTCATAAGCCAAGAAGAGAAAAACAAAACAAAAAACAAAACAACCCCCCCCGCCACTCAGGACAAATCTTCATATGATAAATGAGAAGCTGATTTACTACTAAAAGGGTAATCAATGGAGATTTAGGGTTGTAACATGCTAAAGTCAAGCATTCTCCATTCAAATGCTTTCCCCAATCTGTTCAAATTAAGTCTCAAAATATCCTAATAAGCATAGACCAAAATATTATTTTGGGAAAGGCACTCAGCAGAAATAATGTTATCCAATCCGTATTCCTTTAAGTGTCCATAGTGATATTTCCATTAACTGCATCAAAGGGGTGAAAGTAGAAAGCAGAATTTCCATGTAGAATATTCAGAGGTTCCTTGTATGCCAATGTAAAATAATTGAATGTTAAACTGGAAGAGATTTTCAAGGTTATCCCATCCCCTGTTCAATCTAAGAGCTAAAGTTAAAGATGCAGTTGTAGCATCCTAGACAGATGGCTGTCCAGCCTTTGTTTAAATATCTCCAGTAAAGGAGTGGCCACCACCTCCTGTGGCAATCTGTTCCACCACTTCCTGAGATAATCAGTTCTATAGATGAAATGCTCTCATCATTATGTTCAGCTGAGATATGCTTCCCTGCCATTTCCTCTCATTCATCGAACAGAACATCAATTCAGAAACTTACTTTAACAAATTACAATAAATGGCGACACCTTTTTGGCCCAAAGGTGATCAAAACAAACTACAAGCATACAAGTGCCTCCTTTAATCTATTTAATGAGGTATCTATAGATTTGTATGCCTTGTTAAGTTGGCGGTCAAGAAGATAAAAAAAAAATAGTGGATATTTAATTATGTAACTATTTCTCTCTTTTTTTATTAGTAAAGTCAAGCAACTTATTAAGTACAGTGACCTGGCAAAATAAAAAATTAGGTCCCTGGACATGAATAGACTTATCTGAACTCTATGAGGGAACAGGAGAGAACAAATCTCCTCATTTTTCTTTGTGACAGCTCTTCAGCTATTCAAATGGAGATATGTCTTATTTTATCTTCTCAGCTTCAGGGTGAACATATACAAAGTCCCTCCAGCTAGTTTTTGCTTTGTAGCCTCTTCACTTTCCTGTGTGTTTTCCCATGGATTCTCTTCTTAAAGGTCAATCAGAACCTTAGGAAATTTTGTCTAGATTTATGTAAGATTTGCTTTATATAAATCTTACCTCATATAACGCCTCAGTTTACCTCCCAAGGTCAATTAATGTTGCTTACAGAAGCTGTAACATTCTCTTCATGAGATTCCTTCCGTTAATATGAGAAGGGAACCTCTTATATACAGACAAATATGATATTATTGTGAATCAGCCAACAAAACCTAAATCCATAGTGCTGAGTTTATAAAAGATATTGCCTTTGGATCTGATTCTGAATAAGTGGAACAGCTATCTTTTGAAAGTTATATTATAATCACTCCTCTTTTAAGCTCTCATACACAGAGATGAGAACCCAGCCGGCTATTTCATGAGCAAATCTCTTGGTGGAACACTTTGTTTCCTCATTCTCATTTTGCTTGAACAATAAGTACATTTTAATACTTTTTTGAAAATCAATTTTGGTGTAATTAGACAAGCCAGCGTTTATGTTAGCCAAACACTTGAGAAGAGAGTGCTCTTTCTCATGCCTGCTTGCTTTTTTTTTTTTAAATCAATACATAAGTTAATTTTTTGTTTGCCCTGTTGGATCTAACAAAACGTTCACTGAAGTTTCTTCTCCCTTTCAATCTCTGCTTTATCAGCAAAAATGCAGTAAGGAACATTAATTACCAAATGTGCCCATTTTATGACTGTTAAATACCTCATTAGATTCTGTTTTGGAAATTGCATTTATGAACATTTTAAAAAAAATAGGCCTGCTTGTAGTAAGATTCTGTAAGTCTACAAATACAGGCCAGATTCAAGATCATCCATGTTCAATATATATAACGGTTTTTAAAAAATATAAATTAAAGCACTTCAAGTAACTCAATTTATCACAAAAAAGAGAACATTTAGAAAATGAGGCAATGTAACCACAGTTTTCTCTGATTAACAGGCTCAAAGGGCTTTCAGAAGAAGTCAAATAAATATAATATAGAAAAGGTTTAAAAGTGCTACGGAATGCAAAGTCTACAGTGTTCAATGATTTTCACTGATTCGTCCATGCTACTATTAAAATAATATCTACTACAGATTTACATCCACCCACCCACCCATGTAAACACCTTTATGATAATTTCTGTTACACAACTCTGCCTCTCCTCAGTTAGGTTAATGAGTATATATTAGGTTTGCTTTAACCAATATAGTTTTGGTTTTCATATTTTACATGCTCATCTGACTCCAAAAGTAAAAAAGAAAAAAGAAAATCTTTGTCCTTTAACAAAAGAAGGAAAAATGTGGCAGAAAAGGTGTTTAAAATATATCATCTGTCCTAACCTTTCCTCCATTAGGGAGAATATGCCTGGAAAAAAGATTAAATACAAATTTGCTTTGCTTTTAAACCCACTTAAGAAGCACCTATCCCATCTGTCCATATAAATTCCAATGGAAAACACGATGACATGCAATTACTAATCTCAATGTACACAGCTATGCCTCAGGGACTTGGTGGTTCATATTTTACTGTTCTGTAATCAAATACAAAACTAATGAGTAAAAATATGCTTCCCCCAATAAATTCCCAGCACCTGGACAAGCGTCTGACAGGGAAATGGAGGATGCTCAGACAAAATTCATCCTGCAAAGCTATTAAAGTGTTATACTTGCCAACAAGTGTTCATTAAACAAGAATGAAGGATCTTTATGCCAGTTTCTTACCAAAGGCTTTTTAATATTTTAATGGAGAGTAAAGACTATTTATCTGAACTCTGATCAGTTAATGTTCAAATCTGTTATGAAGAAACAAGGAGTTCTTTATAATACCTTTCATAATAATCCACTTTGCAATGCTTCAAATAAAGACTAAGCACTGTAAAAGATTATGGTGCGTATAAACAAAATCAGTTTCATTTTGAAATTACGTATATGGTTATTTCTCCAACCCCTGAGCACATTCGAATCATGATGTATATTTTTTTAATTTAAAGAGTGTTTTTTTACAAACACTCCAAGATACAAATGGAAAATAAAATTGGAGGCGACATCACTTGTTCAAGAGCAGAGAACGAGAGAGCCTATTTTATGGGATGGATGAAAGACAAGTGAGAACAGCAGAGCAGACAAAGATAGGCCATATACCTCTTTAGGAAATGAAAGCTTAGATAGAGGTGATGGTAATCAAGAGATAATCTTCCTGAAGGCATCTGTGAGCCACTTCTCATGTTACACTTGACATGGGTACTGTGCTATTGTGCGTATTGGAATGTTAAATTGTGCGGCTTTTCTCATATAGCATGCAAGCTTCCCTGCAGGCAAATGTATTATGTGTACTTTCAGATAGAGGATTTTGTAGTCTTTTGTACTATATTCACACATTAGCTTCCATTTTCGATGCATTTTGGAAAGCAGGGTTGAGGGCTATTCTTGAAGCTACTCATCAGCATATTACAATGCAGAAGTTTTGCATAGTTTAAAACTAGTTCTTATTGCCATCAGCTTTTTTTAAAATGTGTGGAATAGGTACTTGAAGTTTTCTACCAAAAATGACTTAGCAAACAAAAGGTTTGGTATTAGAATGTGAGACAAAACATTGAGGGATAGAATATTTGTTTATTTATATGTTTGTTTGTTTATTTGATTGATTGATTTGTCAATCGCTTACAAGATAATACATATAAGTATAAACATGAGTAAGAATACAGGAAATAGGTACGAATAAATGGGGACAATAGGATAGGGACAGTAGGCAAGATTGTGTACTTATGCACTCCCTTTACAGATCTCTTAGGAATGGGGTGAGGTAGTGGATAGTTTAAGGTTAAAGGAGTGGGGGTTACAGGATGTAACAACAGAGTTAGGTAGTGCAAGACCACTCTGTTGCTGAAGTTGTACTTTCTGCAATCAAGTTTAGAATGGTTAACATTGAGTTTGTATCTGTTGTGAGCTCTTGTATTGTTGCGGTTGAAGCTGAAGTAGTCATTGACTGATAGGACATTGTAGCAGACAATTTTGTGTACTACACTTAGGTCTAAACGTAGGCGGCATAGTTCAAGATTGTCCAAGTTCAAAATTTCAAGCCTGGTGATATAGGGTATTCTATTGTGAGCAGAGGAATGTAGTACTCTTCTTGTGAAGTACTTCTGGACTTGCTCAATTGTATTAATGTCTGATATCCAGTGCGGATTCCAGACAAATGAGCTATATTCGAGTATTGGTCTAGCAAAGGTTTTATGCGCCCTAGTTAGCAATTTTATATTTCCAGAGGAGAAGATTTGTAAGATTAGATTTACAACTCTTAATGCCTTTTTGGCAATGCTGTTACAGTGAGCTCTGGCACTTTGGTCATTAGATATGAGTACTCCGAGATCCTTAACAGAGTGAGGGTTGTCAACGAGGTCATATCCATCTAGCTTGCATTTGGTGTACTGATTTTTTTTACCAATGTGTAGGATAGAGCATTTGTTGGTTAAGATTTGGAGTTGTCAATTGTTTGACCATTCAGACACATAATCAAGGTTGCTTTGAAGGATAGTAGCATTGTTGGTGGTGTTAAATAGTTTTATGTCATCTGCGAAGAGGATGTAGTTGCTTATAAAATGATCGCAAAGGTCATTTATGTAGAATATAAAGAGTGTGGGTCCTAGAACGCTGCCTTGGGGGACACCACTGTTAACTGGAGCTGGGTTTGATATAGCGCTCCCTAATTTTATTATTTGTACTCTCTGTTTGACAGGAATACAGTAATCCACTTATGAAGGGATCTGGAAATGTCGTAAGAGTTTAGTTTTAACAGTAGTTTGTCATGTACCACTGAATCAAAGGCTTTGCAGAAGTCTATTGCTTTACCCTGGTCAAGTAGAGTACACTGTTTTTGCAGTGTACGAGTTGTAGATTGCTGGACAATTTTTTCCTGAAACCAAATTGTTTTTGAGAGAGTAACTGGAGGATGATGAATTGGTTAATGATTGATTCCATGACTTTGCAGGTGACACAACAGTGAGATTGGTCTGTAGTTTTCAACTAGGTTGGGATCACCTTTTTTGAACATAGGGATGACCGTAACTAAGAATCATAGGTTCAGTAAGGAGCTGGTTCTGAATGATATCTCATATATAATGCTTAGGGGTTCTGTTATGGCAGAGGAAAGCTTTTTTAGGCTAATAAATAGGGATGGTTTTAGGTTATGTAGTGCCTTTTCTATGTTATCTTCTGTAAAGTCAATATGTGGTAGATCATTACAGTTGTTGTGGTACGACTAGGAAA
This sequence comes from Bungarus multicinctus, assembly GCA_023653725.1. Classification (NCBI taxonomy): domain Eukaryota; kingdom Metazoa; phylum Chordata; class Lepidosauria; order Squamata; family Elapidae; genus Bungarus; species Bungarus multicinctus. Next base: position 52,528,703 of record CM042842.1, on the reverse strand, counting down.
TGTGGGGCATGAGCTATTGCTGTTTACAAAGACTGAACTGAAGAATATTGATAGTGAAGATTCAGTATTTTCCAAGCATTGCTTCATATACAGTAAAAGGACTCTAATGTACCAGTATTCCAAACACTAGTGCACTCCAAATGCATTGAATCATGAGTCCTACCATATAAGATTATACTTTAGGTCTCTTGGACCTTACTACAACACTGATAATAAACAGAGGGAGCGGCACTGGTTTATTTCCCAATGGTAAGAAGTCCAGTTTCTAGCTACCTCGGAGAACTAATTTTTGTTTTCCACATTTTCCAAACATAGTTGAAATATGTATTGTGATGGGCATGTCCCACCTTCTTTTCCGAGCTTCAGTTCTACTCTGCAAGCTATTTATGATACAGACCGTTGTCTTTCCCAAGAGCCTCAAGCTCTTCCCCGAAAGCTTCAGCACTCCCTGAGATTGGACAGATTATGTTCAGAAAGAGTTTCCAGCACCACTCTAGCCACATTTGGAAATCACAACCATAAAGACAAATCGGAGGAAAGGAGGGGGAAGGAAATTGGTTGGAATTTATAGCACCTTGATGTGCTTTGCAAATCTAATGGAAGATAATGAGGCACAGCTCTACAATTCAGAGAATTACCAGATGTTCTGATTACAAAAATAGGAGCTGTAATCCAACATATTTTGAAGACACTCTCATCTAGCCTAGCTTCAACAGCTTGCTCTTCTTAGATCTCAGTAGATTGTTTAGGATTTTCCTACGGAATCAACTCTTAAATAGCCAGTGTCATATACACTCTGTAGATAAGTCAAAAATCATAATGCTGTATATTCTTTCAATAAGCTATTTAACTTGACAAGTTCATTCTGACCTTAAAGACATATATAAAATTGTATTTCAGGAGTTGGCAAGATGTTTGTGCAAAAATAATAGGGAGGAAAGCCCTACAAGCACTTTGCAAGTAGGGGAAACTGAACCATGTCAGATTCATGGGTTAGTTTTTTTTTACTCCTTTTCTAAAACTCTCTCTTTAGCTTCAGATCTTAATGCCTTTACTATTTACATTTTAGTTGTTTTAGTTTTATCTTTTGCATGTTTGTACTTTTTGGGATTGTTTTATGACCTAAGATTCCTTAAGTAAGCTGTTTGAGTATTAAAAAAAATAGGATGTAAACTGAAAGACTAAAGAAGAAATGAAGAATCAACCTATCAGATCCATCTAACAGTTAATCAGAGTTGGAAGGGACCTTATAGGTCAACCCCCCGCCCAAGTGGGAGACCCTACACCATTTCTCACAAATGGCAGTCCAATCTCTTCCTGAAAGTCTCAAATGATGGCGCTCTCACAACCTCCCAGGGCAAGCTGTTCTATTGGTTGATTGTTCTCTAATTCCCTGGGAGAGCAGAACAGATAAACTTGAGACATATTCTCAGATGGGTGGATGGCAAGGACATGATTCTTCAGCATTGTTGCCTCAAAAGTTGTTTTTATTTTGAACAGCCAACCAAAATGAATTTTTTGAGGAAATCAAGATGTTTTGCTTCCTATCTGGGAGCTTCATCAGTTGTATTGGATGCTGTGGGAGATGGACATTCATAGACATTCAGCATGGTTGGTTTGCTCTATCTTTAAATGCACATAATTGTTCATATTGTCTGATTATTGCTCTGCTTAAAGACTATATCTCATCAAATACATGGACCCACGCATGCTAATCCATTGTGTGAGAGAAAAGAAATTGTGACGTCTCAGCATAAACATACAAAAACAAACCTGATTTTCCTTCTTCCTATTTATTAATTAAACTTGGAATTCAAAATTTCATTACTTGAAATTTTCTAAATTTTGGAATGAATTATATCAATAGTTTTGCTGACCCTAATTCTAAATAAAGGACTGACAATTAACAGTTAATACCCTTGAACCTAAATCCAATACAGTATAACAGTGCATATTTATTTTTTTATTTCTTTTCTGGCTCTAAATTTTAGTGTCCAGTCCAAGCAAAGCACATGAAAATTCATGGAAAGTTGCCCAGTGACAAGAGTAGCAATCAGATCTATCCGTCTTTCACCCTCTCTTTCAATCAGAGTACAATACGCAACTTAAACCAAAGCTTCATTTCATGCAAGTCTATTCAGTTTCTGATGAAATCAAATGTTAATGAATACTATGTAAATTTTACTTTTCCCAGTTAAAAAGTGTGTATATGTGTAAGATAGAAATTGCTGTTTTCCATTTGCATATGTGAAATTACACAATTGTATGCACAGCTGCTGGTTTTATATATCCATCTGAAGACATGGCATGGAGCAATAGTTTTATATCTCTGGAACACAATTCATAGATTCTTACATAAGTACATTGAACAGCTTGAAATACAAAGACTGGTTTATATATGGTATATAACATTTAACTAAATGTTTATTAATTAGAACTATTTTGGCAGCATTATACCTTGTAGGATCCTGGATAATGATCTCAGTTACATAATAGTACAAGACCCTCATCTTACTCAGAATAGATTGAAAGGTCTTTCCTCAAATTAATGGGTCATAATTAGAGACTTTTGGCAAATCTTCATATGTCCTTTGAAATTTAAAAATCTACTAATCCATAGTGTACAAGGAAGATGGGAATTGCACTTATTTCTTAGAAAGTTATGCAGAAGAAACACTTCCATCTTTAATTTCTAAAAGAAACAGTTGTTTATGACAATATTGGTCTCCTTGTTCAGGCTTCTTCTTTGATATTCCTAGGATTGGTCACATGAGTGTGTAAATTAGTATGGTCCTATGTTTAGTTCAGAAAGTACCAAAAATCAGTTTCCAAATATCTGGACATTACTTTGTACAGGTAATAGCAATAGCGTTTAGACTTATATACCACTTCACAGTGCTTTACAGCCCTCTCTAAGCAGTTTACTGAGTCAGCATCAGTGGTGGTATTCTACCAGTTTGGCCCAATTCAGCCAAACCATTAGCTCCGACGATCATCAGTGAGCAGCAGCACAGTGGATTGCTGCATGTCAGCTGTTGAATACACAGGAAAGTACAGGATTGCAGGAGGTTAGTAGCAAATTCTTTGTGCGTGTGTGCATGCAAAACGCGCCCACCAAGCGATGACCACAGAACCGGTGGTAAAAATTTTTGAAACTGACTACTGGTCAGCATATTGCCCTCAACAATCTGGGTCCTCATTTTGCCAACCTCGGAAGGATGGAAGGTTGAGTCAAGTTTGAGCCTGGTGAAATTCAAATTGCCAAATTGCAGGCAGCCGGCAGCCAGCACAAGTAGCCTGCAGTACTGCATTCTAACCACTGTGCCACCATGGCAGTCAATAAACAAATTTATAAGTCAAAGTGTATCTGTATATAAAATTGAATCATGAACTTTAAATGTTCCATACAGCATCATTACAAGTTCATGGTATCTCCAGAACTATTTTTAATCATAAAAATAATCCATAGCCAAGTATTGATTCACTTTAATAGATCAACCTAATCCTACATTATCGAAGTATTATTGGTTGGCTGCAATCTTTCCTCATTTCCACTGAATAAATCCATGGATTCACACATAACCCAATCCCAACTGTATCCTGGCTCATTTTGGAAGATGAACAGATAGTTGCAATTATGCTTGACTAAACTCAGGATCCTTTTTATATAAAATATGACAAGAGAATCTGCATCTGCAGATTCCTGTGTTTTATCACATCACAGATAAAAAGACCTCTTAATTTTGCTTCAGCCTTGAACAAATATTTAGCAAGTAAAAATTCATCATTTGGAACACACGAAAGATATACTTGAAAGTAATTCCTCTGCAATGTAAAATTAATTTGGGTGATGCACAAACCTAAGAGGCAGGAAAGGATATTACTTTATTATTATTCTTTAATTTAATATTACTGATTCAGTACGATTATACCAAAAAAGAAAACAAAGCATCATACAAAAAAGGATTTAAATAAATAAAAAAGTTAATTAAGATACAATTCAATTATACATACTAAAAGTTAACACAACTCCATTTTAAGACACATTTTTCAGTACAAATTGAAATGATCGTAGAGTTATCTTGTTCACTTATTTGTTTGTGCCAATGTAGAGCCAACTGAAAAGCTGATAATTCACATGTTTTGTCAAGGCAGTTTTTTCTATATGAGCCACAAGCATCTTTCCCAGAGCACATAATTCACTTACAACCACCATTGAGACCAAAACTTCCATTGCTATGTGAGATAATGGTTAAATGAATCACACCAGATTTTACAATATTTTGCTGCAATTGTTAAGTGAATTATCATGGCCATTAAGTGAATCCACCTTTTCCCGTTGACCTTGTTTGTTGGAAGCCCCCTGGGAAGGTTGCAAATGGTGATCACATGACCCTGGGCCCTTGCAACTGTTGTAAATACACTGTCAAAAGTGAAACATTGGCAGCTACGTGCCTCTTCATTTCACCTGGTCATTAGAGTAAGTGGGAAAGAGGTATTGATTACGAATGGGTTAGTTGGAGAAATGAAAGTTCTACAGTTCCACTGAAACTTATGAGATTCTGAAAACTTTTCAAGGATATATCAACAAGTATGCCAAAGAAGGCAGGTAATTCCCATAACAAAGAGAACTTGTTTACATGGTATATGTGGAAACCTGGGGCTGGGCTGGGAACTTCATAGTTTAATACTGTGAGCTGGTGCCTGATAAATACCGAGATAGTTTTACCTCGCCATTACCATGCTATGTATTCAATAAGCAGTAAGCTTTTCAGAAATGAAATGATCCTGGATTTTTAATTGGATACTCAAGACGCTGGTTGCCAAGTGCCTGCAGTTTGATCTAGTAACCAGGGGATGCTGAGGTGCTTGTAAATGTAAGGACTGGTCATTAAGTCACTTTTTCTTATTCCATTGCCACTTTGAACGGTTGCTAAACCAATAGTCATAAATTGAGGACTATCTGTAACAATCTTTTTTGCTATAATCCAGGCACCATATACAGTTAGTCCTCAATTTACAACCATGATCGAGTCCAACATTTCTGTTGTTAAGTGAGACCTTTGTTAAGTGAATTTTGCCACATTTTTACGATCTTTCTTGCCTAAGTTGTTAAGTGCATCACTGCAGTTGATAAGTTAGTAACCTGGTTGTTAAGTGAATCTATCTATCTATCTATCTATCTATCTATCTATCTATCTATCTATCTATCTATCTATCTATCTATCTATCTATCTATCTATCTATCTATCTATCTATCTATCTATCTATCTTTCTATCTATCTAATTTATAGGAGCTGTAGTGGTACAGTAGTTAGAATGTAGTATTGCAGGGTAATCCTGCTGACTGGATTGCCAGCAGTTCGGTAGTTCAAATTTCACAGGCTCAAGGTTGACTCATCTTTCATCCTTGCGAGGTCAATAAAATGAGGATTGAGATTGTTGGGTAAACTGCTTGGAAAGGGCTGTAAAGCACTATGAAGGGGTATATAAGCCTATGTGCTATTGCCATTATATAGCTGCCCATCTCACAATAGCGACTTTGGGCATTGCATCTCAGCAAAAGAAACTCTTAATGAGGTTTGTAGCAGTGGTGGGATTCAAATTTTTTTACTATCAGTTCTGTGATCATGGCTTGGTGAGCATGGCAGGGGAAGGATACTGCAAAATCCCATTCCCTCCTCACCCCACTAATCTGCTTTCCATTCTCCGTTCTCCTGTGCAGGGCAACGAAAGAAGACCCAGCCAATCAGTTTTAACACCATTGTAGCCTCCTCGTGGATATGTGATCAAAATTCAGGTGCTTGGCAGTTAATTCATGTTTATGACACTTGCGGTGTCATGTGATTCCCTTCTGCGACCTTCTGACAAGCAAAAGTAATGGGGACAACAGATTCACTTAACAACAGTTTGACTAATTTAACAACTACAGTGATTCACTTAACAACAGGGGAAAGAAAGGTCGTAAAAGGGGGCAAATTCACTTAACAACTGTTCCACTTAGCAACACAAATCTTGGGGTCAAAAGTTGAGGTCGAAAATCGAAGACTGCCTGTATTATGAATTGCACTGTGTAATTTACTTCTAATTCTCTGGTTTTTCATGCTGTGCCTCCCCCTCCTCTCTCAAATGTAAACAGCATGGAATGTGTGAATATCTGTGAATAGATAGGATCACAGATTTCCACATAGCTCTTGCTTTGCGTCCATTAGCACAGCAAAGCGGCAGGAAAACAGTTGAAAAAGGGGACATGATTCCACAGATCCATGGCTAGGCTAATTAATGGGCAAAAAGGAGATCCCTTTTTCTTTCTGCTCACCTGTGTGTGCGCCATATGCATCCATGTCTGTTCCTGGAATGGTTGCTGAGCAGGCCACTGAAACTATTTTGGTATCCTGAATCCGAGTTTGCAATGGTCCCACAGTATTATAATTTAAAACACAAACACATTGGTAGCAAGATCTGGCAGTCACAATATCTGAATATTTCATTTTCTGAGCTGCCTTGAAAAGGTTTTGTACCCCAAAACCCAGCTTGAAATATTTGTGATAAATAATAAATAAGCCATATTCAGCCCATTGGAAATAACGCCAGCCTTTCCTTTAAAACATCAGGCAGCAAAGCACCTATCAATCAGCTGCTCTCAGGCATGTGTGGACTCCTCCTGAGATTCTTCCTCCACCTTTAATATTACAGAAACTCTTTTTGTTTAACATCTTGCCTTGGGTGGAAATTGCTGATGATTTTGTGATATGCACTTGAGAAATATTCAGTGGCCTTACTGAGACTCTTCGCTCTTGTCAGAATTTATACTGAATCAGAAGCCTCTAAATACAGCAACCTTTTCTTTCAAATTAAATTCAAGGGCCAATCAAAAGTGGGGGGGAAATAGCTGGAAAAGACTCAAACTAGATTAAAAAATGACCTATTGAAATTCTCTCTCTCTCTCTCCCCCCCATTTCGCCAACTTAATTTTGCAATGAAGCCAACCAATTGTTTTTATATGGGAGCTGGAATAAGATTGCAGTTGTCCCAGTATATTACCTTATAAGGAAGCTTTTGACAGCACTAGATTGCACTCATAAAAACTAATGAAGATTCTTCCTTAATACACATTTCTTTCTTCCAGTTTAGAATTGAAGTGACAATGTTACTGAAATACCCTGCAGGTTTTTATTTAAATTATGTCCTATAAAACAATGTCCCCTTGTCATTCACCACTAATTCAGCAGAAGTTAAGCCATAAATCTTTCCAAAGGCCAGCAAAGCGCTTAACTTGGCACATCCCTAATAAAATTAGGAATGTGACTTTATTATGTGAACCTTAAGTAGGTTTGGCCAAGATATTAAGATTTTTGCTTATGGCAACAATGGCTAATGTGGATTGGTATTTTCATTATAACGCAGCCGACAGCATTTCCAAGTAATGTCTCAGGTTTCCAAATTGGACAATAATTTTCAACAGTATTTGACACATTACTAGGTGTTATGGCTGAAATTCTGTTGCCAAAGCTGCGCACAATTTAGCCTACTTAAAGGCGGTAAAGACTTTTCAGTAATGCTAATTCTGCTGCATAAATGAGGGCAAATTAATTAATACTTCTATTAACGTAACCTGATTTCACTTTGTTCAAGCAGAGAACCACTTACAGGCTTTTAACCCACACTCAGATATATTGTTTCAGCTCAAGGCAATTTTGCAAAACGATTTATACAAGAATAAGCTAAAAATGCTTGTAAGGGAGAATTAAAAAAAAAAACCCACACCTAGAAAGGTTTGAGGATCTGAAATGCACACACTGCATTTTTCCTGCTTTCCAAGGAACAAAAATGGTAAAATTGTTGGATACGCACACCCTTTATTTATTTATTTTTAATATATAATTCTATCAGGTTGCCTTTCCAGTTCTTTCACTCCTTCCCTATCACAATTTCTTTTCTCGTATTTATAACACTTCTGTTTTCAATTCTATTTTCATTTCTCGGTTTCTTGCTTATCTTTATCTTTCTTGGCACACCATAATCTTATAATTTATATTGCAGATAGCAAGGAAGGATTCCCTCTATTGGTCATTCCAACAGCCAATGGCCAGCCCTTTAAGATGGCCCAGTGCCAAGTCCCTTGTACCTAATATAATTGTACTGTTTAACATGCAGCAATCTCAGCCTTGTGAGAGTATCAAGTCAGGAAAGTTCACTTTATGATAAATACAACATAGCCTGAAAAAGAAGGATGATTGATGCCCAGTAAGCAGACTGTTTATCAGACAAACTCATTTTGCCAACTTTGACATAAACTGTTAGTTTTCTTATCAGAGTGACATTGTGAGACCAGTACCTTGGTAGAAAAACTTCCCAAGAACTCTTCAATGACCTCTAAAACAGCACTATCTTATCATCATCTGACTTTCTACCACAATAAATCATTTACAAATAGGTTAAAAGAAAAGCTGATATTAGAAAAATGGATTTATTTTCTAGAGCTATAGACTTCAAAATGTTCTGAGACTTTCAGTGGAACAAAGTGATGTTGATAAAGTGTTCATAAAGACTGCTTCCCTTCCACGTTTTGCAAGAGACTGCCTAATGTAATCTCTTCTCTTCCAAGGAGATTTTAAATAAACGATTACTAACAATTAGGCTTTTGCTGTTTCCATGGGCCATTGGAACCTCATTCCTGATACTGCCAGGAAAAAAGGGTATTCCTTAGTTCAGAATACTCTATTTTTCCTAACAACAGTCTTCTGAAGGTTAAAAAAAACTTCTATTCTATTCAAAGAAGATTATTGTGTCCCTCAAGCTGGTAATAACCCCTTCTTTGTAAAAACAGGGATAATTTAGTCAGTCTGAGGTCTTTCTAATTTGCCCTTAAATCTTTTTCCTGTGTCCCAAAGTCCTTTTTTTAAGAGGCAACTGGACTGTCTTGTTTTTCTTTGAGGATGTTTTGCTTCTCATCCAAGAAGCTTCTTCAGTTGAGAGCTGAAGAAACTTTTTGGATGAGAAGCAAAATGTCTTCAAAGAAAAACAAGACAGGCCAGTTGCCTCTTGAATAAAGCATCTTTGGGATAACCATGACCTGGATGACTGAGAATCTCCCCAGACATTTAGCTATGCACTTTTGCCTTTGGTTTTCTTGGCCTTCTATGACTGAAGCCACAGTGGAGAACCCCAAGCATCACAGAGACTCAGCTGGATCTACAATAAGACATTATGGATGATGGTCCTATAAAGCCAGTGATAGATGGCGTCAGGCCAATTCCCAATCCAGTTACTCAATACACTTCTAAGGGTTTCTTTTGCTTAGTTCCTTTGGGCCATTCTATTGCTGCATCTGTAGGAATTTGTGGAGGAAGCAATCCTTAAACTAGACCAGCTAGACAATATGATGACTTGACTTGCTCTTTTATTGCTGTCATTGTTGTCTGCATCTTATAAGTCTGACAGGCATAACCCGATATTAAGAATAAGGCTCAGCACTTTTCAGCCCAGGTGTACAAGATTTGCTACTTCCTTCCCAATGTTTATTGGGAAGTAACTCACTGTTACCGGGCATTTTATTAGGCAAGGGTAAGCATGTTCATGAAATATACTACTGGCTTCAATTTAGCCCTAAAATTTCATTCTACCCACCCTTAATATGACTCATGTTACTACTGCAAACTTCTCATCTGGATAATACTTTATACTGCTTTTAAGTATCTAACTAGGCATGCTCCAATGAAGAGAATGTACAGGTAATCCTTGACTTATGACTGCTTGTTTAACAATGATTTGAAATTACAACAGCCTCAGAAAAAGTGACTTATGATCCATCTTTGAAGTTTTGACCAACACGCCACTTCTGTGGTCATGTGATTGCAATTTGGTATTTGGCAACTGGCTTGCATTTAGATGGTTGCACCATCTTGCAGTCATGTAAACATGATGTGAGATCTTCTGAGTAGGCTTCTGTCAGGCAAAGAAGGGGAAATGCCTTCATCTAATGCAAGGATCTTCAAACTTGGCAAGTTTAAGACTTGTGGACTTCAACTCCTAGAATTCCTGAGCTAACATGAGTAGAGGAGGAATTCTGGGAGATGAAGTGCACAAGTCTGAAAGCTGACTATGTGATTCACTTAATGATGAAATTAAAATGACCATAAAATTGAGTCCAGTCACATGGTGATTTGCTTAATGACTACTTTGGTTACTGACTGAAATTCCAGTCCCAATTATGGTCATGTACTTAAACTATGGAGTCCTTGGTGTTTCATTACCATTACAGGTAATGTAAGTGCTAGAACAATGTTAAATTATGGAAGTGATTTGGCTAGGAATTAAGATAGAGATGTTTGAAAATGAAGTTGATAATTTAAAGTTGCATATAAATGGTGAAAAACTAGAGCAAATGGATAAATTTAGCTACCTTGGAGAATGTTTACTAAGATGGAAAACATACTTTTAATTTATTTTTTATTTATTTATTTTGTCAAGCGATTATTAGATAACAGGTATAAGTATAAACATGGTTATGAATACATGAAATAAATAGGAAGAAGAAGAAAAAAGAAACAATAGGACAGGGAAGGATAACTTTTAAGTCATACAATTTTTTGCAGAACAGATAGTGGGTAACTCAGCTCTGCTGAAAGGAGATAATTATTTTTCAAAATAAACTAAAATACAGATATGCCAGGATATGGAAAATGGCAGTTGAATATGTCAGAAGAAATGTAAATGTTGAGCACAGCTGGAAATTACTTAACAAGGGTCTGCATTAAAACAACAAACAACAAGTTAAAACAACAAATACAGGATCGAGAATAAATGGGTGCTGATTGAATATGGATTAAATACAAAAGTGAATAACTACTATTGAAGAAGTATATTGAGTGGCTTGATCTTACTGAGAGAATGAACAAAGATCAGATTGTAGAACAAATATATGAGATGAGAAAATGTCTTAAGGCAGGGATCCCCAATCTCCGGTCTGTGGACTGGCACAGGTCTGTGGCAAGCCAGAAACTGAGTCACGCAATCAAGTGAAGTTCCATCCATGGGATGCAGGCAGCATGGCTCCTCCGGTCCACAAGAAAACCTCTTTCTATGGACCTGGTCCCTGGTATTCAAAAGGTTGGGGGCCGCTGTCTTAAGGGAAGAGAGAAGACCAAGAAAATCATAGCTGGATGGAGTTGATGAGATCTTGAAAAAGGAACAGGCAAGAAGTTTAAAGAACAAATGGCAATGTATGAGGTAGTATATCGATATGGCTAAAGCAAGAATAGCTTGGAAAGCAGTAGTGGGGTTCAAAAATTTTTACTATTGGTTCTGTGGGAGTGGCTTGATGGGTGTGGCAGGGGAAGGATACTGCAAAATCTCCATTCCCTCCCCACTCCTGAGGGAATGTAACTGCAAAATCCCATTCCCTCCCCACCCCACTAACCTGCTTTAAAGCTCCGTTCTCCTCTGCAGGGCAACAAAAGAAGACTCAGCTGATCAACTGGGACTCAAGAGGCAGAGAATAGATGGGGACGGGGCCAGTCAGAAGTGGTATTTGCCAGTTCTCCAAACTACTCAAAATTTCCATTACCGGTTCTCCAGAACTGGTCAGAACCTGGTGAATATCACCTCTGTTGGAAAGGTATGAAGAATTATAATGAATGATGTGATTGATCTGGAAAGCACAGTGCTATGACTCTTTTTTTTTATACCAAAGTCATAATGTAAGACAAGCAGTTGGTTTGTAGGCATGCTATATTTTTCAGTTCTTATGATTAATGAATTATTAAAAAAAAAAAAAATACAAACCCAACTCCTCTTCTAATTTTGCTCTATTTCCTTCCTCCCTCCAAAACTAAAAATGAAAAAGAGTCAAGGAAATGTAATCTGACTGCATTATGGCCAAGTCTATAAAAACCTGGGCAGCAACAGAAGCAAAAACAAATCTTGGTTTATTGCTGAAGAACACTCACAGAATAACATAAAGTAAATTTACTTAAATTTACTACAGATAATCATATGCAGATCTGGAGTCTTTATATTTTATAGCTCTTCTTAATTTCATATATTCCTACCACAGACATATAAAACATTTCATCATCCTGTTTAAACAGAATCCCTCCTCAAAAGAAGTGCCTTTCTAATAGCATTTTCCATTCAAAACTCCTTACTATATTACTTAAAATACTGTTTTCTATGTCAGGGTTGCACAACTGCACACACATAACTGAGATCTAACTGAAAACTACACGATGCAAACTGGTGATGGGAAAAGAGAAAATGGAGCTCATTTTAAAGGCTTTGCTTAAAAGAAAGTACTGCAGATAAAATTTAAAATTTAACAACACATATTTGTTATGCTCTTCAGAATTCTAAACTCAGAAAAACAAAAGATTCCCCTCCACCCCTCCAGCTATAAGTATTTAACAACTAAATTTTCATTTTTAAGATTTTAATTTTAAATACAAATGCAACATTGAAGAAAATGTGGCTATTAATGGTTGCGAGCCATTAGCCGCTTCAAATATCAAAGCAAGTTGTAAAATGAAAGCAATTCCAGTATTTCAGATTATAGAAAATGGAAAAAGATATTCTGAAAATCCAGGTTTGTTTACTTTTACAAGTTAGGTATTATAATGTTTTGGAATTCTTTTTATCTCCAAGTCTTGCCCCTTTATTGTACTACTTTAAACTTGTCAATAACTTGAACCAAAGAGAGTGCTTAAGAATGTACTTTGTAAAGTATTTCAAATTATAGAAAATGGCAAAAGATATTCTGAAAATCCAGGTTCATTTACTTTTACAAGTTAGGGATTATAATGTTTTGGAACTCTTTTTACCTCAAAGTCTTGCTCCTTTATTGCACTACTTTAAACTTGTCAATAACTTAAAGCAAAGAGAGTGCTTGAGAATGTACAGTGTCCATTTAAAAGGTATCCTTTGCATTGAATAGAACAAAAGTCAAAGAGGCAGTCAGTGAATTGGCTGAAGAAGATGGTAGTGGGGTAACATAATAAGACAATCTACTTAATTTTTACTTTTCATCTGAATTTTTTCAAAAGAAAAAAAATCTGTCAGCAGTAAAGGGCCAGAAAAGAAATACAGGTTAAAAAAAGGCAAGGGAGTGGTGAGAGAACATCTGGCTACTTTGGATGAATTAAAATTGCCAAGGCTGGATTGATTATAACCCAAGGTACTAAAGCAATGGTGAACTCAGAAACACTGATTGTAATCTTATAGAACTCTTGGAGTAGATTGCTCCAATCTTAAAAAAGAAGGAAAAGTGAACCCAAGAAACTACAAACCAAACAATTTGACATTAATGTCTAGGAAAATCCTAGAAAATAAAATCAAGCAGTAAGTTTGCAAACATTTAGATAGGAACAAGGTGATTATTAGAAGCCAGGATCAGTTTGTTAAAAAGGAGGAGATGCAAGACTTTACTGCTTTTTTGGCAATGTGACTAAATTAATATACCAATGAAACAGTGTACTTAAGGCATTTGATAAAGTTGACTGTAGCCTTCTGCTTGATAAAATGGAACAATGTGGTATTGATGATCTCAATACCACATGGTTCTAAATGGATTTGGGTCTACATGGAGACCCAGATCAGGACTTTCTCCTAGGCCTAATGTTCAACATTTTAACAAATTATTTATCCAAAGAGATAATAATGATGCTTAGAAAATCTGCAGATGACACAAAGCTGGCAAGACTTGCTTATAGCTTAGAAGACACCATCATGGTTCAAAAGGTTCTTGATAGATTTGAACAGTGGATCTTCTCTAACAACAACAAAACATTGAATGGCAAAAAATGTAGGATTCTGCACCTGTATAAGAAAAAATATATGTATAGGTACAAGATAGGCAGTATCTAGTTCAACTTTAGTACTTGTGAAAAGAATCCAAGTGGCCTGATAAATTAAAATTAAGCATGAGCCAACAGTGTGCTGCAGCTGTCCAAAGAACCAATGCAATCTTTGGCTGGATCAACAAAATTATAATGTTAATATCTCACAAAATGATAGCTTGGCTTTATATTGCACTGATTAAAAAAGTCATCAGTCATTATGTAGAATGCCTCTGTTAATCAAAAGGCAGTGCTGAAGGCCTAGCTATATCTTCATATAGGTCACTGTTATGCCTATGCATAAAACTTTGCAATTCTTATGTGCAGGCAAAGAAATCTCAAATCTAGCACCAGATTTGCCTTCCTGAAGGAATTATAATGTACTATTATCCCAATCAATCATCATCTTCATCTTCCTCCTCCTCATCAGTAAACAGTCCAAATTGTCAATAATTTTCATCAGAGTCAATGTTTTTCTCCTAGCACCACCTTCAGGGCTACTTTCTATGAATAATTCAATTTAGAGGCCTTTACTGAAGAACCCCATCTTGCACAGACATTTTTTTTCTATTGGTTGTTTTTCCTAACATTGTCTTAGTATTCGAAGGATCCCACCATCAGTGATCTTTCAATGACTTATGGGGATTTCATTCTGAGTCCAAAATCAAAGCTATAATTATGCCTGAGGAAATTGTTGCCCCAAACTAAAGACAACTAAAATAACACCAAATATACTCAAAAATATTTCCGATGATTACATTTTTTCAAATATATTATAAACAAATCAAAACTGCTGAAGGGGCTGATAATATTAGCATAAACTATCCACATGGAGAATTTCTGTTCGGTCCTTAATGAGTTAACACAGTATGTCAAGCGGGAGAAAGAAAAACGAAAGAAACACTAAAGGAGAAGAATTTGAAATTTGATTCTGGACAGTTTGTATATTTCTATAGACAGATTTAACAATTTTTCACAAAGAAAATTATGTCAACATCAGACTCTTGCAGGTATTCACTACCATCATCAATTCCCTTTCCTGATTGTTTAAGTTTAATAAAACAAGTTGGCAATCAGGTATATGCAATTCCACGGATAATTCAGAAGAGAAAGTAACCCATGTTCTCCCCATTCCTTTTTGTCTATACAACTTTTATAAATGCAGAATCTAGTATCGTATTTATCTATGCAGACATTCCCCTTTCCTGAATACTGTCTGAATTTCTTTTTTTTCATTTAACGTCCAATGCACCAGCAAGTTCTCCATTATGATACATCTTCTAAGATGTTTGGGAGCAGCACATAACAATTGTGTGCATTTTTTTCAAGTCACGGGCAATTTTAATAGTGTACCAGAAACCTTATTCCCCAAGATAGCTGTGACCCCCTCCCAAAAAGATGGCATAAGGAAAAAAAGTAAATTCAATTCAAGTTAACAATATCAATCTTCTTGTGTTTAAATACTTTGCTTTCTTTCACCATAGATAATTACTTGGTTTACAACTTCACCCAAGGTTTTGAAGGCCATATAGTTTGGCTCTCTACTATACAGACTACTAAATATTCATAGTCTAAATGTTTGTAATTAAAACAACTACATATTATTTTCCAGATTTAGTCTCCTTCCATTTTCGCTTTTCTTGTATTAAATTGTAGACTGTGACAAGGGCTTGTTATTTTGTGTGCCCCGATATGATAATGATAACAACTAATTTAATAGCATCAAAAGCTAATTCAAAAGTACCCATAGCAGATTTGGGTTGCACCAAATTCTATAAGCAGTTCAGAATATTCAGTTAGAACATTTAAATTATTCCAGAATTGAGAATAAATTTTGGAAGAGGTTGGCAATTTGGTTTTCTAGGAATAAGGTTCAGCTGCAGTTCCATCTTGTTCCAACTGTGAATATCAGAGCCCAAGTGTATGTCAGTTTAAAAAGATAATGTCATGCAGAAAATTAAGACCATCTGATGAAATAATGCTATGAAACTCAGTTGGAAAGAGTATCTATTCACATATAAGAGTTTGCACATCAAAACAAAAATCTGCATAAGAAAACCTAAAGAATTGAACATTTGGGCTAAATGAGACTGATTCAGGGAGCAATAGCTAGTGTCTATGTGAATGTTAGGGCAAGATTGCATGTAATACTATAATGTGAGGGAGATAAACAGTTTTAAAATGTGATAGACAGACAGACAGACAGACAGACAGATAGTTCCCATCAAGTTAGATAGATAGATAATTTGTTGATCCAGTCTTGATGGAAACTACAGAGAAAATGTTTATTATATCAGGTTCCCCATCTGAAATTTTAATTTGGAGGACAATTAACTGTTGTGATGATAGCTATACTTTTATTTAAAGGGCAATACTATAGAGTATTAATTGTTTGATCATCTTTTTCTTTGTCTTTTACTAGTCCTGTTTCTTTACAATTGCATATCACATGGAAGAATAACATTTTTAGAGTGTCCTGGATGTTAAATGTTCCCTCTCATCTGCACTTTACTGCTCTACCTTCTAGTTTCCTAATGTTTTTCACCAGAACTGTTCTTGGATTAGAAGAACAATGCCAAGTAATGCAAACCAACAAAGTGTGCGAAGAGTTTGTTCATTCAGTAATGTACCAATTTTTTCTTAAAAATCGACCATAAATCCATTTTAAGAGGAAAAGGCATATTTAAGCAAACAGGTCTTTTCTGTCATGTCTAGTATCCCACTCACCTGGTAGCAATTTGCAAACAAAATGAGTCTTGGCTGGGTTCCCACAGTATGCTAGTCTAAGATAAAATCATATTGTGTGTTATGGGAACCCAGCTGTTGCCTTAGCATGTTAGGTAAACCAGACCATCAAGTTCAGTCATAACATAATTTACTTGTTCGAGCATAGCAAACTATGTGAATGCGGCCATTTCCTTTTGTGAACCCAAATTTAATATCTGTGTCCAGTTTTTTATATTTTCCTTAACTCTATATATCCCTATCTAATAAAATAAAATCTTATGCCATTATTTTGAGAATGCCCTGCTGTCCATGAATAGGAAATAAAGTCCAGGAGTATTAAATATAGCCTTCTAGTCTTCTGAGAGGAGATTAGAAATGAGACCTTTAACTGCCCATTTCTAAAAATGTGAAATCACTGTAAGCAATAGTATTGATTATATTTAATCTATTATTTAAGTGCAGCATCAGAACGTGGGTCAGAATATCATGCATTGCCAGCCTTCCTACTGGTTGCGTAATCTTTCTCCAGCCAATTCTGCTGCTAAAATACCTTATGTTAATCTCAAGTTAAACACTAGTCCCTGTTTAGAAATGCAGAATCCATACCCACATATATACAGTTACAAACTCAGTCAGTATCCATACAAAGGACAAATTATCCAAACTTAAAACAGACCGATTAAAGCCTTCCATTAGATTTAATTGAAAGTCCTGGGAAAAGCACATATCTTGATGTATCTCATCATGGCAGCCAACAGATACCTTGTAAAAACAATGCAGTAGTTATTCTTTGTGCTATTTCCAGGAAATACTTTATGCAAAAGATCACCTTCATTCCTCATTGTATCACATGCATCTCTGTTTTATATTTCGTTGTGGTTTTTGAATCATGATTAGGGACTAGTGATTCCACTTGGTGATCAAACTTACTGACCTGTTATTTATTATGAATGTTGAGCTTACTATGTGTTTACTGTGTACTGAGACTCGATTAAGTGAGGTTCTTGATGCTTTCACCTATTGATCTTTACGACTGCTTAATATTAGTGGAAGCTGAATTAAAATGAAAATATGAAGTATTTATTAAGCATGTGTGCAACATTTTAATGTGAAACATTTCAAACTCAAACACTCTATTTTGAGACAGAAAGTTATTTTCAGTTTGAAATGAATAGTTCTGACAGTTCCAGATGTTTCAAACTCAAAATAGGAGAGTGTTGAGTTCAAAACACTTATGTATCAGCTAAAATGATTGATTTGAACTCAAAATATTTTGAATTCAAAATACTAGCAAATGTTCTGTTAGCATTTATTATAACCTTATATAACATTTGCATATTCCAAATCCTTTTTGTGTAAAATTGCAACTGCTGATAATAGTAATAAAAACAACTTTAATTATAACCTGACACCAGGTAACAACATGATGCATTCCAAAGAAATAAAATAACTAGAAGGTAATAAAAGTTAACTAGGCTAGGAATAAAAATGGAAAACAAATAAAATTGAAAAAATTAGGTAAATAGTTACTGATCAGTCCTGGCATGAGTGTAATCAGCCTCTAAGGTGTTTGTTAGATTATAAAGTGTATGTGTATATGTGTATGATTGTGTGTGTGTAAAATTTAAAATGTTACTCTTGTAAATTGCAGAAAACTTGGCTATTTTCCTAGGGTTTTCAGAAGGCGCATCAGCTAGAAGAAGTTGAGTTTTCTCCTCATGAGACCAGCCAGAACAATTTGACAACAGGGGGATTATTAACTCTACAAGCTAAAGTGTATAAAGAAGGGCAGCACAACAAAACATAGGCAATGGATTCCATATCCTCCAATTGGCAAGGCCGTGAGTGTTCTTAGATAAAATTATTATTGCAAATCAATATGGAAAGCAAGCAACTGTCTCTCCAAAGAGAAAGAGCTTTGATCAGTAGTGGTATTCAATCGGTTCGCATCACTTCGGCCAGATAGGTTGTTAAATTGCTGGCCGGCCCCTCCCCTCTCCGCCCCTCCCCTTCCAGGAGTTCTCACGCATCCTGTTTTGGCTCCCAGGTAATTGCAGGGAGGCCTACTAGGCCCAAAATGGGGTGTGGGGTGTGGTGTGCCCCCCCATGGCCCATTTTTGCTTCCAGGAGGCTGCAGGGAGGCCTAGTAGGCCCAAAATGGGGCACAGGGGCCTGTGCACCCATTTTTGTGCAGGAGGCTGAGTACTGCTTGTCATGGTGGCCATGCCCACCCAGCCAGTCATTAGGGCAGAGAACCAATTGTTAAAGTATTTGAATCCCACTACTGGTTTAATGCCACAGCCTCATGTTCATTATGTAATTTCCGGGATTAAAAAAAAAATCTTCCATGCACACCATCCATGACTTGCAGGAGGAATAGTCCTGGTGAAGACCAATTTCAAAAGCATATTTTCATTCTAGGTTGGGTCCCTCTAGTCCTAGTAAAATTAGATACTCGCCTATGGATGAATTCAATGCCTTTTTTCCCGGACTGAATGCAGAAGAGTTAGAGAAGACCGACAGCCGTTTGAGAAAATGAATTGAACTCAGAATCTAAGCAAAGTCTCCTATGAGTTCCCATAGAAGCAGGGCCCGATTCCATACAGAACCAAGGGTTGAATAGTCCAGGTCACTTGGAGAAGAGACCTTAAAATCCTTGACTGAACTGCTTCAATGGGACTGAGATCTTTATAAGGGGAAATCTGAGAGTGATACAGTAGAAAGCTAATTAATTGAGCTCTAAAGATTGTATTCTTACTGCCTGGCAACTTCTGATCTCATTTTGGGATGAACTGTATCTGCCAGTAGAACAGATTACTCCTCTGCACAAAGTGTTAAGAACGACTTACAGTGAGATGTAACATAAGCAGTACATCCCATGTCTTCATTTTTCAGTTTAAACAGCTTTCATAGGAAAATACCGCATAAATACAGAAAGCTGAAATTAATTGAAATGATTAAAATTAGTTAAGCAACAAAGAATTTTTTTAAAAATATTATTTGTACTGTTACTATTTGAAAAACAGCAATTTGTTAAGTTTTGCACTTATGAGAAAAAAGGCCTCAGGATAAAAAGTAAACTGCAGTTATAAGTGTTGTTAACTGTGAAAAGTATGTGTCCATATAAATGGGCACATTTCTTGCAGCAAGAAAAATAATTCATCCCAACAGCTACGTTTAGCAAACACCTTTCCTGCTTCCCATTTATCTCAAAACATGAGTGTGTGTTTTTTCTACGTCTGAGTTAAATATAATAAACAGTGCGTTGATAATAAGTAATAGCTTATTTTTCTTTCACTATTAGAAGTTGATGTTTCTGCATATCATCACTCTGTTGTTTTTAGAAAAGCCACAATACAGAAGAGTATTGGGCATCCTCACTTGCACAAACACACCATAAATTCTGAACAACCTGCTCTCAGACCAGTTGTATCTGTCAAGATTTACATTTATTTACTCAATCTAGAAATAGTTCTGGTGACAAGACCACTGGTTCTCTGTTAACTTAAATGAGATACAGATAATGAAAATATATCCCCAAATTTTGTTCATAATATTTTTCTGTGTCCAGAATCCATTTATTAGATTATTATGGAAGATATCACAAAACCGATGTTCATCTGTAAGAACTAGGAATGAACAATCTTTATTAAAGTGTATTCCTTTTTGGAAATATGCAACAAAATAATAACAAATGTTTATGCAGTCTTGTCATCCTATAGAGGATCTTTAATTCATTTATTTATATAGGCAGCTGCACATTTGGCAGGCTGCATGGCTGATCAGGTGCTTCTGCATGCTGCCTGCAGAGTCAGCCTGGCAGTCGCATGGCTTGGACCCATCTGTGCTGAGCTGGTGCGGACTCCCAGCTGCCTCTTGGGGATGGGGGCTCCCCAAGGTTGCAGTATGGTGATGATGGTGACTGGCGGGGCTGCCTTGTGGCATCCCCTCTGTCTTTGTTCCTCTGGTGGATCAGGCCCCAGCACCCTCTCTGGCCCCACTCTCTTCTGCCCCTCTATCCCCTCAGTCATGCCTCATCCTCCACAGGGCCCGCCCCCAATGCAAGCAATGTTGAGCTGGCCACAAACACCAGCCTTCCTGAGGGCAGACACAATGCTGATGTGGCCCTCAATGAAATTGAGTTTGACACCCTGGTCTAGTTCATAGATGGAGACACCAATATGTCAGCTCCCAAAACAATATATAACTAAAGAAAATCCATTCAGTACAGGGTCAACCTTGACTCCTTCCCTGGGAGGAGGTCAAACCTTTACTAGCTTCTTGAATATCATCAAGATGAGGATCAAGTTGACCTCTGTAATATTATGCCACACTTAGAATATAATTTTTACAAAGAATTTTAATTACAGTAGTAAAAACTAATACAAACTAAAAGAGAATAGAAGAGGAAAAAAAGATCAAAAAGTGAAAAAAGAAAGAATACAATTAAAAAATAAAAAATATAAAGAAATTATTTCCAATCTTTACCACAACAAGTAGAATAAATTTAGTAATTCTTCTTTTCTAAGGTTATAGATATCTTTTCATCTGATATCCCATCCCTTATCTATAAGCAAATACATAAAATATTAACTTTTTAATGCTGGTGTCAGGAAAAAAAATCCATTAAATACAGGTGAAACTTGAAAAATTAGAATATTGTGCGAAAGTTCAATTATTTCAGTAATGCAACTTAAAAGGTGAAACTAATATATGAAATAGACTCATTACATGTGAAGCAAGATAGTTCAAGCCATGATGTGTCATAATTGAGATGATTATGCTTACAGCTCACAAAAACCCCAAATCCACAATCTCAGAAAATTAGAATATTGTGAAAAGGTTCAATATTCTAGGCTCAAAGTGTCCCACTCTAATCGGCTAATTAAGCCATAACACCTGCAAAGGGTTCCTGAGCCTTTAAATAGTCTCTCAGTCTGGTTCAGCAGGAATCACAATCATGGGAAAGACTGCTGACCTGACAGTTGTGCAGAAAACCATCATTGACACCCTCCATAAGGAGGGAAAGCCTC
Source organism: Bungarus multicinctus (assembly GCA_023653725.1). NCBI lineage: Eukaryota > Metazoa > Chordata > Lepidosauria > Squamata > Elapidae > Bungarus > Bungarus multicinctus. The sequence goes on along the minus strand of CM042842.1, from coordinate 52,507,111 downwards.
AAAAGGTAATTGCAAAAGAAGTTGGATGTTCCCAAAGTGCTGTATCAAAGCACATCAATAGAAAGTTATGTGGAAGGGAAAAGTGTGGAAGAAAAAGGTGCACAAGCAGCAGGGATGACTGCAGTCTGGAGAGGATTGTCAGGAAAAGGCCATTCAAAAGTATTGAGGACATTCACAAGGAGTGGACTGAGGCTGGAGTCAGTGCATCAAGAGCCACCACACAGAGACGGATCCTGGACATGGGCTTCAAATGTCATATTCCTCTTGTCAAGCCGCTCCTGAACAACAAACAACATCAGAAGCGTCTTACCTGGGCTAAAGAAAAACAGAACTGGTCTGTTGCTCAGTGGTCCAAAGTCCTCTTTTCTGATGAGAGCAACTTTTGCATCTCATTTGGACACCAAGGACCCAGAGTCTGGAGGAAGAATGGAGAGGCACACACTGCAAGATGCTTGAAGTCCAGTGTGAAGTTTCCACAGTCTGTGTTGATTTGGGGAGCCATGTCATCTGCTGGTGTTGGTCCACTGTGCTTCATTAAGTCCAGGGTCAACGCAGCCATCTACCAGGAGATTTTGGAGCACTTCATGCTTCCTTCCGCAGACAAGCTTTATGGGGATGCTGATTTCATTTTCCAGCAGGACTTGGCACCTGCCCACACTGCCAAAAGCACCAAAACCTGGTTCAATGACCATGGGATTACTGTGCTTGATTGGCCAGCAAACTCGCCTGACCTGAACCCCATAGATTCTCTATGCCAAGAGAATTGCCAAGAGAAAGATGAGAGACATGAGACCGAACAATGCAGAAGAGCTGAAGGCCGCTATTGAAGCATCCTGGTCTTCCATAACACCTCAGCAGTGCCACAGGCTGATAGCTTCCATGCCATGCTGCATTGAGGCAGTAATTGCTGCAAAAGGGGCCCAAACCAAGTACTGAGTACATATGCATGCTTAAACTTTTCAGAGGTCCGATATTGTTCTATGTACTATCCTTGTTTTATTGATTGCATGTAATATTCTAATTTTGTGAGATTGTGGATTTGGGGTTTTCATGAGCTGTAAGCCATAATCATCTCAATTATGACACATCATGGCTTGAACTATCTTGCTTTGCATGTAATGAGTCTATCTCATATATTAGTTTCACCTTTTAAGTTGCATTACTGAAATAAATGAACTTTTGCACGACATTCTAATTTTTTGAGTTTCACCTGTAATTGCCAGAACTTTGAAGAAAAAATGATTATTTTATCATTGACCAAATAAATCAACTTTATATTTTACTTCTTTCATTTTACTTTCTTTTACTTCTAACAACCTTGATCTTTAATTCAATCAAATATTGCCATAGGATTTCTCTTCAATTTTTCTTTATTCCATTGCACAAATTTCTTCAAGGCTTTAATAAGCCTCTTTTGTTGATCTGATAAGAAAATATTTTCCAGGTCATTCTCTTGGCACATCATTGTATTTACTTTTACTTTTTATAACTTCAGCCAGTTTCTTTTGTATATCCAATAAAGAATCCTTTTCCAAATCATTATCTTGCCTTTGGTAACTCTATTGTACTTCCAGTACTTTTTCTGTCTTGTCAGATAAAATTTGTTCCACATCTGTCATTCATTCATTAACATATTTTGGACATAATCTACAGATAGAAATAGATATCATTACTGACAGTGTTGATGTTGTAGTTACTAATTTCTAGCTTCATTCCTCAAAAAAATGAAATGTCCTTTAAAGTTTTCAATGTTATATGTTTTGTGTCATTTTGTAAGTCTTATTATTATTTATTATCCCACCTCTATTTTTATATACATAACTCAAGGCAGCAAATACATTTAATACTCCTTCCTGCTCCTCTTTTCTCCACAACCACAACCATGTCAGATGAATTAAGCTGAGAGAGAATGAGTGGCCCAAAATCACCCTGCCAACTTTTATGCCTAAGGCAGGATTAGAATTCATGGTCTCCTACTTTCTAGCCAGTATCCTAACCACTAGACCAAATTGGCATGAACTGACAGCCAGAACAGGTTCTTTCTTTTTCCTTAGAATTTTTAATGCCCTCTAGTGCCCGGTTTTTAAAATAGTAAAACTGGCTTTATTGTGACTTACAATAGCCAAAATGTCTAACATAAGTCTGTTTCCCATGACAAGCTATTTATTTTATAATCATTTGCAAAATCTTATAGCAAAAATTAATATTTTAAATTTATTTGGATGCTTAATTCATTTCTAACTTTCTTATACCAAAATTGTATTTAGCTTTTTGTTATTTATTTCAAATCCTTTAATTTCTTAAGCTTGTACCATATATCATGTGATGACTTTTCAAACGTATTATTCCTGAAGACCCCTAAGAGCTTTAAAATGGTCAATAGGCAATTTCCAAAACTGGTTGGAAAGTGAGACTTTCAAATTTAGTGTCCTTTAAAAAGCTCTACTGCAGTCATAAGAAAGATGATTGATCCCATCATCTCCCTCTGCTTAAACCTGTGGAAAATTGTCTCCTGTGGTCTCCCATTCCCTCCTTATCTGAAGAGGTTCCAAGGATCTGATCTACTCAGCAGTTTCTTGGTCTTTATCATGATTGTTGGCTTCACTTTTGCAGAGATGTATTCAATTTGCCATATTCTCCTAGAAGTTTTTGGAGAAATATTACTCAAAGGACAGGCACCACATCAGAGAAGGCATGCTTCCTAATATCCACAAGATGACACTGCTCAATTGATGGGACAATTGGGGGATAAGTAGTTCCTCAAATATCCAAGCCCGTTGCTATGAAGAACTTTACAGATAACTAGCACTTTGAATCATACCTGGAAGCCAACTTGTAACTAGTGCAGTTGTCAGAATAGTGGGATTATAATGAGGCAGGATCAACACTTCCAACACTACACCCTGCATTCAAGACCAGCTGTAGCTTCTGAGTGGTCTTGAAGGGCAATCTCATATAGACCACTTTACACCAATCCATTCATAATGGGCAGTATTGATGGGAAATACATAATTTACATACTACATGTACCTGTTCAAGGGCTGTCTTGGCCACAGTAACTCTTCAATATGAATTCACAATAATTCCTGAGAGGCACACCATTCTTGAACAAGGAAATATAAGACCAAAGATGAAAGATCTACAGAGCCAGAGGGCCCCAATATCTGCCACTGTCGCTCATTCAGGATTCAGCACGAATCTGTTTTTCCACAAGCAGATCTGCATGGCTTTCAGATGAAAGTTGCTAAAACAAAAAGAGTCTCCAGCAGAATGAATATGGAATGACACTGAAATAAGGGAGTGCTGGGATGAGTAATTTAGAGGAAGATAGTGGGAAAGAGAGGAAGTGTCAAAGAGTTGAACTGAGACGGATGGTCTCTTAGGTAAAATAATATAAAGGAAGTCAGACAAGCTGTGAGTAGGGTGAAAGTGGTAAAGCTGTGAGCAGAGAGAGTTCAATCGCCTGACTTCTTTAACAGGCATGTGAAGCCTGCAGCTGTGCTTGATAATTATATAAGGTACAATAATGGCATTATTCCAAAGAAAATAATACCCAAAGTAAATGTAAAAATTACAGGGAAATTAGTGTGCCTGGTGAAGAGTTTGGTAGACTTCTGATTGAAAGGATAGCAGAGGTGATAAAGAACCAATTTAAAAAATACAGTGTACGAATCCAAGGAGCACAGTTCAGATTTTTGCTCTTTAGCAGATTATTGAGAAATATATGAAACTGAGAAAAGCTTTATTCTATGTTTGTTGATTTATAATAAAGTGAATAAGCTTGAATTATGGAATGTTTTCTAAAAACAGGAAGTTTGTTTACCGAATGTAATAAAAGTGGTAATTCAAGTGAATCGTGCATGAGAATAAATAGATTGATTAGTAACTGGTTCAAAATTGAGCCAGAGAATAAGCCAAAGGACGAGTAACATCCTTTGGATGAATGAGTAAGAGATGATTTGGGTATATCATTGGGGGCATGAATCTGTATTGACAATACCTTGTTGGTTGAGAACTATTTGACATAAAATGTGAATGCCTGAATAAAATTAGATAATTGTACATTTGATGAAGAAGGATAAATTGATGTGGGCAGGTGAATATAAAATTAAAATTATTTGGAATTACCATAGATATGTCCAGAATATTATGGACAGTTTTTATGTGTAACTGACATCCATGAAATATTTTTCAGAGATGAGCAAAGTTATCATATACCTCAAACCACAAACCATTACCCTGAGTATTTTTATTTGTCTCAATCATGAGTGTAAGTTTTAAGTTCTATGTTGAGAGTGATATTCTTTTTTCTTCATAATCTCTAACCAAGGCACCTATAATGCAGAACCAAAAGTACCCTCAGGGCACCTTCATACATTTATTAGAAAGCAAAGATTAGAACCATTTTATGGAAATCAAAGATAATGTGGAACATTTATCAACCTCAAATCCAAGCAAAAAAGAGAAAAGTGTAACACCTTCTCAGGAATGCACACAAAATGATTTCAGCCAGAATGTATTGGTCAGATTAATTCCCTTGGCAGTGTCACGTATATTAACTTCTCATTCTATTCCATCAACTTTCTCTAAGTTTTGCTTTTGCAACTTACATGCAATTTTATCTAATGTATCTTGTATTCACTTTGCATGTAGTTTCCCTTAATACATGTATGTTACTACATGCTGTTAACAGAACTACATGCTTGTATTTTGTTTGCAATTTTCTTCAAAGTATACTTTTTGTGTGTAATGTTTTAAAATATCACTATCTGTATAAAATATTTCAGTCAAGAAGATATATATACTAATCCCTTCCATCATCTTTGTCATACTAGCCAATCATGTCATTACACTCTATATCAAATTATTTTACATTCCTAACCTAACCCCAATAAACTAATAATGGGTTGTTTCAGTTTTGGGTTTTTTTCTCTTGTGTTTCTTCAGCCTGTGATAAAATTATGGATCTATCTATCTATCTATCTATCTATCTATCTATCTATCTATCTATCTATCTATCTATCTATCTATCTATCTATCTGTCTATCTAATTAAACAGTAAAGTATGTCATACATTTATGGTGTGTGTGTGTGTGTGTCTGTGTGTAGATAGACATACCAACACAAATATATATATATAATGGTAAAACTTGCTTAAAAAACGGGAGGGATTGTGATATAATGAAACATGTCTATCACGTAGAAACTAATCTGATCACTGTGGGAAGCATAACATTTATTCAAACTCTTTTGGTATTCTGACTGGAAGAATAAGTGTTAAGGAAACAATAGTAGATGTCTTGCTGAAAGACATGAGAACGTGTTACAACACATAGAAAACAAAACTAGTTTTAACACTTAAAAACAAACTATACCAAAAGCTCCTTTGAATTGTATAAAGATATTATCTTTCACTGGAACAATACAGTTTTTAATTACTAAGGAAGCATTCAAGATATTTTTAATCTTTCCCCTTTTTTTTAAATGAAGTTACTTCTATGGCAGTTTACTTGAAATTAATAAAACAGACTTATGAAACTTATCAGAAAGTATGTCACTTCTGAATAAAACTGTGTAGTTCTGATGAGGATTGTACAGTTAGCATAGTGTGCAAGCCATGCAAATTCAATTCAAATTGTCATTCTGATTCAGGAAAAAAAATCCTAACTTGATTTGACAGTTCAAATCAGTTTAGAAAATTGATCCAATTCAATTCAGACATTTGAACAGAATCAGATCGGGTTGATTGGATTGGCATTTCCAAATTATTATTATTATTTTTTTAAAAGCATTTCTGTGCATGGAGAGAAGCATTTACTCTATATTCATCATTGTAGTTATTGTTGATACACTGCAGGATGAGGTCCACTTCCGCATGTTCATTGTATATTATCCAAACTAAAATCTCAAATGGAATATTCACAAGCTTTAATAACCACTTGCATTTTCATCCTATTTAGCTTCTCTATATAAAATACCTTACATGATTCTATAGTTTGATCTAACCAAAAATGTGTCATAATTTTTAAAGTTTTCTGGTATCTATTGCTTGTACCTTGATAGGGCAAGGATCTTTTCTGTAATAAATACTATTTAAATTTTAAGTTCCTTTTTCCCCCCTAACATTTTCCTATAGGTATAAGATCCACCTTTTTTAATAAACCAAGAGGGTTTTTAAAAGATTGTTAAATCCTGCTTTTATTATTTTTATAAATAAGTCAAGGTGGCAAATATACTTAATATTCCTTCTTCCTCCAATTTTAACAACAACAACCTTATGAGAGGAATTGGGCTGAGAAAGAATGATTGGCCCCAAGTCACCCAGCCGGCTTTCATGTCTAAGGCAGGGCAAAAAGAGATGCCACTCTGGGAATGATCAGATAAGAGAGGGCATAGCCCACAGATATATAATGGGTGGAGAAAGAGGCTCAAGAGAGACCCTCCTGAAACAAACAAAATGTTAAAAAGTTATGATATTTATGTAGTTACTTACCAAGCACATCTAAATTATATTAAGGTAACCAAAAGATATTTACAATCCCCAAGGCAAGTCACAACTTTTGAGCATCCCTAATGTTTGGAAATTGAAAGTTAAAACATTTGACACACCTTACTTAACTTCTCAGACTGCAAATGAGACAGCGAGAGATCTCTACTTTCAGACTTGCAAGATTCTGTTAAAAAAAGCTTTACAATAAAAACTAGAATTAGCCAGGGGTGGTCTTCAAAAATTTTAGCACAGGGTTCTCTGCATGGTTGCTGGGTGGGCATGGCCATGGTGGGTGTGGCCTAGTCAGCTTCCTGCACCATGGTGGTGGTGGTGGGGCATTTTTGCCATCCCTGGGCTCCGAAGGCTTCCCTTGAGCTTCCGGGAGGGCAAAAATGGCTTTCCCGGGCTCCAGAGGCTCTCTGGAAGCTGGAAACAGGCCCATTTCTGGCCTTCCTGAACTTCTGGGAGTCCATTATTCACCTTCCCTGAGCCTCGGCGTGTGCCCTGCACTTACCTGCATCCAAAATGGGTGGGGACTCCTGGGAGGGGCAGGGTGCAGGAGTGGGATTTGGGGGTTCTCCAAACTGCACAGAATCTTATCTAGGGGCTCTCCCAAACCTCTACGAACCCCTAGCAACCCATATCTGGAATTAGTTCATGTAGTCATATTTCCTGTGTAGTTTATATAGGAATGCTGACACTCAGACCCCAGGCTAGATATAAAGCCAATTTTCCAAAGCCACATGCAAGGCCAACAGGACATAGCTAATCTAATCTCAGGGAGGTTCCAAAGAGCAGGTGCCATTGAAGAGAAAACTCTCTTTCTGGGACCTGTCTTCTAGTTGAGAAGCATGAGTAGAATGGGTAGAAACAATTGGGTGGGGGATAATCCATAGTTAACCTGATCCTAAGCCATGAAGGGCTTTAAAGGTGACAATCAGCCCCTTGAATTGTACCTGAAAACACAACGGAAGACACTGCAGCTCGCAGAGCAGTGGTGTCATATGTGTCAAGTACCTGGCACTAGTAACTGCCTTTTCACATATCTACGCATGATGAACCATCAGTGGGTGGACATTATTTCAATCCAAGTACCTAGAGATTTGTATGAGAAAAGAAAAGAATATTTGGTGTTCCCATGAAGATGAAAGAAACCATCCCCGAATGACACCACAGCACTTTTCTGATAATGTCTAACCCCACCCTAGTAAGTGATTCAGAATCACAACACAAACAGATCTTACTGGTTTCTCAACCCCTCCATACAAAAATAACTTCTTCCCTTTATCAAAAAGTATAGCATGACCTCCCCATAGGAAATAATAATGGTCATTTGCTTTGTTAAACATCATCATTACCATCACCATCAGTGTTGTAGCTGAAAATCTCTATGAATTTCTTAAGCGATAGAGGAATGTGAAGTTGCCACTGATCTCTAGCATTTGGTAAAATCTTTTTCATTTTGTGACGTTACTGGTTTTGTTATCCTATATCACATTCCAACCATTCATCTCCCTGTGGCACCCTAAATAAAATCCACCTGGTTATACATTCCCTTTCCTACAACTGTTTCCTTCAGGTGATTATAAAAAGTCACTAGAAAACAAAGATGTTTATTTAACTAATATCAAATTCTATAAGTGAATGAGTTTTAATGAAGTTTAAGTGCAAAATGCATCTCAACAACCAGAGCTTTTATGTCATTAAAATTTTATTAAACCATGGCAAAAAACCTTAAGGCTATTTTAATAAATGTTACTTCAATTGTATTTTGCATTTTCTCTTGCCTCTAATTTGATCTAAAATCTTCAGAGACATCAAAAAGTTCCTAGCTTTTGGAGCTAGGTGATATCATTACGAGAAATTATAAACATTTCAAGAATGGTTTGCTGAAACTTGATTGGATATAAGAAAAAAGAAATAGCTCATTACATATATCAATGCAATAATTGGAGTTGATTCCAAGAAACACATGCATAACCATTGTAACCATTTTTTTTGATAATTTATTATCCAACTTTCAGTTGTTTTTAATACACAAGTTAGCAAAAAGCAACATCAATATATTCTATAAAACAAAAATACTATCAAAATAGAGCTTATTTTTAAATATCAGATTTCATATTTTAGGAATTTTTATAGTTTTTATTTTGTCCCTGGATAACACATTCCAATTTGTTAAATTACAATTCCTACAATTTGCATAAAAAATTTGAAATCCGCATTAAACATGAAAATACCTCAAAAATTCCCCTCAGTTAAATATAACATAATATTTATGAAGACTAGTAAAACTATGAGAGGAGGTTTTAATTACTTTTTCATGACTTTTTTGTCCTTTCAAAACATTAAATATAAGAACAAAAATAGCTAAAGATCTAAAAAGAAAAAAAAAAGAAATAACTATTGAGAAAATATTTTTAAGGCTCCTCAAAATGTGGTCATTTCTGCCAGTTTCAATAAAGGAGAGCCATCTTTCATTATATTTGTGCAGGGGTGTCAAACTCAAGACTCACAGGGTACTTAAATCTGGCCCTCAGGGCTGCCCTGGAAACAGCAAAGGACTGGCCCGCGGTGCCTCTGGCAACAAAAATGGAGTTCGGGGGCCCATTTTCACTAGCAGAATGCTCAGGCCACCACAGTCATCCCCAACACAAGTGACATTGAGTTGGCCACGCCCCCCCTGCTCCCCCACACACACCGAGGTCAAACACAACCCTGATGCGGCCCTCAATGAAATCGAGTTTGACATCCCTGTATTTGTCCATACATAACCTATGTTTGTAAGTAATTTGTTCCTAAGTTGTAATTAATATCAGGTGTCCCACTGACTGAAAAATTGGAACCATATACTGTATTTATCTTTTCAGTATTGAAAGGTTAGGATTAAGGTTTTCAGTGACAAATTCAAGAGCTTAACAAAAATAAAGTGAGCAACATGTCTTTCAATACTTCTTACTTAACGTTTATTTATTAGAGAAGGGGTCCCCAACCCCAGAGCTACGAGCTGTTCAGAACTGAGATGCAGCAGCAGCAGGTGAGCGTGCAATATTTGGTTCATTTATGTTAAATGTTAAAAAGTTATGATATTTATGTAGTTACTTACCGAGCGCATTGGTGCATCCCCACTTGCACGAGCAGCAGCCAAATATGTGTGCAGGTAGGCACATTTTCCCATGCAAAGGTACGCGGAGGTACGTGGGCACTTAACTGCTGCTTGCGCATTCAGACTTAATCACTTGCAAAGGGAACGGCGCTTGCTTGCCGCTCGTACAGAACTATTTCTTCCCCCCCACCAGCAGTCCACAAAGCCAGAAAGGTTGGGGAACTCTGAGTGCCTATCTGACTAGAGTGTGAGGGATGTACGGAGAAACAGCAGTATCCCTGTTCTGACCTCACTACACATCACTCTGTGTGCCGCTTGACTTGCAGCTAAACTCACCTATCCTCCAATAAAACAGGCCATGTGTATAGATCTGGATGCTTTATTAAAGCAAGGACCACGATGGGTGAAACTGGGAAAAATTGAAATATATACAATAACAATCAAAATACAAAATAAGTAAGGTGACCAACCGTCCTCCTTTAGGGAGGACAGTCCTCCTTTAGTAAGTTCTGTCCTCTCTCGAAAAGTGTCCTCCTACATGTCCTCCTTTTTGATATTTGAAGACTAATATATAAATCTTCGTATTTGATCGATGCCGATCCGATCCGTTGTGTGTGATGTGACGTATTTATATTTGATATGACGATTCGTCAAGGCTCGTTACAGTGTGGTGAGATGTGATTATGAGATGCATGTGCTCCACACAGGAGAATTGTTTTGAGAGAATGTGCTGCGCGCAAGAGTGCATCGCATACAAGAGTGCGCCGCGCGCAAGTGACTTCGTTTTCTTTCTTCAATTTATTTGTGTCCTCCTTTTCATTGTAAAAAAGTTGGTCATTGAGTTGCTGGTTAACATAACAATTAACAAATACAGATAAATCTAAATCTTACCAGCAATGTTGGTGTGTATGGGAGGTGGATTTTTGTCCTCAGATGAACATGTGCCATAGATTATGCTGGATTCTTCTGGGTCCTTCCAAATGCTAAAGGAAATGGAGTCTGGCTTCCCAGGATGCACTTGTTTTGGGAGTGTGGGATGATGGCTAAAGGGGATGGGTCAGCTTCCAAACAATATAGATTGGTATTTGGTCCCCAGTCACTAGATGGGGCCAGAGAATAACAACAGTATATAAACAAATTATATCTGGGGGCATGACAATCCTCTGTGTCAAATGCTGGCGAGAGGTACGCAGCAGCAGTAGACTTTAGGGCCATATCAAAACATGCACTAATTTGAGCAAATTCCAGTCTTAAAAAACGTAATAATGTTATAATAAATAATACGAGCACTGATGATATTAGCTAACTGGATAATGAAACATCTGCAAGCCAACAATCAGAAAGCACCAAAGACTCCATAAAAATATAATATTCTAAAAGAACGAAATCATCATAAGAACCCATCAATATATTATAATGTAATAAGGAGAGGAACCAAAAAAGTGCAACTGTTATTTTTATCCTGATTTGCCTTTTGGGGAGATGTTCATGGTAACTTCACATCTATGACACTAATCATTTTGGCACATTATTGGTAGCCATACTAGATACACGTAGGCTGAATTTGTATCTTCCTTCCTTATTCTCAAGTTTATTTGTGGCTAAACCGAAGCTGGATGTCAAATCTGGGTCTCTCAGAACAAAATCTTAATAATTAACTGGCAAAACTGAACATGATAGTTTCTGACACACCTACACCAGTAATTATTGCTTTGAGGCCATTTACTAATGAAATTAACGTATTCATTGCCCTAACAAATTAGCATAACTCATACATAATGCCCCACATTTCAAGACCTTCCTAGAAAAACAACACTTAGTAGTGCAGAGTGAAATGGCAAGGGCATAGCATGAAAGCATCACGCTCCGAAGGGTTACATGTTAAAAATCACCATGACTAAGAGTACAGAATGTAAACACAGTATGTGTAATAACACCATTAACCAGGTCAACCAAGGCTTGTATTGATTATTATTTTTCCACTTCAAATATCCACATCTTATAACTGAGGCATCTGAAGAATTTCAATAGGAAAACAATCCTTTGGAGAAGCAGACTTTTTATTTTTGGTCAGGTAATAGTTACATGGATGACAGTTTTTCTCTTAACTGAATGAAATACAATCGGGCAATGTCCAAAGTGGCAGAAATACTAAGGCAATATAAAAGCATTGGATTGGTAAATTATATATATAAAAAAGAAAATTTTAATGCTAAAATAAAAAAAATACCTTACAGGTCAAAAGTTTAAAATGCATATGAAAGCTTTGAAATGAAAAGCCAAGATGCCCACCTGGTTTTTATAGTATATAAACGATAGATGTATTCAGCATATAAAGCATTTCAGGACATGTTACACAATACTTCCTGTAGCAGGTTACGTAGAAGTATCTATAGTCATTCTTCATGTGTAAATGCAAACCTATCTAACATAACTTATCTAGCCTATGCACACCCAAACTCACAAGTAAACATACATCAAGGTATGTGCCAACATGCTGAATTGCAAATACACATAGCAAAATTCAACAGAAACAGGAAGGCCTTTGACATTCTTTCTTTTCAAAATAGATTGCATGCTTGCAGCACCCTATCTCTTGCTAATATAGTATAAATAATTGCAATAGTGTGGTGTAGCGGATGAGGTGTGAGATTGGGATGGGGAGATCCAAATTCTAGTGATTTTGGGCCAGTCTCAGCCAAAGCTGTTCACAACAGGGAGAACCAACTTTGTTTCCCTAATTCAAACAAAAATTACAAGGTAGTCCTCGACTTACAACAGTTTGCTTAGTGACTGTTCAAAGTTACAACGGCATTGAAAAAAGTTACTTATGATCATTTTTCACACTTATGACCTTTGTAGCATCCCCATGCACATGTGATCAAAATTCAAAGGGTTAGCCACCGATTCATACTTAGGACTATTGCTGTGTCCCACGGTCATATGATCGATCACCTTTTGCGACCATTTGACAGGCAAAATAAATAGGAAAGCCAGATTCATTTAACAGCCATGTTATTAACTTTACAACTGCAGTGATTCGCTTAACAACTGTGTTAAGAAATGTTATAAAATGGAGCAAAACTCACTTAACAACAGAAATTTTAGGCTCAAGTGTAGTTATAAAGTTGAGGACTATCTGAAGTAAGCTGATTCAGAATTGCTTCAAATCTTGCTGTTAATTAAAGAAGCCACACTTTGTCAGGCCCTGGTAGAAACCTGAAAAAAGACCAGCTGCTTTAATGAACAGATGCTATAGTAACTTGCTATCTAAATTACTGCTTTCAAATTGTTTTTGAAGCATTCAGAGTATATATACATATAATTTGTTAGATCTATCTTTCTAATTCCTCACCTTTACACAGATGCTTCTGTACCTGTCTACTTTACTTCTATTGGTTTTATTTTAGTTAATAGATTTATATTTAGCAAAAAGCCAACTGTTCATACAGTAGATAGATGGTCCTATTAAGCTGAAGAGAAAACACACACACACAAACACATATATGTATACTGTACATTTCTCTTTAAAAGCAGACTCTTCACTTAGTGGCTTGAAAGCTTTAAAATGTGGATTTCAGAGTTGTCCCACGTTAACAACTCTACCAAACAGAGGGATAGTATCAAGATCACATGAAGTGTTAGGACTGCTTTATACTGCTTTGGTAAGACTACACCAGGAATACTGCATCCAGTTTTTGTCATCACAAGAGATTGGTTGAGATTCTAGAAAGAGTGCAGAGAAGAGCTACAAAGATGATTAGGGGGCTGGAAGCTAGACATATATAAACATATAAATGGTTGGGCATATCTAGTGTAATGAAGAGAATGACTAGGGCCGTGATGGTGAACATATGGCACGTGTATCACAGGTGCTGTCTGTAGGCACACGAGACATTGCCCCAGCTAAGCTCTGCTGCACTTGCGCACGTGCCTCCCATCATCCAGCTGATCTTCGGGTCTCTGCCGCACATGCGTGGGGGCGGGGCACATGTGCAGGGGACGCATGTGCATTGCATTTTGGGAATTGCGTGCTCTTTGGGCACTCAGTGCTGAAACGATTACCCATCACTGGATTAGGTGGTAACATAACAGCAGGCTTCCAATATTTCAAAGGCTGTAATAGAGAAGAGGATATCAAAGCAGCGGTACCTGAGGTATGTCAGCCCGGTGGGGGGGAGGGCGTTGAGTGGCAGGTGCATACGCGCACAGCTACATTGATGGAGCTTTCTTTTGCAAATAACCCATCTGAGGTTGTGATGAAGATTGAAACCCCAGCACTGTATGTATAACAAGATTAAACCTTTTGCACTTACTTCATATAACTTCATATTATATGCAGGGAAATTCAACTGAAGTGAAGAAGAATTTCACTTCCTACATAGTTGGTATGCACAAACCCCCACATGTTGAATGAATATTCATATTTAGAGAAAGAAGAAATAATGAAGTGTCCATCTCTCATGCTAAAGTCAGAGTCTTTGTGTGTGTGTGTGTGTGTGTGTGTGTATGCATGCACCCGACTCCTGGCCAGACAATCCCTGCAGTTTTCTTGGCAACATTTTAAGAAGTGGTTTACCATTGTCTTCTTCCTTAATTTGAGAGTGTCTGGCCCAAAGGCACCCAACTGGCTACATGTCCAAGGTGGCAACTCACAACCTTCCAGTTTCTAGCTCTGTGTCTTAACCACTATACCAAACTGACTCATAATTATTTAATTAAAAGTTGTTTATGGTGTTTGCCAACAGGTCTACATGACCACATTCTGGGTGGAATATCAACAAAGTAGTAAAACAGTAAAAAAAAAATAATCCATGTATATCTTGTAAACCTGGAACCCTGAGCAGACCAGATGATATTCAGACTGGATGATCAGAGATACATTTGGCAAGATAATATCTTTTTGATTTATCCTGAGTCTGGATTGCCAACTGGAGAGATGTCAAAATAGATTGGCTACTTGTGAAAAACCTAAAGATCAACCATATGATTACAATAAACTTCACAAAATATATTTTTAAAGAAGTCCTGTACACGTCAAGAAATTTAATGATATAGAAGTTGGCACCTCAGGAAATTGACAGCACTAATGGTGACAACAGTGGAGTGGTGGACATCTGTAAGAAGATTTGACTAAAAGGTGGTGGAAAACTACAGGTTATCCACAGGCTAGTCCCCCTTCTCAGTCGGAATTTATGAAATAGCAAGTTAAAAGCATAAGAATGTAAATTTCTACCTGCACACTTCCTTAGAGACGTGCAAATTGTTAGGAATTAAACATCTCTTCCTCAAAGGCATTTGAGATTAATTTTCAGACTAGATATAGCTAGGAAAATGCAAAGAAGTCACCAGATGTTCACTCAAGGATTGTTACTACCTTTTTAAAAGCTACCATTTGTAAAGGAAGTGCTATGTTGTCATTGCAAGCACTGAGAAATTGAGTTTCTGAGAAATATGGCTGCCACTCCTTGTACCACTCCTTAACTAATGCTGGTAAGAAACAAACTTAGCCAAGATGGTGCCATTTCAGCCAACAGATGGAAAAAAAAATCATGAAAAAGCAATTGATAAGGTTATGACTCTGCCTGTTACCATCTCTTCCACATCTATATAACTGTCTCTACCCCATGACTTGGTATCTTTTATTAGAAGCATATGCACTACTCTTATAAGTAAGAAACAACCTCCACTACCAAAGTAGCTTTTAGTAAATAATATAGGCAATAAGTAATAACAGTGGAGTGCTAATGAGCTCTAATCATGTCTACCTAGTAGAACAGAGCAAGCACAAGATATATCTGTGGTGTAAGTTAATGAGAAATGGAACATAAGAATGCACATGCAAAATGAGATTCTGCAATAGCTAGATCACAGACTGTAAAAAAAAAGATACAGTAGATAGAACTGAAGTTGCCGCGATTGTTAGGGAAAATACACCCAGTATTCCATAGTAGCCTCTTAAAACCCAGGCTTGGATCGACCCTGAGACCTCTACCTCATGAGCCCCCAGACCCTGTGGTCATAGGAGGCCAAACTCATTATGATGTGCAGCAAATCCTCGATTCGAGGTGGCACAGGAGACAACTCCAATATTTAATCAAATGGAAGGGCTAACCCTTATCAGAGGCATATTGGGAAAAGAGTAGGAACATCCAAGCCAATCACCTTGTGACAAGATTCCATGCAGAAAATCCAACCAAGCCTGGGGGGGTGGGGTGTCTGTTTTGCAACCCTAAGTCCTATATCTGCAATAAATTTGTGTGTGTGTGTGTGTGTCGTACAGGTCACCTTCAAGAAGTGAGGGGAGCTGAATGTCAATTCATAAAGTATTTCTATGGTTGTTTTAGAGTTGCCAACAGAAAAGGAGGGGGGAAAGGTGTTTGAAAGAGCAGTAGGGCAGCTTGGAAATTGAAAGTGCATACCTTACATAGTTTTTCAGAGGTAGTAACTAGGTGGCTGAAGTTTCTGCCGTGCAAAATTCTAACTGGAGAACATGATTGATGACTCTTGGCTACGGATGTGTCTCATTGGAGAATATGAACTATGATACACCCTGGGGGTGGGAGAAAACCAGGATCAAGGATGGCAATAAATTATGTGTCTCAGAGTCGGCTACACCCAGACAGCGCTGGACATGTTAATTCCCAATTGGAAGTTTGGCTTGAGACTCATGATTTAATTGGGGTAACCGCCGGAACCCTGATAGCAGGAAGTCAGCCATTGTCTGTGGCTACAGAAGGGAAGGGTGAAGCTTCTCAACTTATTTGGATTGAAAAAACTCTCTTTTCATAACAAAGGCAAGGATGCAGAGGTTTCATTTTTTTTCCCCCAAAGTCAGCTCATTTGCAAACCCGAATCATATTTCACAGAACTCCAGAATAATTTCTTGATTAAGACACAGGGTTAGCATTCATCACTACTTAAACACCCCAGGCATTCCAACACCCACCACATTAATCTTAGGTGATGAAACTATAGCCTCCCAATAACAATAAATGGGCCTTGTGGCTTCTGACAAGCCTCGACATTACCCAATGAGTAAAAATAGCTCTGAGAGGACCCCGGTTTGGAAGACTTATGACGATGGGATGGGCTTCAATTAATTTTCACAGGCTTCAAAAAGCAGTCCAGGGCTTCAATAGCTGGGAGGCTTCTATTTGAGAATCCACAAGAAAAAATTTGAAGGGGGGATTGAAGATTTTTTGTGTGTGAAATCAAAAACAGTGATAAACATATTAGGAGTGTAGTTGTGCAATGTGTTGTATCCTCCTTCATTCTGCTCATTTTGGTAGATAGTGAGGCTCTAGTAAAGACAATTTCACCATCTTTTCTTCTTCCTGTTTTTTTCTTTTCTTTTCCTTAACTGTGCAATATTGCTGGGCAGCTGCAGCATGTGCAAGCACAGGTATTCGTGGAAAAGGAACATTTAAAAATACTCTTTCCCCTTTTTAATTTTTTTTAATGTTCACACTTTCTGTACAGCATTTAAATTTCACTGACAGCTTTACCTGAATTATTTTCAAGTAGCATCTAGAAAGGGAGTCATCTCAGCTTGCTTCTTTTTCATTAATGCATTGGCTGACTCTCAGCTTGTGGCACATTATAAATTGGCAGTCAGGGGTTAATTTTTAAGGAGGTTAATGTGCAACAATTTTAGCTAAGATAATGAAGGATCAATTCTGCCTTAGGAACACATTCAGTCAGACATTATGATATGTGAAATCTTGCCAGTATGAGAGCTTTCTGTAAACATTATCAGGTACCCAATACAACCATATTCTGTTCTGTGTCTAAATCATAGTTAAGAGAACAAGTCTTTCTTCAAAATTGTCTCTCTTTTAAGTGGATTTAATGATTTCATATTTTATAATTTGCTTGAGCACTGGAGGTTTATTAAAACAGAGCACTGAACTGACCTCCCTACCCATGTCACAGGGGCTGTTGTGAAGCTTCATAATGAGATGTTTGCAAAGTGGATTTGTGTAAGTGAAAAATGCTAAGTATTTTTATTACTGCATGATAGAGATCAGAAAGCACAAATGAATTAGGTATTAATCCTTTTAAGGGAAAATATACCAGGGGCAAAATTACACTGCAGTTATTTTTTCTAACATCCAGCACTTCATTAAGTACCATACAAGATTATGTAACTCTGCAAAAGAATATCTATGCAAAGTATATAATCACAGCAGGAAAAAAAATGTTCTCACAGTTTTGTTTTTATGCTTTTATGCAATTTTTAAAGGCACATGGAGTTCCTGCAGATCGCTGGAATTAAACATAAGTTGCAAAAAAGGACAGAGCTTCATGAATTAGCTTATATAGCAATGATACCGCGGTTCATTCCAAAACTTTTGCACATTGTTGGTTTTGTAAGAAGTCAAAGATCCATAGTCTGAATGTATGAGACTCAATTAGGGTTTCCAGCACCAATACCAGAATTTTTATGTTTAAATCAGTCTTTCTTTGGTTCTTATTCATTCCTTTTCCCAATTTGCAACTGTAAACAGCCTGGCTGATTTGTCCTACTGCACTCTACAACAAGATACTGCTTCACACAGCAAAATATATTGAGTTCAAGATTTAGAGCCATTTCCCAGGGTACATTGGGTCATAATAGCATTCCATTTTTAATCATTCTCATGTCTAAAAATGCATAGTGAGTGTTTCTACAAATATCTTCTCCCTAACAGGAGGCAAAACTGAATGGGGAAAGATTATTGAGTGCGTCGGAAGGTATAGATTTAGAAGATCGCTGTGGTTTCCAGATATGGTCTCTTTTATAATTATAATTAGTTTTATTTTGGATTCCCAATCCACTTGCAGAAACAAGCCCAGCTTGCAGAAAGTAACCCCAACTGTAAAATAGCTGAATCAGTGTTGAATCCATTTACAGGATTCAACAAAATCTCACAAAAAGATGTTGCCTAAGTAAAGAATCATTTAGGTGTTTAAACTTGTTTTACCAACTGTACAGATTAAGTGTGCTTCTACATGTTCTATATCTGGTTGAAATTATTTGCACCTTCTCTCAGAAGCAGAGGTTATGCAATCGGACCTTTCCCGCAAAGCCAGTTATTTTGTAATCCCCCATTTGCATAGTTCCTACTGACTACTTCCTGTTCTTTATTCTTCTTCCACAAAATTGGAAATGAAATCTGATACAGGTATATGAGTTCATATCTTGTTTTAGAATTTCTGATTTGACCGTTTCACTTTCAAGAAGAGATTATGAAATTAGGAATGTGTGTCCTTTAAATTTTAGTGCATACTCTCACTTATTCAGAATTTAAATAAACAATTAAGATTATAATTTACCCTGACTCTTAAAGCAAACATATAAGTCTTCTTGTCTTTCTCAGAAATGAAAGCAATATCACTTAGACTTACATAGGCAGTTCTTGATTTACAACAGTCCATTTACTAACTGTTCAAAGTTACAATGGCACTGAAAAAAGTGACTTATGACCATTTTTCACACTTATAATAATTGCAACATCTTCCCAGGGTCATGTGATCAAAATTCAGGCAGTTAACTTAACAACTGTAGTGGTTCACTTAACAACTGTGGCAAGAAAGTAAAATGGAGAAAAACTCACTTAACAAATGTCTCATTTAGCAACATAGATCTGGGGCTCAGTTCATAAGTCATACGTTGTAGACTACCTGTATACCGCTCCATGGTGCTTTGCAACATTTTCTGAGCAGTTTACAGAGTCAGCATATTGCCCCCAATAATCTGGGTCCTCATTTTACTGACCTCAGAAAGATGGAAGGCTAAGTCAACCTTGAGTCGGTCAGGATCAAACCCCTGGCAGTGGGCAGAATTAGCCCTCAACACTGAATTCTAACCACTGTACTACCACAGCATATTAAGAGATTGGAGCAAAAAGTCTGCATTTTCATATCTATATCTGTAGCCCCATACTGATTTGATGTAGTTTTTCAGATGAAGCATCTTTCACTGTTGGCCATGTTGGCTGGGGATGGAGTGAGTTTAAGTCTGAAAACATCTGAAGAGCAACATAGTCTCTATTTTTGTAAGGGCCAAATTAAAAGCATTACTTTTTAAGGATGTCTAATATAAAGTTTATATGCTGTTTGAATCACTTCCTTTACTAAATTGCATACCAGTGAGAAACTGCTACTTCCTAATAACAATTTCCATTGTAGATCTTTTGGTATTTGAAACATATATTAAATAAGTAATAAGCAGCCTTGATTTTTTTTAAAAAAAGTTTAATAAATAAAAGTTTAATGGAGCAGCTTGAAGGAATTTATTTCAGTGCCTAGTTGATTTTAATGTTTGCATTTGTTTGGCTTTTATTTGTTATTAAATTGTTAACAGGATTTTTATTGTGCCTTATTTAAGTTTGATTAAAATTATAAACTGCCTTGAGAAGACCCTTTTATCCTATAGACTGCCTGTTAGCTTTATAAATATTTTATTTTATATTTGCCAATCAATTTATGGCAATCATTTGGCTAGCTAAATACTTCAGGTGTTTTCTTATTTTCTTTCCTTCCTTTTCCCATGCTTTGTCTGTAGAAGAAATGATGCATTATCTATCTACTCATATAAATAACATCCCAATGAATAATTATGATGGCACCTAAGATAGCTATGTCAGGTGCGGTAAACATTCTACAACAGAAGAAACCCTTGAGCAATTATTTTGCAACACTCTTACCTGCATTTGTCACAATGATTTTTTCACACGATGCACCCATGAAAAGAACAGTGGATGCCTGAAGTGCTGTTTAAATTAGTAGAATGCATGATGAAGAACAAACACCTTTCAAAAATTCTAGAAGTTCATAAATACGTAGGGATCTTATATAATACACTATATTATATAATGTCATCCTGAAACTTCCTGATCTTCTATATAAATTTGACTACAGTCCACCAAAACACTGGTAGGAAATTAATAGCGTCCTCATACTGATACAGGGTCATGATGGTTAAAGTGGTTAAAAACACTGAACTTGTCAGTTGGAAGACTGGCAGTTTGGGTTCGAGACCCAAGCTGCGCACGAAGGACTGAGCTCCCATTTCTTGCCCCAGCTCCTGCCCATCCAGGAGTTTGAAAGCATGCTAATGCAAATAGATAAATAGGTGGCGCAGTGGTTAGAATGCAGTACTGCAGACTACTTCTACTGCCTGCCAGCTGCCTGCAATTTGGCAGTTCAAATCTCACCAGGCTCAAGATTGACTCAGCCTTCCATCCTTCTGAGGTTAGTAAAATGAGGACTCCGATTGTTGGGGGAAATATGCTGACTCTGTATATGGCTTAGAGAGAGCTGTAAAGCACTGCAAAGTGGTATATAAGTCTAAATGCTAATGCTACCACTTTGCTGGGAAAGTAACAGCATTCCATGTGCCTCGGCTAAGAAATGGAGATGAGCATAGTCCTCGGCTGGAAAGGGGAAATCGTTGTCTTTACTTTTAATGCTGATGCAGGACAATTTTAAGAAACAGTATTTCAAAGATCTGGTCTTTGTTATTTCCAACTAAGTGTCCACATAGCTTAACTGGCTAATGTATAGATCTCATGCTAAAGTATCAAATTTTTTATTTCCCTTAACATTCATCTAAACTCAATTCTTCTCTTTAAAATGATCAAATTCATCAATAGATGTATATTTCAAAATAAAAGATATAAAGAAATAAAGTTTAAATACATAATTTTGGGATATTTTCTCTGAGAAACTTTTAATCATTTTTAAAAAAAGTAAATATGCAGATTAGTATAGAAATTAGTATAGGAACAGATCAGACATCCAGCCCTTGCTTATCAATGGAGACCGAGTGGAGCAAGTGGCCAATTTTAAGTTTCTGGGTGTTACCCTAAAAGAGGACCTGACCTGGGGTACCCACATTACAGCCCTGGTCAAAAGGGCCCAGCAGAGATTATACTACCTGAGACTTCTCAGAAAACAACAACTGAATGAAAAACTGCTGGTGACCTTCTACCGCTGCACCATAGAGAGTATCTTAACTTACTGCACCTCTGTATGGTTTGCCAATTGCACAGTGGCAGATAGGAAAGCACTCCAGGGGGTTAATGTCATTGTCCAGAAGATCATTTGTTGCCCTCTCCCCTCTTTGGAAGAGCTTTATAGCTCCGCTGCCTTAAGAAAGTTCAAAACATTCTCAAAGATCCATCTCATCCTGGGAACCCTTTTTTAAACTATTACCACCTGGCAGACGGTACAGAATAATAAAAACAAGGACAAATAGGCTGAAAAACAGCTTCTATCCCAGGGCAGTAGCTCTTTTGATTTCTGCTGTATAGTGCAGTGTTGGTGTGGTGTCGGGGGTTTCTGGTTCAATGTGTGAAGGGTGAAGGATGTGGGTTTGTGTTTATTTTCATGCTCATGGTCATGATGTGCACTGAAGATGGTGTTTGATTTCGTTGTACGAGGTGCAATGACAATAGAGTAGAGTAGGGTAGGGTAGAGTAGAGTAGAGTAGAGTAGAGTAGAGTAGAGTAGAGTAGAGTAGAGTAGAGTAGAGTAGAGTAAAGTAAAGTAAAGTAAAGTAAAGTAGCCAGATCCGAGACAGGAATGAGTAGGTACTGTATATGGCTTAAGAGTATATTTGAATGATCTCTCTCAGACTAAGAACTCTGTAAAAATTTTAAGTAGTGTGCATTATACTACAACATTATTTTAAAACTAGTATCTCATATACATGTCTGATATCTCTATATACAAATGAGGTAAAAGATATCCAATGAAAGAAGTGGGATATTCTAACCCCAAAAAGCAGATTTAGTGGATACCAAGAAAACCCTGGCAGAATTTTGAATTAAAATGCCTACAGGTACATATGGTCTGGGTGTTTAAAAAGGAAGAAAAACAAGCAACAGAGTGCATGATATAATGGGCTAAGAATTTTGATATAATGGTCACATAGATGAATAGGAAAGATGTGGTTAAAAAAAATTGAAATTAACACTTAGATTTTAAAAGATAATTCTTTAATATAATCATATGAAAACATTTTAACAAAAAAAGTACAAATATTAAAAAATGAAACAAAGAGAATAAGAAAGAATAGTGAATAAGAAAACAGGTAAAGAAGTAAGAAAACAAAAGAAAATTTTTTTTTTTATAAAATGAGGCCACTATCTAAGATTTAAAAGGTACTTCTAACTGTTATTATAAATATGAAAAGTATGATGTAACTGCAGCAAAGATATTATATGTACCAAGATGAAAAAATACAGAAATATCCTCATTGGAGGAATGAATTGTGAAGGTGGCAGAACTTGTTGAAATGGCCAGATTGATTGTCTGATAACTATTTTTATAAAAGACTGGAAACCCTTTATGGACTTTTTGCTAAAAATGGACAAAAATGAATCATTGGTCTTGAAATTTGCTCATTAAGGGTTGTTTATAATTAGGAATAAAATAATTTGGGATGGCAGAAATGATAGTAATTATCTTTCTAACTTCTGTAAATGATCAGAAGTATAGACATTTTTGCTTTTCTTTCTTCCTTTTTCTTCCCTTTTCTTGACATTTACTGTTTCTTACTTTTTCTTTCATCTTTCCATAACTTTATCTTGACTTTCAAAAACCTCAGAAAATTATCTTTAACAATGCTCATGAAAATAATAAAGAACACATGAATCCAAATATATAATGCAAGTGTCATGGTAGCATTTTGAGCAACTGTCTTGGAACTTTAAATTGACCAATGGGGCGGAAACATTTGATTTGCATACAACAATTCTTTGGAAGCAAGTTTCTTTCATCTAACTATGGAGGAAACATAACTATAAATTAATTAAAAGAGGAACTACAGGAAGGAAGAGGTGCTGACCTTTTGGTGTTCCTCTGGCTTTCCTGTTCTTTTCAGATCAAAACAAATCAAGATTTCTGGGTATAGGCAACAGTAAAATATATGACACAACTACATACGAACAAAAAGAGAACACACCTACATTTTTCTGTAACAAATCATCTCAGATCTCTATCATTAGGCAGATTTGTGCTTTTCATTACTCTTAATAATGTTGACGACAATCATTTGTAGAAAATGTGGTATCTGTTACTCACCAAAAGCACCATCTGAATAAAAAACATGTATTGGGACCCCCAAAATTTTACAAGAATTGTCACAAGAATGCAAAAAAATAAAAAATCTTACAAAGTTCAAATCTCATGAAGATTTTGGCACACTCACATATGATCCCACATGATTTTTTTAAAAAAAATATGGTCATTGTGTAAGATGACACAATAGTGTTGGCAAGTGGAAATGCCTGTGAGTCATATCAATATCTCACATTATAATGACAAACATAAACGTATATTATTAATAATTCTTCATTATAAATTCATCACACATTTCTAACACCTCACAATTTCTTCCCCTCTCCCCCCTGTGATAACCCTCACTATTCATTCTTGCAAATCTTTTCTATGGTCCTCAAATGATGAGGCTGCTTGTGAAAGATGAATGGGTTGCCTAATATGGTAAGTTTTTTTTTTTTTTTTTTGCTAAGGACAGTTAAGCCAAATGGTTCACAGCTTAGGCGCTCAGCCATAGTCCATGAGCAATTTCACCATAGATTAAAATTTTTACCACCAGATATAAGGACTGTTTAAGAATATATACCAAAGCTGCTTTCATCTTGTTGAGAAGTGGTCTTAAATGTTAATAATTTAATTGTATAATATTTAATGGGTATAGGATTAGTTTTTACTGAGTATATAAAAGACTTTTGTGGCCTTATCTGTGTCCCTTGTTCTCTGTTCTCTTATAAATAAAACAATTATTTAAAAAAAATTCTTTTCCTTTTCTTTTTAAGTAGGCATTTCCACTCTATGTAAATGAACACAGGTAACTTACCTCAGCTGTACATAGTTTGCAAGTTGGAACATTTTCATTATGAAGACTCTGTAAAGTGGAAAATCAGGCATTTAGTAATAAAACAGATCTCACAAATCAATGGAAACAGTAGATGAGAAAAATGTATATATGAAAATATATTAGCATCATCTGCTTGGCAGTATGAAAGACTCACGGGGTGAGTTGAGTAATGAAAAATGAATGTTTTACAGTTTCCAAACGTGTTTCATATGTGATAATTGGTACCATTCTTGCATTTTAATTTTTTCATTTTATGCTAATGCTCTTAATTAGTCCTCAAGTCAATAAGGCACAAAAAGATAATGGACAATCGGCACAATGCAGGGCTTGGGACTGTGGCATCTCTTTGAGCTTTAGAAATAAGTATGCCTTTGGTGTTCAGCATTCATTCTCCAGAAGAAAATAGATCTTGCGCCATTTGGTGTAATAAAGCATCCAAAAAGTGTTTTGTTTTTGTGGCATATTATTTGGGATTTTAAGTATAGTGTACTTAATTATCATGGAATCCAACTTATTTAGACTTCTAAAATGAAGCACAGCTGCACAGCTGCAGCATTTACTATTCAGTGCACCTGATGGTTTCAAGAAATCCATTCATAACTAGAGGCTGCTTTCTTATTTACCAATGCAAAAAAAAAGTGTAGTCCTGTTTTTCCCTTCCAAAATGAAAGTGATTTAAAGGGAGAAACTGAAGAGCATAAAAATAACAAAACTCTAAAATTAAGGCCCATCTGATAAGCCTAGGGCCTTTTCCCCTTTATCCTAACCATGACACAAACATAACCCAGCAAACTCATTGTCTGCTATATTTTCATGATGTGGCTTTTAACTAATCCAAAACTGCTATCTGTAAAAGCTTAAAGGTGTCCTCAGCTGCTCCATGGCATAGTAGCATTTTCCCTGCAAGTAAGAAATAAGCAGTAGCAGTTTTGCCATGGATGACATCTGACATAATACACTGTCTTAATTATATGTCCCCTTGGAAATTGATACCAGCTAGGCCTCTTTTAGATTTTAATATGGGGTTCTCTCTGTTCCTTGCCTACGCACTGTGTTTAAAACATTTCTTTGGGACAGGGAAAACCTTACTTTCTTCCAGTGACCAAGCCTAAAAGCCAACCACCTGTTTTTTGTGGATCAGCAAGAGTAGCAGCTGATCTCTCTCACTTTCTCTCATTTTGTGACACAATTTTCTTCATGCCTATCACCAGAGTTAGGATACTACTGGTTCGGCTGGGTTCTATAGAACCAGTAGCTCTGAAGAGCAGCAGTCACCAAACCGATTCAGTGCGACGACCTTTTAGTCGTCTGTTTAGCCCATCCAGCTGCCCGGGCTTTTGGCTGTCCTTTATTTCCTGCTTTTTCAACCTCAGCTGCTTTGCCCGGCAAAGCTGAAGTTGAAAAAGCAGGAAAGAAGAGGATTTTCAAATGCTGCGCACCCGCACATAGTGCTTGTCAGCTGTCTGGGCGGCACAGCTGATGTTTTTTGTAATTGTTTTACATGCATGCACAGTGCGTGTCAGGTGCATGCACATGCAAAACGCTCTCTGACTGAACCAGTAGTAACACGGGTTGAATCCCACTCCTGCCTATCACCTAATAATCAGGCTCCTTTTGAGCAAAGGTTTGGCATTATTTGAGAAGACCACTCTTCCAAGATTAGCACTAAGCTTACATCCAAAAGGTCCCTAACTCTTTGGAATCTCATAAAAGAGATTTGCAAAACTGAAATGGGGTTTATTTCACTTCAAAAATAGTTCTCCTCAACATATGACAATCTAGGAGAATCTACCAATCTCTATATTTAACAGTTCAGTACACTGGATAAATCACACCATATATTAGCACAGTGCTTGTGGCAAAATAAGAGATATCAGTAGAGGCAGCGAATCTTGTGCCATTCGGGTCTTCAGGTGGCTCAAAGATTGGTGGATAGCCTGAAGCAGCAGCATCAAATATGGCACAATAAGCCAAAATTAGCAAACGGTAAAAATTAGGAACCACAGAAATAAAAAGCATATTTAATGGATGGGGGGGGGGGGGAGAGAAATCTTCAGCTACACTTACAACATATATAGAAAGTAATACATCCTCTTACGGCAAAGAGTTCCATTTATGAGGCACTGGAACAAAATTCACATTGACCTATTATGCTTCAGAAAGCAACATGAAAGTGCAACACTTAATTTGGAAGGATAAGCAGATTCTCAAAGGAGATAGTCCTTCAATGGTCCATTTTAAAAGGTTCTTTTAAGCCAATGTAATAGCTAACAAAATAAGTTGATTATAGGTTCAATATTTTAGGAGCAATATATTGTGCTATTTGAAGTTTCAGAGTGCCTTTCAAGAGTAGCCCTTAGGGAGTGTTTTGGAGTAACCTTAACTGAGAGGTAACTAATTCATGGATCATATCCAATTCTGACCAAGAATAAATGCAATGATACACCAGATGAAGCTATGAATAAGCATCTCTGACCACCACATATGCCTACATATCTATTAACTAGCCCAGGTTCAGGAGTTTGGATTTATTAGACCAATAATGGGCATTACATAACTTAATCTACTAAATTGGGATTAAGCCAGTGGTGGGATTCAGCCAGTTCACACCGCTTCGGGAGAACTGGTTAACTTTTTGAGCAGTTTGGTGAACTGGTTGTTGGAAGAAATCATTAGGGCAGAGAACCAGTTGTTAAATTATTTGAATCCCACCACTGGATTAACCCTGTATCCCAGTGATTTCAACTAAGAGAATGCAACTCTCTTTTTGCTCCGTTTTGGATATATGGGTTTATTTTGCTTCATGGACAACTTGCATTCCTGTAGTCACTCTTTAAATCATGTTACCAGAGTATCTATTCTGACATAAAATATCAGGACTGACTCAAATAAGGTCAATCTTAAAGGAATTTACCTGTTCACTTTTCCAGGGGGCCATCAAGTAGGATGTGAGGGTTTTAATTTTCTCTTTCCAGCACCTGCACTGCATTGAGATTAAGGATAGGGGAAAGAAAACATGTCATGCAGATGTGCATATGGAATGTGTGTACGAGGCCTGATTCATCGTCATGCAATACACATCATCTTCATGGCCAAAACACATCTGTGCTTTAGATAACTGTTTTCAGTACATTTGCTAATGTGATTGGCTTGGCTTATTAACTGCCTTCAAGTATTGCATGAGTATTCAAGGTGGCTCCTGGTTTAAAATGCCACAAAATATCCTTAAATAATAATAGAAGAACACATAAAACACAAACAAGAGATATGGCAGAGATTCCTTGGGCGATTCATTTCCGAGAAGAACTGTTTCGGCATGATCAATAATACTTGAGCCTCAGATTGTGGAGGTTCTTATTTGAAGGTCTTAATGGCTGAAGCAATTCACAAATGGAGAAGTGATCACTCTGGTAATCAGGACAGTAAGCAATATATGACTTAAAGGGCAGAGTCTTAAGCTCAGTTTTGACTGCACTACTTTCAATTGTGCCTATAGAGCAATTGGCAACCCAGGTATTAAGTCATCGAGGTAACCTTGCATCAGTTAGCAGTCTAGCATTCACATTTTGCAGCAGCTGGAGCTCAAGTGTATAATTATAAGCCCACCAGGGTCAAGATAGCTTGCTGCGTGAGCCTGAACACCACAGGACACCTTCCTCTGTTGGACTGACTCAGATGCTTTACTTTGTCTCTTGGGATACAAAACCCAACACCAGTTTTCATACCTTTGATAAGAAGAGCAGAGGAACTGATTTAAATAAGCAATGGTCTCTTCTGCTTTCACAATACCTCAGATCAGCTGATCAAAATGGCTGCCTCTTTCTCTTCCAGCCACTCTTCCCAGGTACACAAGACAGGAAACACAACCAGATGAGTAAGTCTATTTTATTGTAAGGCTAACATTAACAGAATCTTGGAAGTCTGAAGGGACAAACTTTCCATGGTCACTTTTAATTATCTGATCAATTATGGAAAGTCCTTCCTAAGTTTTTTTTTTCTGTGACCACTATGTCCACATGAGGCTCCCCTTCCTCTTGTCTGATTGTTTCCTAGGCAATATCTCTTTCCCTGGTCCCCCAAGGTCATCCACACATTCTATTACATCTGCCTCTTGAGCAGGGAAAGGGAACAAATTCTGCCTCTGGGTTAGTATCAATCCTCCACATACTCCAGGAAGATTTAATAATGCCATAAGCAGGGTTTCAGGAAAGCATCACTTCTTGGCTTGTTTTATTCTTGTTAAATAGAATTGTTAATTGCTTTGGCTTTAGACAAGTTTTTTTTTTTTTGCACAGGACTGTCCTATTCAAATAATTTTTTAATCCTTTTTTATTAAGTTTTGACAGGCGTGTTAAGCCCATTGAAGCTCTTCTTGGGAATTTTTCTTCGTTGCCAAATTGCATTAGTGCAATCTGGGGAAACACTGTGGGCCACACACGACCTGCATATTCTTCCTCTTTGGCTTAGCGTATTAAATTGATAAAAATGAGAGCCAGTTTGATGTGGTGGTTAAAGACATTGGACTAGAAACTGGGAGACCATGAATTCTAGTCCTGCATTAGGTACGTTGTCAGTTAGTTGACTTTGGGCTAGTCTATTACTCTCAGCCCTGAGAAAAAGGTGAAGGCAAATCATTTCTGAAAAATGTCAAGGAAACTACAGTGGAATCAAGACTCATTCAAAGGCACAGTCATATGTATGTATGTATGTTTGTATGTATGTATGTATGCATGAATGCATGCATGCACAGTAATATCTTTGAAGAAATCACAAATTTAGTTATATCACATTTATAGTATAGCTGACGTATTTATAGTTTGCTCTTAGGCTGACATTTCAAGGAAAGAAATGTCATGAAAAAAAAAATAACCCTACCAATCCAAAAGCTCCAATGATAAGCTGCAGAAAAGGATTTGTGTGCAATTTTTATGTAGCTACTCAAATGTAAAAGGCCTCAGTTTAAGGGACATATTTCCAAGAAAGATGTATTGATCTGCAGTGTTTCAGGCTTGCTTATTTATTTGAAGTAGAATGGACATTAGAGAAGATAATACAGAAATGAATTCAAAAGATCTAGGTTTATGAAGAATGTTTCTTATTCTTTCACTGAATACTTTTTGTCTGTTTTTTTTTCTCTTCCTATTATTGTTGGGTTAATAGGCATCTTATTAAAAGGATGAAAGCATTTGGTATTTTATGAAGCAAATGTAGGAAACCAGTTTTGATATATAGGCATTGCTCTCTGTTCCTAAGGAACCACATTAAGCAGAAGTTTTCTCCAGCACCTCTTTCAACTATTCATTTTTCTGGGGAAATATATAGCATTACCATCTGTAGGTAGCCATTGTCATGGGAAATATTTTTCTTCCACTTTCTGAAAGGACATAATTTATAATATGAAATTAAAAGCATCAAATTAGTAACCCAATCCCTGTATTCCAGTTTAATGAAATAGCACCTTCATTGCATTATTGTTTTGTGCCACTGGACCATTCTCTTTTGTTTTACAAACAAAATGTGGCTTTCATTAATAAAGAATTGTGTAAGACAAAGAGAGAGAGAGAGAGTTCCTTGGTGCATATTGAAATATGTCTCCCAGAAGTCATAGTGCTCTCATTTAAAATTATATTTTCTTCATTTGCTCTCTAGAACTAGAAAACCACCAATGTTTTTGTCTTTGTAAAAATTAGTTTTAAAAGTTGAATGGGGATGCCCTCAGATAGAGCTGTGCAAATCTGCAAATCCTTGGAAGAAATACAATAGAGTACATGTATGAAGCATCCCTTTTCACACAGATATGAGCCTTTTTTTTCACAGACTTTAGCAGTAGGTTCAGAAACTGCTCCTAACTGCTTCCAAATTCCTAGAGAAATTAAGGGATTGTTGTGCACATTTATGCAAAGACAGTAAACTTTCCAAACTTGTCAAAAAGATTTCCAAACTTGGAAAAAAGATATAGCTGCTTCAGTGATTTAAAAAGATATGTTGGGTAGGTTCTTTCCCATTCTTACAAAGGATTTACATTGATTTGCAATCAATATATTTCCCCATATCTTTTTCTGACCCGATTCACATTTGTAGGATTAAGATCTTGCTCACTGTTTCCAAATGGGATATATGTATACCGGGCAAGTCCAGTTAATTCTGAGATGTCAATTGGGCATAAAGATCTAGATGTCAGACTTTGGACTTGTTACAAATCATATTTGTCCACAAAATTAAAATAGAAAAATGAAAGGAAAAAAGATAAAAAATGTCTGCGGATTATTTGATTAAACTATTTTTAAAAAGACCTCTAAAGTGCTGACAGGAAATGTGCCTGGCAAGCAAGGAATAGAGCTGGCTTCAAGAAGAAATCACATTCAGCTAATTCTGAAATATTAGTTCCTTGTATTATATTGGAGCCAAGAGGATAAGCAAATACAAAAGCATTCTGATTTACTATTCCAATATACAAGAACCGTTTTTCCTGCTGAGTTCCTGGCCAACGTGTCCATTGCTAACTATGGCAAGTTATTCTCAACATAGCCTAATCTGAGCTCTTGGCTTTATTTTTGCAGCCAAGAAGGGTCAGGCATGCTCCAGCAGCTGTAATGAACTGAGAAGTTCTCCATTTCACAGCATTTGAAATGCTCAAATCTACATCTTAACACTTCAAAAGTGACTACAATGGATTTTTTTTTTTTAAATGACAAGAGTGAATTCTTCTTTCACTCTCCTGGGTCAGCCATCTTGCTCATGTGTGAATTGTATTTCATTAAAGACAGACTGAACAAAAGCAGAGGAGCTCAACTACTTTTTCACAAAATGGAGATCATTTATTTTTTTAAAAAAATCTTGAAAGTAGTGTGGGAAGTTAGCATCCACCCCTCTCCTAGAAAAATTGAAATAGCCCAGGAAATATTAAAAGGCAGAATATTTCTTATAAAAAGAGTAGAAACTCAAGAAGCAGAAACTCACTCAAGAAAGCAGAAACTCACCCCCACCCTTGTTAATGAGTGGGCCATTAAGGCCTGGGCCAGAATACTTTACATAAGAAGGAACTCCAAGGTGATGGGATTAAGGATGGCCCTCAGGAAATGATAGGATTACCCATCTCACTACATGGTCTGGGAAGATTGTATTAGCCAGCATTCAGGTAAAGCCATGTGGTCCAGACCAAGCCTATAGAATTAAGACCCCCGCCCCTGGGAGTCTGACAACCAATTAGAATACAAGCTCCAATTCAAATCCCAACAGAGGGTATAAAACCCAGGTACTCTCAGCACCTCAACACTCTTTTTCCTTCTTCCTTTTTTCTTTTTCCCCTTTTCCCTTTTTCCCTTCTCTTCTCATCTTGAAGCATGTGATCATTCTTCTCTGGAGCTCTAGGCCATGTGGCCCTGTAACCATTAAACCTTCCAAGCAGCCTCCATGTTTCCAGTGTCTTTTTTCCCCACTTGGAACTGAACCCAGAAGGATATTTCTTTCAACAATTGGCGCCCAAGCAGATGGGACTCCAAGCTAACCTAACCAATGGACCAGGCCCAGGTAAGATTCCCTTGCTAGCAAACAGACCCATTGAGTCTGTGGGTGAGTTTTTCCTGGACCTTGGCCATTTGGAAAAAAGGTTTTAAAGGGGTTTTGAGTGTTGAGCTCAAAGGCTGCTTGGAAAGAAGGTGAGTACCTCTAAATTTTAATTTTAAAGCATGGAAAAATGTGGGAAATATGTGTATGCTTGCATGTGTGTGAGAGTGTCCTTCTCCTAAACACAACTGGATCTTGCTTCCTCTGTGCATTTCCTAACCGCAGAAAGACCAAGAGTCTGGAGAGCATGGGGGTTTTGCCAGAGCACAGGACCTTTTGTTAGGGAAAAAGGAAGAGCATGTTTATGAGTGGCTTCATCCTTGGACAGCAGCTGGATTTCATTTCTTTGTTTGGCCTCTAGCCGCCCTCTTACCTGTTGTTAGCTCTACAGAGCCATGACCATCAGGACAAGAAAAGCAAGGGGGGGCCATCAGAGTGTGGGACCTTCTGTATATAAGAGGAAAAGCCAAGCGGGTTATGATTGAAGGGAGGGAAGGAAAATTTGTCATTTTTTTTTGTCCAGTATATCCCAAAAGCAAACCCCAGGGTTTTAGGTAAACTTAGGTAGTTTTAGTGTAATTTGGATACTAAATTAGGAGCGCCAGTACTTGCCTGCATAAGAGCAGCAAGTTTTCCTCGGATCTGAGCTCTTCCAGATCTGTAAACGTGGGCTAGGAAGAAAAGAATAGAATAGAGAAAAGTGGAGTACTCGTACTTGTCTGAGGGGGGCAGAGAGTCTCACGGGCTGTTTTTTTTGGGGAAAGGAAAGTAGGCTGCATTGACAGCAACACCCCCAGTCCGAAAACCGTGGTGAAGTGAGAGAGATAGAGAGAGAGAAAAGTCTCGGGAATTTTTTTACTAAAAAGGGGAGCGCGCATACTTTGGGAAACACCTAGTTTTTTTATATTTTTGTTCTGAGGTTAAAGAAAAATGTTTGATTCCGTTGCGCCAGGAGCAACGACCAGTCTCTTTTATATTTTTGTTCTGAGGTTTAAGAAAAGTGTTTGATTCTGTTGCGCCAGGAGCAACGACCAAAGTCTCCCCCAGACACCCTTCTTTTTTTTCTTGCTCGGATATTGCTTGTGTCTGAAACTGGTTCGCCTAGCTGACTGACCCGACTAAGCCAAAGTGTGAAACCCCACATGTAAGGGGAACATGGGAAGCGGTAGTTCGAGGGTCCTGGATGGAACCCCCCAGGGAGAGCTATTGGAGGCTTGGGATGAGCAGCAGATGCTGACCCTAGCCGGAATGAGCAAGAAAAAGGTAAAATGTATAGGTAGGGATTTGGCTTTGCTGAGGGATACAGGAAGACCAATGTGGTAAATAAAGGTACTTAAAAGGGCAATGTATAAACAGGATCACATGGAATTTTCTTAATTCTTTCTATCTTTCTTTCTTTGTCTTCTATGCAACCACGTGGTTTGTTCCTTAAGATTTATGCCTTCCCCAATTTAACTAAGATATTTATTGTGGGAATGATCAGTGTGTGTGTACACCCCAGAGTTTTGTTTTCCTCTCTGTGTCCTTGTTTCTGTGTGTGTGCGTGCGCACGTGTGTGTGTCTAAGTCTTTGTGTGTCCTCGAGGTAACTGTTGCAACTGTTAAAAGTGTCTGACCTCTTCAGATATTAATTTTAAATTGTTAAGATTTAAAAACACTGAGAGAAATTGTCTTCTCCCGGTCTGGTCTGGCCAACCAAACTGGATGAGGAACAGAGAAAATTTTCTTTCCTCTCTGTGCTTTTAAGAAAAACCCAAGGTTATTAGTGAATGTTCTAAGTTCATTTACAAGAAAAAGTTTCATCCTTGCATTTACTGTGTGTTTAAATGATTTTACCTGTTCATCCTTTTTCCTGAAGCTTGTGAATCCAGTTTTTTTTCCTTTCTCATCTACTGTGTCTCCATTTTGTTGAAATTGATTTATCTTTTTAGTAACTGCAATACTAATGTGTTATTCTTCATCCTCAAACCATACCTGCAAGCTATCTACCCCCCCACCAAAATCTCTAATCCTTTTACAATGCCTTTCCTGGTAGAATTACCAGTGAAGGGGGAAGGGACCCTTGTTCTGTGTGTTCCAGGCCTGCCACATGTGGAAGCAGATACTGCCCCTAGAGACATTCCATCCATTGGAGCCAGGAATTGGGTTTGGATCCAGCCTCCACTGAAAGTCATTACAGCAAACCAGAGTGGGCAGACCTTCCCAAGCGTGACTGACCACCCATACCACCAGGCCAAGCCTATGCCACCCAGAGACGTGAAGGAAAGGACCCTGAGATGGACCAGTAAAAGACTAAAAGACTCTTTTCAATCCCCAGAAGTTAGAAAGATTATGGGGGGAGGATGGAAATTTATTGTAACTGAAAATTCATTGTAACGTGAAATCTATTGTAATGTTTTCTTTCTTGTATCATTTATATTGTAACCAGTTTAATGTACTCATGTAAGGATTGTATTTGAGAGTGGCTGGCCCAGCAAGTTCTGAACACCTTGTACTTCTGTCTGGTGGGAGGGAAAATTGTCCCACATGTATGTATTATCTGTATTGTAAAACTAGCTGCATACACAGGCACATACAGAGACACACCATTTAGAATTAGATAGAGGTTAACCCCTTTCACCTACCTCTACACAAAGCTGCTCCTAGCTTCGTTTTAATGTATTTTTTTTGTTTTGTTTTGTTTTTGTTTTGCTGCTCTGAGGCACTAAAGCCCAAGCAGTCATATTGCCCTGCTAATTCCATGGGGGAGAGGGCATCTCCCTCAGGCAATTCCTGAAGAGATAGCAGAAAAGAGATCTCCAAACCCCAAGTCCTGACTGTGACTCACAAATGATGCTGCCCAGTTGCCCAGTAAAGCAGGATATGTTGCACTGGTGGTCTCATAAGTAGAAGTCCCAGGGCTCATTGTGTGTAACTTTAAAAATACTAAATAGTCTGGGTTGCATACTGGCTAACCTCAATTTGGCCTCACAAATCCTGGAAGCTAAGAGCTAGGCAGGTAGTAACTATAACCTTGGATATGAGCAGCCTGTAATTTAAAGGTTGTGAACACTGTATAGAGGCTTGTGCTTACAACCTGACTGTAAGCTCACAAAAAATATATCAAACATCTGAAAATTATTTGGCATGAATAATTGGATACAGCTAAAAAAAAAAAAAAACCAGAAGTTTTCCCAGAGCTTTATGGTTGAAAGCTTTTGGGAGCCACTGAAGGAATCCTTTTCTGTTGCCTCTTTTTCAATGCCTTTTCTTTGCATCAGAGAAAATTTTTTTTTTTTTAAAAAAAAAAAAAAATAAAAAAAAAAAAAAAAAAAAAAAAAAAAAAAAAAAGCACCCATCAAGTTTCCCTGATCTGATCACCTTTTAATCTTTTGTCAGAATTCTCACGTGTTTTCAAAAAAAAAAAAAAAAAATGAGGGATTGTGGGAAGTTAGCATCCACCCCTCTCCTAGAAAAATTGAAATAGCCCAGGAAATATTAAAAGGCAGAATATTTCTTATAAAAAGAGTAGAAACTCAAGAAGCAGAAACTCACTCAAGAAAGCAGAAACTCACCCCCACCCTTGTTAATGAGTGGGCCATTAAGGCCTGGGCCAGAATACTTTACATAAGAAGGAACTCCAAGGTGATGGGATTAAGGATGGCCCTCAGGAAATGATAGGATTACCCATCTCACTACATGGTCTGGGAAGATTGTATTAGCCAGCATTCAGGTAAAGCCATGTGGTCCAGACCAAGCCTATAGAATTAAGACCCCCGCCCCTGGGAGTCTGACAACCAATTAGAATACAAGCTCCAATTCAAATCCCAACAGAGGGTATAAAACCCAGGTACTCTCAGCACCTCAACACTCTTTTTCCTTCTTCCTTTTTTCTTTTTCCCCTTTTCCCTTTTTCCCTTCTCTTCTCATCTTGAAGCATGTGATCATTCTTCTCTGGAGCTCTAGGCCATGTGGCCCTGTAACCATTAAACCTTCCAAGCAGCCTCCATGTTTCCAGTGTCTTTTTTCCCCACTTGGAACTGAACCCAGAAGGATATTTCTTTCAACAGTAGGTAGTTTCCTTTTCTCTAAATTGGGTTATTCAGATTATATTTTTAAAACAAAAAACAGTGTCAAAACATCAGGCAAGAAAGTAATACAGGAATCACATTTCTTGTGTAGGACTTAGACAAAGATTAAATATATCCACTGGATCATATTTTCTATTCTTTGACACTAAAACCAGATTCTGAAAGTTACATGATTTGATCTATTGATCTATGACACAGCAAATTTATTGAAACCAAGCTGATTGGCAAAACACTTGGAAATCCTATTTGGATTCCTTGAACAATGCATCTGAACAAAAAATCTAATTTAAATGTTTGAAAGAAATAATATATGCAATTTTTAAAGATAGGGAAGGGCATGCAATGGAGTATATAGACTTGTCCCAAAGTGCGAAATTAAAGATTTTGTGTGAAATATATGAATGGATTTCACATTCTTATTTTTTAAAAAAATAGAAGCCATGAGAGAGGAGGAACCATTTGACCATTAAGACGGGAACAAGATGGCAATGGGGGTTAATCAATACATTCTGCAGCAGGATCATGACAAAAATTCCTCTTCAAAATCCCCTTTCATCCCAACAGGGAAACTTATCATGACCTAAGAAAGCAAAAAGTCTTACTACCCGAGACATATTTTCCCCTCATAGATGCTTTTAAAGTTGCTGTGATCAGCAGCATAATTTGGGTAATTCATTTTCCCCCTTCCCTATAACAGTTCGGAAGAATGTTTGCAGACTGTAGGACTTCCAAGGGATCAGAGTCAAGGTGTCAGGAGTGTTTTGTTTCTCTGCTCTAATGTTCTCTAGGTAATTTTCAAAACAATTCACACAAAGAGAAAAAGAAGCTCAATCAACTGTGACTCTGGTGACAGCAAGCCACTGCTATTTACATATCTCCTTCCTGATTGTTTCTTAGATATAGAAGAGTGTGGTGGAATGTTGGGACAATCAGTTTGGATAAAGAGATGTAGATACTAGAATTTGGTCTGTACAAATCAGCCCACAATTTTTTTTGTTTGTGAAAGAAGTGTCCCTATGGAGCTCCTTAAAATGCTACAGTTTAGTGGTTGCCAACCAGTGGGTTGGGGACCACTGGTGGTCCGTGAGAAAATTTTGGTGGTCCGCAGAGAAATGTCCCCCCAAGTAATTATTCCAGGCTGCTCGGGAACACAAGGCTGTATTGCCCATATGGCCCACCCACTCACTGGCCCCCACCCTTCGGCTGAGCACAAACCTTACCTTGAGTAGAGCCAGGTGAGCTGGAACTGGAAGGTAAGACCAATGGCAGGGAGAGAAATCCGCCCTGGGGTGGCTTGCTGACGTTGGTGAGAAAGTCGGTCCCATATTCCAGAGCTGCAGTAGTCACAGGACTGGCCCTGTGGTGCACTGGCCTGCCATGGACTGGAGGAGCAGCTGCTCCGGGATGACCAAAGTGCAAGTCCTGTGACTACTGCAGCACAGGAATATGGGACTGACTTTCCCACCAACGTCAGCAAGCCACCGTCAGTCAAAATTCATATTACTGGTCCCCGGGTTTTAAAATTATGAGTTTGGTGGTCCCTGAGGTCCAAAGGTTGGCTACTCCTGCTACAGTTTGTTAGCAGTGGCTTTGAGATTCTGCAAGATCTGGACAAGCCTAGGAGCAAAGGCCTAGAGTAACTGTCAAGCTCTAAAGTGGCTACCAAGGGCATCCATAGAAGGCAGTCAAAAAAAGCAAATATACTGTACATGTTTAAATGATGTCATTAAAAAATAGTATATGGCAAGAAATGCATAGATCTATTTAAGCATAAGGTTACATATAAAGCAATATTCCTGAATCATAAAAGTTTTGTAAGCCAACTCAAAGTTTGATGAGGACAGGGTATCTCTGAATAAAGTAAGTGTATCTGAATAAAACAATTTCTGTTCACACTCATATATGGCTCATAAACAAACAAAGCAAAAATAATTGTCCTAGAACATGGAACATATACTTGCAAGTGGCAAGATTCAAGTATATGTGCTTTCCATATAATTGTTCAGCAACCGTAAAATATTTAAAAACACTTTAGCCTTGATTGGTCAATATTCATTTTCTCATTTATTGTATGTACAGTATATATCATGGAATAACAATATTCTCTGCCTGACTTACAGTATCAATATTGTCTGGCAGTTTGACTGAAAAAATATGTTAATAAGGAGGCAATAGGACTTAAGGTACCTCATTTGAAAAAAAAAAATGGTAATCTGGTATTTCAAAACACGGTAGCAATTAGTAATTTACTAGTCAAGTGTCATGAGGCATCTTGTTTGTTTGGTATTCTCTTGCCAGATACCTTATAAACCAAAACAACAATTATCAATAGGAATACAATAAATATTTTAAAAAATCCAATTGCACAAATTAAAGATCCTTTCCAAATATGGTTACTATTGACAATATAACCTGCAAAGAAAAGAGGATACATAGAACAAAACTTCTGGGGTAGCATTTTACTCCCTTTTCTATAATACATTTTTCTGTGCCATCCTCTTGATCTCAATTCTCACCAGTTATGTAGAGAAAATCCTGGAATGTCTTTCCATTTCTGAAATCCTGAAGCTAAGCAGTCCATCACTTCTGTCTACCATACCTCTGATAAAAAGTGGGTGTACATTCAACGCTACGAAGCCGTTGAAGTGATGACCCGGTGCCTGGAGGCCGTGCGGAGTTGGATGGGTCGTAACAGGCTTCGTCTCAGCCTGGCCAAAAACGAGTGGCTGTGGTTTCCTGTGCCCAGATACAGCCAGCTTATTCCTTCGCTTGGCCGTGGGGGGAGAGGTATTGAACCCCGTGGAAAATGGCTCGCAACTTGGGTGTCCTCCTGGGATGTGCGGCTTTCTCTTTTGGAAGAACCTATTGCCAAGCCGTCGCAGTGGGCTTTTTATCAGATTCGCTGATCTACCAGTTGCTCTCGGCCCCCCTTTCTGGATCTGGGCGCACTTCGCACCAGTCACTTTCCGCACCTCGTGTCTCTCCCAGCTTGGATTAATTGCAATGCTCTCTACATGGGGGCTCCCAACCTTGAAGATCTTCTCCGGAGGTTGCCAGTTTAGTTTCAGCAGGCAGCCACGCGGGTTGATTCGTGGGGCCCAGCCCCTCGGGGCCTTCGCACGTAACACCACTCTTCTCCGCAGGCTGCACTGGCCTTTTTTTCCTGTGGCCTTCCGGATTCGATTCAAGTGGTACTGTGGTATTAAGTGCTTCCTCATGGCCGGGGACCTTGGGTACTTACGGTAAACGCCCTGCTGCCACCAACAACCTCCCGCCGCCCCTTACGGCTCCCAGCAGGGTCGCCCTACTTGGGTTGCGGCCACCTGATCCGCCTGGCGGCTCAGGCGGCCCCGTAGGGTGCGTGCTTTCCTCGTGGGAAGCCCCCTC
>CM042842.1:52422186-52467590 GCA_023653725.1 Bungarus multicinctus | reverse complement strand
GACCTTCTGTATATAAGAGGAAAAGCCAAGCGGGTTATGATTGAAGGGAGGGAAGGAAAAAATGTCATTTTTTTTTGTCCAGTGTATCCCAAAAGCAAACCCCAGGGTTTTAGGTAAACTTAGGTAGTTTTAGTGTAATTTGGATACTAATTAGGAGCGCCAGTACTTGCCTGCATAAGAGCAGCAAGTTTTCCCTCGGATCTGAGCTCTTCCAGATCTGTAAACGTGGGCTAGGATGAAAAGAATAGAATAGAATAGAGAAAAGTGGAGTACTCGTACTTGTCTGAGGGGGGCAGAGAGTCTCACGGGCTGTTTTTTTGGGGAAAGGAAAGTAGGCTGCATTGACAGCAACACCCCCAGTCCGAAAAACCGTGGTGAAGGTGAGAGAGAGAGAGAGGAGAGAGAAAAGTCTCTCGGGAATTTTTACTAAAAAGGGGAGCGCGCATACTTTGGGAAACACCTAGGTTTTTTTTATATTTTTGTTCTGAGGTTAAAGAAAAGTGTTTGATTCGTTGCGCCAGGAGCACCGACCAAAGTCTCCCCCAGACACCCCTTCTTTTTTTCTTCTTCTTGCTCGGATATTGCCTGTGTCTGAAACTGGTTCGCCTAGCTGACTGACCCGACTAAGCCAAAGTGTGAAACCCCACATGTAAGGGGAACATGGGAAGCGGTAGTTCGAGGGTCCTGGATGGAACCCCCAGGGAGAGCTATTGGAGGCTTGGGATGAGCAGCAGATGCTGACCCTAGCCGGCATGAGCAAGAAAAAGGTAAAATGTATAGGTAGAGATTTGGCTTTGCTGAGGGATACAGGAAGACCAATGTGGTAAATAAAGGTACTTAAAAGGGCAATGTATAAACAGGATCACATGGAATTTTCTTAATTCTTTCTGTCTTCCTTTCTTTGTCTTCTATGCAACCACGTGGTTTGTTCCTTAAGATTTATGCCTTCCCCAATTTAACTAAGATATTTATTCTGGGAATGATCAGTGTGTGTGTACACCTCAGACTTTTGTTTTCCTGTGTCCTTGTTTCTGTGTGTGTGCGCGCGCACGTGTGTGTGTCTAAGTCTTTGTGTTCCTCGAGGTAACTGTTGCAACTGTTAAAAGTGTCTGACCTCTTCAGATATTAATTTTAAATTATTAAGATTTAAAAACACAGAGAAATTGTCTTCTCACGGTCTGG
Source organism: Bungarus multicinctus (assembly GCA_023653725.1). Taxonomy (NCBI): domain Eukaryota; kingdom Metazoa; phylum Chordata; class Lepidosauria; order Squamata; family Elapidae; genus Bungarus; species Bungarus multicinctus. The sequence goes on along the minus strand of CM042842.1, from coordinate 52,466,408 downwards.
TCTGGCCAACCAAACTGGATGAGGAACAGAGTCAATTTTCTTTCCTCTCTGTGCTTTAAGAAAAACCCAAGGTATTAGTGAATGTTCTAAGTTCATTTACAAAAAAGTTTCATCCTGTGTGTTTAAATAATTTTACCTGTTCATCCTTTTCCTGAAGCTTGTGAATCCAGTTTTTTTTCCTTTCTCATCTACTGTGTCTCCATTTTGTTGAAATTGATTTATCTTTTTAGTAACTGAATACTAATGTGTTATTCTTCATCCTCAAACCATGCCTGCAAGCTATCTAGCCCCCCACCAAAAATCTAATCCTTTTACAATGCTCTGGTAGAATTACCAGCGAAGGGGGAAGGGACCCTTGTTCTGTGTGTTCCAGGCCTGCCACATGTGGAAGCAGATACTGCCCCTAGAGACATTCCATCCATTGGAGCCAGGAATTGGGTTTGGATCCAGCCTCCACTGAAAGTCATTACAGCAAACCAGAGTGGGCAGACCTTCCCAAGCGTGACTGACCACCCATACCACCAGGCCAAGCCTATGCCACCCAGAGACGTGAAGGAAAGGACCCTGAGATGGACCAGTAAAAGACTAAAAGACTCTTTTCAATCCCCAGAAGTTAGAAAGATTATGGGGGGAGGATGGAAATTTATTGTAACTGAAAATTCATTGTAACGTGAAATCTATTGTAATGTTTTCTTTCTTGTATCATTTATATTGTAACCAGTTTAATGTACTCATGTAAGGATTGTATTTGAGAGTGGCTGGCCCAGCAAGTTCTGAACACCTTGTACTTCTGTCTGGTGGGAGGGAAAATTGTCCCACATGTATGTATTATCTGTATTGTAAAACTAGCTGCATACACAGGCACATACAGAGACACACCATTTAGAATTAGATAGAGGTTAACCCCTTTCACCTACCTCTACACAAAGCTGCTCCTAGCTTCGTTTTAATGTATTTTTTTTTGTTTTGTTTTGTTTTTGTTTTGCTGCTCTGAGGCACTAAAGCCCAAGCAGTCATATTGCCCTGCTAATTCCATGGGGGAGAGGGCATCTCCCTCAGGCAATTCCTGAAGAGATAGCAGAAAAGAGATCTCCAAACCCCAAGTCCTGACTGTGACTCACAAATGATGCTGCCCAGTTGCCCAGTAAAGCAGGATATGTTGCACTGGTGGTCTCATAAGTAGAAGTCCCAGGGCTCATTGTGTGTAACTTTAAAAATACTAAATAGTCTGGGTTGCATACTGGCTAACCTCAATTTGGCCTCACAAATCCTGGAAGCTAAGAGCTAGGCAGGTAGTAACTATAACCTTGGATATGAGCAGCCTGTAATTTAAAGGTTGTGAACACTGTATAGAGGCTTGTGCTTACAACCTGACTGTAAGCTCACAAAAAATATATCAAACATCTGAAAATTATTTGGCATGAATAATTGGATACAGCTAAAAAAAAAAAAAAACCAGAAGTTTTCCCAGAGCTTTATGGTTGAAAGCTTTTGGGAGCCACTGAAGGAATCCTTTTCTGTTGCCTCTTTTTCAATGCCTTTTCTTTGCATCAGAGAAATTTTTTTTTTTTAAAAAAAAAAAAAAAAAAAAAAAAAAAAAAAAATAAAAAAAAAAAAAAAAAGCACCCATCAAGTTTCCCTGATCTGATCACCTTTTAATCTTTTGTCAGAATTCTCACGTGTTTTCAAAAAAAAAAAAAATAATGAGGGATTGTGGGAAGTTAGCATCCACCCCTCTCCTAGAAAAATTGAAATAGCCCAGGAAATATTAAAAGGCAGAATATTTCTTATAAAAAGAGTAGAAACTCAAGAAGCAGAAACTCACTCAAGAAAGCAGAAACTCACCCCCACCCTTGTTAATGAGTGGGCCATTAAGGCCTGGGCCAGAATACTTTACATAAGAAGGAACTCCAAGGTGATGGGATTAAGGATGGCCCTCAGGAAATGATAGGATTACCCATCTCACTACATGGTCTGGGAAGATTGTATTAGCCAGCATTCAGGTAAAGCCATGTGGTCCAGACCAAGCCTATAGAATTAAGACCCCCGCCCCTGGGAGTCTGACAACCAATTAGAATACAAGCTCCAATTCAAATCCCAACAGAGGGTATAAAACCCAGGTACTCTCAGCACCTCAACACTCTTTTTCCTTCTTCCTTTTTTCTTTTTCCCCTTTTCCCTTTTTCCCTTCTCTTCTCATCTTGAAGCATGTGATCATTCTTCTCTGGAGCTCTAGGCCATGTGGCCCTGTAACCATTAAACCTTCCAAGCAGCCTCCATGTTTCCAGTGTCTTTTTTCCCCACTTGGAACTGAACCCAGAAGGATATTTCTTTCAACAGTAGGTAGTTTCCTTTTCTCTAAATTGGGTTATTCAGATTATATTTTTAAAACAAAAAACAGTGTCAAAACATCAGGCAAGAAAGTAATACAGGAATCACATTTCTTGTGTAGGACTTAGACAAAGATTAAATATATCCACTGGATCATATTTTCTATTCTTTGACACTAAAACCAGATTCTGAAAGTTACATGATTTGATCTATTGATCTATGACACAGCAAATTTATTGAAACCAAGCTGATTGGCAAAACACTTGGAAATCCTATTTGGATTCCTTGAACAATGCATCTGAACAAAAAATCTAATTTAAATGTTTGAAAGAAATAATATATGCAATTTTTAAAGATAGGGAAGGGCATGCAATGGAGTATATAGACTTGTCCCAAAGTGCGAAATTAAAGATTTTGTGTGAAATATATGAATGGATTTCACATTCTTATTTTTTAAAAAATAGAAGCCATGAGAGAGGAGGAACCATTTGACCATTAAGACGGGAACAAGATGGCAATGGGGGTTAATCAATACATTCTGCAGCAGGATCATGACAAAAATTCCTCTTCAAAATCCCCTTTCATCCCAACAGGGAAACTTATCATGACCTAAGAAAGCAAAAAGTCTTACTACCCGAGACATATTTTCCCCTCATAGATGCTTTTAAAGTTGCTGTGATCAGCAGCATAATTTGGGTAATTCATTTTCCCCCTTCCCTATAACAGTTCGGAAGAATGTTTGCAGACTGTAGGACTTCCAAGGGATCAGAGTCAAGGTGTCAGGAGTGTTTTGTTTCTCTGCTCTAATGTTCTCTAGGTAATTTTCAAAACAATTCACACAAAGAGAAAAAGAAGCTCAATCAACTGTGACTCTGGTGACAGCAAGCCACTGCTATTTACATATCTCCTTCCTGATTGTTTCTTAGATATAGAAGAGTGTGGTGGAATGTTGGGACAATCAGTTTGGATAAAGAGATGTAGATACTAGAATTTGGTCTGTACAAATCAGCCCACAATTTTTTTTGTTTGTGAAAGAAGTGTCCCTATGGAGCTCCTTAAAATGCTACAGTTTAGTGGTTGCCAACCAGTGGGTTGGGGACCACTGGTGGTCCGTGAGAAAATTTTGGTGGTCCGCAGAGAAATGTCCCCCCAAGTAATTATTCCAGGCTGCTCGGGAACACAAGGCTGTATTGCCCATATGGCCCACCCACTCACTGGCCCCCACCCTTCGGCTGAGCACAAACCTTACCTTGAGTAGAGCCAGGTGAGCTGGAACTGGAAGGTAAGACCAATGGCAGGGAGAGAAATCCGCCCTGGGGTGGCTTGCTGACGTTGGTGAGAAAGTCGGTCCCATATTCCAGAGCTGCAGTAGTCACAGGACTGGCCCTGTGGTGCACTGGCCTGCCATGGACTGGAGGAGCAGCTGCTCCGGGATGACCAAAGTGCAAGTCCTGTGACTACTGCAGCACAGGAATATGGGACTGACTTTCCCACCAACGTCAGCAAGCCACCGTCAGTCAAAATTCATATTACTGGTCCCCGGGTTTTAAAATTATGAGTTTGGTGGTCCCTGAGGTCCAAAAGGTTGGCTACTCCTGCTACAGTTTGTTAGCAGTGGCTTTGAGATTCTGCAAGATCTGGACAAGCCTAGGAGCAAAGGCCTAGAGTAACTGTCAAGCTCTAAAGTGGCTACCAAGGGCATCCATAGAAGGCAGTCAAAAAAAGCAAATATACTGTACATGTTTAAATGATGTCATTAAAAAATAGTATATGGCAAGAAATGCATAGATCTATTTAAGCATAAGGTTACATATAAAGCAATATTCCTGAATCATAAAAGTTTTGTAAGCCAACTCAAAGTTTGATGAGGACAGGGTATCTCTGAATAAAGTAAGTGTATCTGAATAAAACAATTTCTGTTCACACTCATATATGGCTCATAAACAAACAAAGCAAAAATAATTGTCCTAGAACATGGAACATATACTTGCAAGTGGCAAGATTCAAGTATATGTGCTTTCCATATAATTGTTCAGCAACCGTAAAATATTTAAAAACACTTTAGCCTTGATTGGTCAATATTCATTTTCTCATTTATTGTATGTACAGTATATATCATGGAATAACAATATTCTCTGCCTGACTTACAGTATCAATATTGTCTGGCAGTTTGACTGAAAAATATGTTAATAAGGAGGCAATAGGACTTAAGGTACCTCATTTGAAAAAAAAAAATGGTAATCTGGTATTTCAAACACGGTAGCAATTAGTAATTTACTAGTCAAGTGTCATGAGGCATCTTGTTTGTTTGGTATTCTCTTGCCAGATACCTTATAAACCAAAACAACAATTATCAATAGGAATACAATAAATATTTTAAAAAATCCAATTGCACAAATTAAAGATCCTTTCCAAATATGGTTACTATTGACAATATAACCTGCAAAGAAAAGAGGATACATAGAACAAAACTTCTGGGGTAGCATTTTACTCCCTTTTCTATAATACATTTTTCTGTGCCATCCTCTTGATCTCAATTCTCACCAGTTATGTAGAGAAAATCCTGGAATGTCTTTCCATTTCTGAAATCCTGAAGCTAAGCAGTCCATCACTTCTGTCTACCATACCTCTGATAAAAAGTGGGTGTACATTCAACGCTACGAAGCCGTTGAAGTGATGACCCGGTGCCTGGAGGCCGTGCGGAGTTGGATGGGTCGTAACAGGCTTCGTCTCAGCCTGGCCAAAACCGAGTGGCTGTGGTTTCCTGTGCCCAGATACAGCCAGCTTATTCCTTCGCTGGCCGTGGGGGGAGAGGTATTGACCCCCGTGGAAAGGGCGCGCAACTTGGGTGTCCTCCTGGATGTGCGGCTGTCTTTGGAAGAACATATTGCAGCCGTCGCCAGGGGGGCTTTTTATCAGATTCGTCTGATCTACCAGTTGCGGCCCTTTCTGGATCTGGGCGCACTTCGCACAGTCACTTCCGCCCTCGTTATCTCCCGCTTGGATTATTGCAATGCTCTCTACATGGGGCTCCCCTTGAAGAGTCTCCGGAGGTTGCAGTTAGTTCAGAATGCAGCCACGCGGGTGATCGTGGGCGCCCCTCGGGGCTCGCACGTAACACCACTTCTCCGCAGGCTGCACTGGCTTCCTGTGGCCTTCCGGATTCGATTCAAGGTGGTACTGATGGTATTTAAAGTGCTCCATGGCTCGGGACCTGGGTACTTACGGGACCGCCTGCTGCCACCAACAACCTCCCGCCGCCCAGTACGCTCCCACAGGGTCGCCCTACTTGGGGTGCCGCCACCTGATCGCTGGCGGCTGGCGGCCCCGAGGGTGCGTGCTTTCTCTGTGGGAGCCCCCTCCCTGTGGAATGATCTCCCCCCGGAGATACGAGCCATGACAGATATCCTGACCTTCCGGTGCGCAGTTAAGACCCTATTTTTTAAACAGGCCGGCCTGGCCCAGTAAGGGTCTATGGGGTTTTAAGTTAATAGGGGTTTTAAATTTTAATCTTATTTTTAAACTTTATATTTCCCGGTTTTAAATGAATTATTGTCGGACGGGATGCAGCCAATTTGTATTTAATTTGGTTTTAAATTCTATTTAACTTTGTATTTTTATGTATTTATTAGGCTGTACACCTCCCCGAGTCCCTTTTGGGAGAGGGAGTGGTATAGAAATACGATTAAATAAATAAATAATAAATATAAGCATTGGTATTTCAATACCACCACTGCTAGCATTCCCCAAATCCAAAGCAACTATTTTATGCTGAATCATGTTTGCCTTCACCACAGCTGATCTGAAAATGGGTCAGCTCCAGCATTTCTATTTGCAAATTTCAACTTTCAGAGAAGTTGAAGTTGTCTTGCTATATAGCTAAGCTGTTTGTTCAGGTCTCAACAGAGGCAACAGCTTGGGTTCACATCAGCATGAAGCCAGTCCAGGAATGACATAAATGCCACATAAGGAGGTATCCATAATATATTTTCCATAATTAGATGGACTATTTCTGGCAGGCTTATATTTTGATAAATTGATATTGTTTTTACCTATGATGGAAATGGCTAACGTTCTTGCTATTATCCTTGTGCTATGGACTACTGCATGGAACTCATTTAATTCCATATTCTCTGTTTTGTTTGTCCACAATAACTCTTTGCTAACATGCTAATTTCCACATAACTTTTGCAACAGTTGATAAATGAAATATACTGTTTTAAACAGCTTTGTTGTAATTCCATGGTACAAGCTAATGTAGGAGCCAGAAACTGCTTAAGGTACAAACAATCTTGTTTCTATAGGGCAATTCTTATCCTCACTTTATATATAGAAGGATCAAATATTAATCCCAGGTAACCCACAACAGATGTAGGAAGAGCAGAAAAAAAGTCACTTATGATAACCTCCCTTATTTGGCTACAAACAGAGGGAGGCTGCCTTGCACCAATGCACACAAAATGCCCACTTTGGAACTCATCAGTCAGGATATTTTAGTACATGAAATAAACTACTATCTTCAAGCAGTAGCCTTGAATATTCTGTATTAAGCTCTGGGTTACATTTTTTTTCCCGATACTTTAAAAACTCCATTTTGTACATTCTTGCTGACATTTTTTTCCTAGAAGCTTTGGCCCCTTTGATGGAAATGTTATTCCTATAAACCTATTCTTATCTCTAATTTTAGTCCTTTCAACAAACTCTAAACTAATAAAAGTCATCATCTTAGCATCAACCTTGGTATGAAGACCAAAAAAGTCATGTTAAAATACAAAGAAAAAAATAGTATTATTTTCTTATTCCTCTTAATAATTGAAATGACTAAAAAATTGCAGCCATTTGATAGGATTTAAAATCTGTCCCACACTTTGACTATTGGTAGGGCTAGCCTTAAATATGCTGTTGGGCTTCTTAAACTGACATACATGATCCAAAAGGAAGATCTTGTTATGTAACTTGGGAACTAAGAAATATCTTCAGCAGTCCTTTTCAAAGCACTTTTCAGCTTAAAGCACAGCTACTCAACATTATAAAACCCAGATCTAAGACTTGCACAAGGAGAAATATATACTTCTAGCAACACTAACAAAGTGTTGATGTTATTGATTTTTGGAAGAGGAAGAAGAAAGGATAAGGAACGATAATTAGGTTTTTAAAAGTCTCTTTCCTGTGAAGGTTTAGCCAAAGTAACTGGAAAAAAAATGTGAGGAGGGTAAAGTTTCCAACAATTAGTCAAAATTTTTTGGGGAAAAAACCACATTAAATTTGGGCTAATGCCACTTCCTTTCTTTTGGCACCACGGAATGTTTCAAGCAACATGAAAAAGCATTTGGCAGTGTGAGGGTTAAGGGAGATGTTCCTTCTCTTTAACAGATGGTTAATTTACAATAATTATTACTAAATTCGGTGTTTAATAAGTTAGATATGACAAACCCGGTTGCAGAAACACTTGCCAAAGCACCCTTCTTAGAGTCCTGGGATGAAACAAAACCTGCAAAACACTCACTAGCCTCATATTCTTGAGCTGAGGGGGCAGGCTGAAGCGCATTTCAGCTTTCCTGTAAATTATTAACTCTTTATTGCATCTGTTATCTTATTAGCACATATTGAAAGGAAATCATACAACCTAGGAGTCTGGCCAAAAGCATATCCATCAGTAAACTGAAGTGGCAGTAAACTCTTAGTCTCCAACATAGCATTTACTCTGGCCTAATATTTAAACATTTACTCAGTATTTTGAGGAGAGAAATCTTCATGTGAAATATGTATATTGGATCTATAAACTCAAGATGGAGCTTCTCCTGTACAAACAGCAAGAAATCCTGCACAGGACTCAGTGGACAAAAAAAAAAAAAATCTCTTGTAGACTCTTGCAAACACCATTCGTCATTTTTTTAAAAAAAATTCTTTTCTTTTAATAGTTTTATTGAGGCTTATTTTAAGAAAAAACGCAAATAGAAACAGAAATTAAGAAAGTTGAAGAAGAGAGTAGTGTAGAACTAAAGAGAAAAAAAAGTAGTGACATCTGTGTAGTGACATTTTTAGCTCGGTAGAATACAGAAAAAAATTACAATCTCAATCTTTTGCTTTATATTTCTAAAAAATGCATGCTATTTCTGTAACAACAAAGGAAGTTTTTCTATTTCTCCATTCACACAACATACTGATCCTCCAACTATAGACAACAAAACCGAGAATGTTTACCTAACAGTTCTGCCCTAACAAATAATCCACATCATACTTAACAGAACCTAGTTAACACAGTAAATTAAAACAATGACTGGATGCCCATAATATACCAAACCACAAACCACATTACCCATTTTAACCTAGGCTATTTTTGTGGTTCAAGCCAGGCCTGTGAGTAACCTATATCTGTTATTACAACTGGGCAAAAACAATTCTTCTGATCACTTCAATATTTCCAGATGAAAACATGAGGGGAGACCCATTTGTTGAATTACTAATTCATAAACACAAGAGTGTCTCCCCCAAGGGGTCATTCAGAGGGCACAATATGCATTTCTGGGCCGGAAAGCTGTTTCCCACATGTTACATTTTTGAAAAAAACAAAACACAGTATCTTTAGATTTATTTCATGAAGTTCCTAAACAGTAGACAGTAGAGTCAAATTACCTTTTGTGTGTGTGGGGGGGGTGCGGGGTGGGGGAGGCTCTTGGGCCACCTCAGAAGACCACTTTTATGGAAATAAGCGATAAATAAATGCTCAGATATTATTTGTACAAAACTCTGCCAGTTAAAAAAAAGTGCTATGTTTTATACTAGCCATTTATTTCTCAATAGAATTTTATCCCATACATTACAGGTGATGCCAGATTAAATCAGTGCTAGTTTAAATTTTGACAAATTGTAGACAAATAATAAATGTAGTGTAGGACCCACAAGATGCCTAATATTTTTTAAAAATATGTTTTAAAAAATATTGGCCTTCCCATATTCTTTTTTTTTTGCCTGTTTATCAAATGTTTGCAAACTTAAAAAAATCTCATCAAGCAATTTCTAATGTTTTCATTTCCAATTAGTCTTCATTATAGCCAGATATTATAAAACCTGCATACGTGCATACATAGACATGTAAACACATAATTACTTATAGAGATTTCTACCAACACAGATATACAAAAGAGAGCGAAAGGAGGAGGTGAGCTGGTTAGACACATTATGACTGTAATTATCATACAGTATGCAATTCTAAAGAAATCTAAAAAAGCATTTTGTTTTCTACACACCATGAATTTTTTTGATAGGCATGAACCTCATTCAGTTTTTGAAAAGAATGTACTTGACTAGTCATTCCTTTGAAGATCCTTACTTCTAATCCACTTCTCCAGGTCAATATCCCAACAAAAAAAACATGTGTGATTTTAATTACATTATTCTGTCTTTGATTGCACATTCTGCCTCCATCCTACACACAGATTATCAGCAAGTGCCCCCCTAAACTGTATTTATTGTTCAGCATCGATTGACTCCCCATGTCTTCACAATGCATTATATATATATAATGCTTGTTTCAGTAGGTCTTATTCATTTCATGAATAAATCTTTCCTATGCAAAAGTTATGCTTAAAGTTGGGGGTTCCAATTCCAAACTATTTCTAGAAAGGATTCCTTAAATACAGGTATAGCTATCTATTTAAGATTGTTTCTGCTAAAAATTCCATGCATCCATATGAATGGATTGAAAAGCATCTTTCCAAAATAAATGTGCATTTGTTACATATATTAAATCTAAGTTTATGACATATATTTATTATATATCTTTATACTATATTCTATTTACTGTCTGTCTGTCTGTCTGTCTGTCTGTCTATCTATCTATCTATCTATCTATCTATCTATCTATCTATCTATCTATCATCTGCAGAACATCATAATGTTTTATCTTGTTACTGAATTTCATTAACACTTCAAAATTTTAGAATCTAAGAGAATCTAAGTACTAATAAATTATTCAAGATAACTTGTAAATATAAGTGCAGCATTGTTAGGTTCTTCACAGATCCATGGGGTCCACAAGGACCAAGTGCTGAAATGTGTATAATATGTACAAAGTGATGAAATGAAACTCCCGCCCCTTACATTCTTGAGTAAAATATCGTGGCATGTGTACAAAAAGATGGAGCTTGCATTGTGATGTCAGGATACACATTTGGTTATTTTGGTGTTACTTTGATGTCATTAATGTTTAATGGCTGCCTTAAAAAATGAATATTTATGTAATATTTAAACTTTGAGAATTAGGGGGAAAAAATGTTTACTGTTAAATATACACTGATCAAAAGTCAATAACCTTTTCTGGTTGTAGACATAATAATATAGTTTTGCATGATGGCAGAAACCCCTCCCTAAAAGTAATAATTTCATGTGTGAACAAAGAGGTTATGAGATTTACCTACCTCACAAATTTTGGGATTAAATCAATGAAAATACTAGGTACTGGTTCCAACATAGATAAATCTGCATCTCTGAGAAGTATCTCTTACTTAATCAAAATTGATGGCAATTTAGGAAAAAATTATGTGTTGGCTACATTCACACAATACACTAAAGTTAAAATAGGTTGGATAAATCACAACAAGATTTAATACTTGTATAGAACAAAGGCTGGGGTTTGCATCTGACACCACAATGCATATTTTGCCATGTTTTTCATCATCATGGTTTATAGTAGATGACTGTGAGAATTTTGCCTTTCAAGTTTTCCTGAAAAACACTATCCATCCAATACAATTTTTAAAAAATCCCATTGAAGTCTTACTGCACTTTTATCCATAATACAATGGTGACACAATAGATGTTTCACCAAAAGAATGTAAGACTGAAGATGCAAAATTGGGAAGCCCAGTTTCAACATCAGTTCTCCTACCTTTTGTATCCAAGTTAAAAGACATTTCTGGTGAGCAAAGAGATTTTTGCAGTCACAGAAGTGCAGCAGACCGTCACGGCCCATCTCATCTCCTTCCCGGCAGATAAAACATTCTTTTGACTCTAATTAAAAAGATTAATAAAGTAAGAGAACACATCAGGTTTGCATCAATCAACTGCCCATGTGGTTCATATTATTGTAATTAAAAGTTATCTCTCAAATTGTTGGATGAAAGTGCCATGATCTGCAATTGAAAACAGATTGAAGGGAGTTTTCCCAACTTATTATATTTTAAATAGTCAGATTGGGGCAATGTTTTGGAGATAATATGTTCAAAATGGTCCTTAGAGACAAAATGTCAGCAATCATATATTTAGGTCCTTTGAAAGGCTCCTTATAAAAAACGTGTATTTGTATTTCTTTAAAGAAAGATAGTAAAACATTAATATCAGCCAAATCCCCTTGCAATGTTTGACTGCAAATGATATTCTTTCGCTTGTACTACCCAATCATTAAATCACAAGAAATATCACAGTTCTAATAATACAGTTCTATATTCCTTGGTGAGATCTCATCTCATAAAGGACCTTGAAGGCTCCAGGGCTAAAATTCTTTACTCCTACCCTGAGTATGAGAATTGCTGGTGTGGGCCCTGAACAATACATAGTTGCATTCGGACAATCAAATCTAGGCTTTGTAAAGTGAAATATGAACAAACTTTATGGAGTTAAACAATGTATTACATCCAACCAAGGGACATTGATAAATAGCTTCCAAGTAAGCTAAGCATAGAGGGAAGGTATGGTTAACTGTAGTGTCTAGACCAGTGGTAGCTAACCTTTTTGGGCTCCCGTGCTGAAAATTGTGCGCGCATACGTGCGCATCTCACGCATCCCCCCCCCGACAATCAGCTAGTGGGTGTGCAGCACACACACATGCGCAGTAGGGCTCTTCCAGGCGACCTCTTGCATGCTGCAGAAGTGGTTCTGCATGCCACTTCTGGCATGCATGCCATAGGTTCACCATCACAGGTCTTGACTATTTTCTTATTCATGTGAAAGAAGTAGAAAAGTAACTCACTCATACATCTCATAACTGAAGGTGATGGCCATTCTCACCAACTAATATATAATGAAATAGAAAAGAGACAATTATTCTGGCCTTTAGTATCAGTCCACATCTTCTGTATTCTCCTTCAGATACTAAACTGCAATGTTCCAGATTAAGAAACAGTACACCTATCAAATACCCAAGACATACAATCATTATTCATTGAGTGGTGAGACTATTTTATTCTGATCAGCATACTGTACTTGCAGGGCTGGTTGACGGAACTGGCCCATAATTATTGAATCCATTTTTTGAATACTTGGCTCCCCTCATGCCAATATCTGCAAGCCATGGCACAGAATAGCTGTGACCATTTTATACTACCATTGCTGACATCCCATTTTTGTTCTAAACCCTGATGTATTCCATGTTGCAGTTAGAAAACCCGGAAGGCTTGACCACCATGATTTATCATTTTCTAGAGGTGAGGGGAATTAGTGCATCCTCTGACAAATTTCCCTTCTGTTTCTTCTTGAAATATCAGTGAAAGTGTGCATACATGAATCCCCTTAACTGTAGTACTTAAATGAAATAAAAGTTATATTCAAAACAATGCTTAAAGTATGGCATTTATTTAACAGTACAGATAGCCCTTGATTCACAGCAACTCATTTAGTGAACATTTAAAATTACAATGGCACTGAAAAAAGTGACTTATGGCCATTGTTCATACTTATTACCATTGCAACATTCCCATGGTCACATGATCAAAATTCAGACATTTGGCAACTGGCTCATATTTATGATGGTTTCAGTGTCTTAAGGTCATGTGATCCCCTTTTGTGAACTTCTGACAAGCAAAGTCAATGGGGAAGCCACATTCACTTAATAACTGCATCATTAACTTAACAACTGCAATGGTTCACTTAACAACTCTGGCAAGAAAAGTCATAAAATGGGGCAAAACTCACTTCTCAAATGTGTTACTTAGCAACAAAAATTTTGGGCTCAATTGTGGCCGCAAGTCAAGGACTATCTGTGATGCTGATCCACTCTCTAAAAGGAGATCAATCCATGTGAAGTAATTATAGCAATTTAGAAAGTTTGGCAGTTTAGGCATCTGTCTAAATTCCCCCATCCCATGTTAAGTAGATTGATCTGTAGGTTTTTCTCCACATTTACTGGTTGGTGGTGAGCTGGGAAGTCTACAAAGCCAGAGGAACCCACCAATTCTTGGTGTTGATATATTCCATACATCAGAAATAATTTATTTGCCAACTCTGTACTTGGGCAGAACAGGAATCATCACTGGGCGCAGCAAATGTTACACTGGTATAAAATTCTGCCAATTTATAGACTAGATCAGACATGTCAAACTCAAGGCCGCCCAGATCCAGGATGTGATGTGGTTAGATCTGGGCCGGAGGGCTGCTCTGGAAACAGCAAGGGATCAGCCCCTGCCACCTTGGCCCCAGCTACCCCAGTCTGGCTGGGCATTCCCCCTGGAGTGAGTGCACAGGAGGCAGCATCAAGCCGGTCATGCCCACCCAGCCATGCCCACTTGGCCGCTGTAAGTCATCATAGTTGTATATGTAACTGGCCCTTTGAGGGCAACCATAATGCTCATGATGTGACCCTCAATGAAATTTAGTTTGACACCCCTGAATTAGATAGATAGGGCTTTAAATTGGCCATAAGGAAGGCTTTTCACTGACCCTATGTCAATTGGTAAATAACCCTGACAGTCTACCAAATGTCAGCCAAGCTACTTTTATTATGGTTAGTAGCAAGAAGTATGTATATAGTATGCCTAATTGTTCAATACTGAGCAACCTTTTTGTTGTATTTGTAAGATAAACTTGCTGGCTATTATAGGAAAAGTGAATTGTACATATAATGGACCTTAATCTGTTCTAACAAGATGATTTATACAAAAAATACAATCTGACATTTACAAAGTGACAGAAGAAATAATAATCCATTCATTCCTATATTTATATTGAGAAAACAAGATTGTCATGCATGTTGATTGCCATTTCACTTGCAAGTCAAATGCATGTTTTTAGCAATGCAGTAGAAAAAGAAGAATACCAGGTGTCTGATAGAGAAAGCATACTTTATATTTAATATATATGACAAATTGTTCAAAAACAGCAAAATGTGACTCAACTCTAGTTTCACTTTTTATAATGTTCTGCTGAGTAAGGACTGGGTATGTAAATTAAAATAGCCTCAGGATGCAGTAGTTTTCACCTGAACTTCCAATTTGGTAATTTTCTTAAGAGTATAAACACGTACACACACTTCGAAAATTAAATAATGAAACCCTTGCTTTCTTATTCTTTCTTATTCTTTCTGATTTTTTATTTTTTATTTTGAAGATGTGAAAGACACATTTCAGGTTGATCAACTCAACTAGTTAAGAACAACCAATCTACTATCAGCTAATAACTGCAATGAAAAATTGTATTTGTATTTTTATAGACTATCAACAAGCTAATTTGTATAGTAGAGACTAATCAATGGATTGGAATGCAGTTAGTCTTTAACTTATGCACTAGAATTAGTTTGTTCATTAAAAATCCTGCAGACACAATATGTGATTTTTAAAAGAATGCACATATCCAAAACCTGCATAAAACTGGCGTTTAGGAAACAGAAAGGAAGTATTTTTTGACTCAGCCTGTATAGAAATGATATGAACCAAAGTAGATCTTTTCAACCATGTAATTTAAAGAGTATGCATAGCTGCTGGGATTCAAAGAAAAACAGTTGAATTACTTTGAAGAAGATAGGAATTAAAAGACTGCCCATGCACAAATTCATTATTGGACAATTAAAAATATTGTTAAATATTTTCTATTTTAAAAATATTTTTAATATTACCAATAACCATGGCAATATACTTGCTAAAATCTGGGTGATATTTGTTCCTCTGAAATATGCCTTCAAAACTGTCTCCTATTATCTCAAGTGATTTATTTTTTTAAAAAAGTTGAGGAAAAATGAAGCCTGGGAAAGAAAAAGCACATAATAAAATGGCACCCTATTTTTGCTGAGTTCCAAGCAGGGATATCCTGCATGCAAAACAAGCACTCTAACCACTGTGCTATTGATATATCCTTATAGCAAGCTTCTACTCTCAGAATATCAGCACTAGGGTTGCTCTACTCCAGGGGTGGGCTTCAAAAATTTAGCAAAGGGTTCTCTGCTCGGTTGCTGGGTGGGCATAGCCATAGTGGGAGTGGCCTAGTTGGCCTCCTGAAGCGGGGGCGATTTTGCCTTCCCTGGGCTCTGGAGGCTTTCCTTGAGCTTCTGGGAGGGCAAAAACAGCCTCCTCGGGCTCTGGAGGCTCTTTGGAAGCTGGAAACGGGCCCATTTCTGTCCTTCCCGAACTTCTAGGAGGCCTGTTTTTTGCCCTCTCTGAGCCTGCATGTACGCCCTGCACTTACATGCATCTGAAACAGGTCACATGGGGACTCCTGGGAGGGGCGGGGTGGGATGGGCAGGGCCAGTCAGGAGTGGGATTTGGGGGTTCTCCAAATTGCACAGAATTTTAGCTAGGGGCTCTCCCGAACCCCTGCAAACCCCCAGAAGCCCACCCCTGGTCTACTCCACAGGTGAATGCTGCACCTGTGTTTGGCTTAATAGCTGCCATACTAGCAAGATCGATGCTAGACTAAATGATACAATGAGCATCATAAGCGGTTGTATAAAATCTACTCCTACTTGCTGGCTCCCCGTCTTGAGCCACATTGCACCACCAGCTCTACGAAGGCAGGAAGCCTTAGTGAAGGAGTACAATGAGAAACCCACTTCTTCCTGTACATGCTGATCTTTCTCATCTATCAATTGGCAGGCTTAAATCCAGGAAGTCCTCTCTGGCACTCGCACAACAGCTATCTAACAACTTTGACATCAACACACAATGGAAAGCCAAATGGGCTGCTGAATGCCCAGATACAGGCAGTTACAAAGATGACCCTACAGAAAAGGTGCCAGGTTTTGACCTTCCTCGCCAGCATTGGTCAATTCGGAACAGGATCTGTATACAACATGGTGTCTGCCAGGACTCATTGTTCAAGTAGGGTCTTGTCTCTACCCCTCAATGTGACTGTGGTGCTCTTTGATATAATATCCATCACATTGTGTCCGAATGCCCATCAAAAGCTTACACTGGCCCAATGTCTGATTTTTTTAACATAGACCACCCTGTCCTTGAATGGCTAGGTGGACTGGGCATTAACATTTGAGCCACTATAAGTCCATGTATTTGCCATATGTTAAATAAATAAATAAAGCAAGGCATCAAATACTTTCTTCAGGAAATGCTTTGAAAATGAATTGAGGGGACATTTCTTCCTCTGCAAAATAGTCAATAAACTTCTAAAGTTAGCTTATAAGGAAGTAAAACAACACAACCAAATACTTTAAAACTACAGCAGGAAAACACCCCTTGTAGTTGCTTTTGCAATGAAACAAAGTGAATAAAGAATAAAGTTATCCATTATTGCCCTCAAAAAAAAATAGGGACTAGGTGACCAGGCAGTATGATTAAGCCTTAGATTTATGTTCCAATGCTGGATGTTGGAGCAGCAAGAGCAACAGCACTGATTTGTATTATTCACTGATTGTCCAGATTATGTCACTGATAAAGTTGTGTAGATCACTCTCAATGTAGGGCATGTCATTATCCAGTATTGATATCTTCTTGTGTTCCGTGGCTTTTTTAATCAGTGGACGGACAGGTTTGTGGTTTGGTGTTGTGCATGGATGAGCAACTCACAGGGAAAAAAACAAGGCAGTGGATGAGATTGGAAAGGCAAAAACATTCGAGAAGGAAACAATGGTAAACCATAATATTGTTTTTTAAAAACTACACAGGCATGTCCATGAAATTACCAAGCTCAATTCAAGGGACACTTTCACCTTGATTTGACATTCAGATCTTTGAATTTAGCTTTCCAAAATAGATACTCTGGTTTTTGACGCATCTTTCTAAAACATTTCCTTCTTTGATCATTTTTTAAAGCAATGAACCACAAATACTAGACAAGTATGTTCTAGGCCCCTACTTTGTGCTTCTATGGAATACATTTTGACAGCTCTGGCATCGTTGAGTCTGTCAACTATATAAAAAAATGCATTGCAGATTACTGTTACATGCCTATCTCTTAGGCCAGGGGTGTCAAACTCAATTTCATTGAGGGCCACACCAGGGTTGTGTTTGACCTCAGGGGGCTGGGGTGGGTGTGGCCAGCTTGACATCAATGTCAGAGATGTTTGTGATGGCCCGAGTGCTCTGCCAGTGAAAACGGGTTCCCAATCTGTTTTTGGCTGGGACGGCCTCCTGCAACCTTCTGTCAGTGAAAACGGAGCCGCAGCCCTCCCAAGTTCCATTTCACTGGCAGAGGGTTGCAGGAGGCTATCCCAGCTGAAAACAGAGATTGGAAGCCCGTTTTCACTGGCAGAGGCACCATGGGCAGATCCTTCGCTGTTTCCAGGGCAGCCCCGTGGGCCGGATCTAAGCAACTCCCAGGCTGGATCTGGCCCCCAGGCCTTGAGTTTGACACTCCTGTCTTAGGCTCTATTTTATTACTAGTAGCTTCTACAGAACCATCTAATTTGTTTTATCAAGATGCAATGAGAATTTAGGTTTCAACAGGGAATATATTAGGATTAATAAAGTGCCTTTAAGAGAACCCCAATAAAGTTTGGATGCCACATTGCATATATTATTGCAATTAAACACTTTGAAGATGACTCTCTTAGAATTTTTCTTAGTCTCATTCTTATTAACCAATACTTAACTGATTATATGTTTTCAAGTGGGACTGAATGGAAGGAAAATCAAATTGGATGCTATTACAGCCATCTTCAGGTTTGGCATCTAATATTCTATCTAAAATGCTACAAGATTATTTTTTTTAAAAAGAAAAACCCTCACTCAGTATTTAACATTATTTCTGAATTAAACCATATACCAATAAATGTAGCTTGAATTTTATATAGAGAAACCAAATTTTTTTTTGGCTGTACAATGATTGAACAAAATCTTCTTAACAATTTTAACAGCAGAATTAGGGGGGGGGGGTGGAATTAGGTAGGAGAAAGTGATAAGCATTAAAAATTGTGGAATTCTTAAAATATTACTCTTAGAAGGATAGCTAATATATTATAGAATGGGAATTTAGACATGTCTTACAAATAACTAACCACAAAGTTGGCTGGTTGAACACTGAAATGGACAGTAAGGATTTTGAACTGGACCTCAAAGAAATGTATACCATATCCTGTTGACCGCAAACATTTGGCACAATGACCTGCCTGGTAAACATCTGGATTACAGTTCTGCAATTGTTTTAATTTGCCTATTTTGCTACCTTCTTCCAACATGGCTCTCGAATAAACACTGAGACCAAAGTATCAGGATAGGAGGCTGCAGGAATGATATATTTCCCATTAACATTTTTCAGGCTTTATTTATGTATTTAGTGCTGTCATATATTGCAGTGCTTTACAAGGCATGCCCGGTGATTAATCACACACACACACCACACTTAAATGTACATTATTTATACATTTTACAAGTGTACATTAAGAATTAAATAATTTAATCAACTGAAATTAAAATTCAATTAATAATGAATACTTAAATACATTTATAAAACAACAAGAGTATCATAACATAACCAGCAGATGGAGTCCTCTTATCCACCAGGCAAAGAGCTGTGTTTAATCAGTTTTGGAAAGTGGCATTAATGGGTCAAGTCTAATTTCTTTTTCACAGAACTGGAGCCATAACAAAGAAGCTGTGCCTCTTGGCATTTCCTTTCTTGGACAAGATCTACTTTAAATGGAATTGTCTACATATCAGTGAGGTATCACCAATCTACTTCAAAGTCCTAGCTGGTTATCTATAATGAAACTGTTATAGCTGAATCTTTCACCGAACAATATGATGATATATGGGATAGCCTGACAAATCAAAACATTTTCAAAGTTAAAAATGTTGTTCCAGTCACATTTCATTATACTTCTTCTCTGGTGCTTACATAGGGCTTGTTATCATGCAAACTTCACGCTGAAATAAAGCCAGCAATCTTCACTGCAGAGTTTTCAGTTTATTCTAAAGAATAATATGCTTTCTGTTTGCAGAGAGTTTTTGTGTTCAAAATGTTGAACAAACTATAAAAACATGACTTTGAATGCAACTCTAAAGCTGAGTGTCTTTTACGCTAGGTGCACATTTACAGCTTGTAAGTGCCCAGAGAATGATTACTAAGTAATTTTACCCTGTTTTAGCATCTGTAGAACCAATTTTGCTAATCCAGAAATTCAAGGGGAAACCCACAGACAATTCCTTTTCAGCATCCTGCGTATAACTAAAACGCCAATCTGAAGAGATTTATACAACACTTTAAAAACATATTTGTCTTAATTGGATTCTTAACAAGCCACATTGGTGGTTTCCAACCTCAGGTGTTCAATACATTGTTGAGTTGTTGCATACTTTCTAAGCTCACTTCCAGTTTAGGTGTAGACATTTCTGTGTCCTTATAAGTACTTTGACAGAACTGTTTCCACCAACTAGGAAACAGGGTAGTGTCTGAACACAACCATTGGGCTTTCTTTTTTTCAGTGACATGATTTAACATTGTCTGCTTCTCCTACTGCAACAGGAAAGTTGATAGTTTACTTGTGCTATGCAAAAGAATAAGACTACCAGATTGGGATTGTAAAAATCTCACGTGCTACTAGAAAGCAGCAAAATATACGTAAAACTCTTAACTTTTTGGTGCTATCTACTGATCTTCCAGATTTCTTGCAGCCCAA
This sequence comes from Bungarus multicinctus, assembly GCA_023653725.1. Lineage (NCBI taxonomy): Eukaryota > Metazoa > Chordata > Lepidosauria > Squamata > Elapidae > Bungarus > Bungarus multicinctus. The sequence continues at coordinate 52,446,301 of CM042842.1, read as the reverse complement.
AATCTCATATCCTTATAAAAGGATAAATGACATGTCCCATTTCCCGCTCCCCACATCTGTTTTGCTTGATTTCTAATGCCAACGGTCTCTTCATTTCACTAGTGCTTCAAAGGTTAACAGTATGCTGTATTGTGTTAACTTCTCGATTGCTTTGTTTCCCCCTTCCTCAAATTATTCTTGCCTTTTTGGCCTCTCAGTGATTGAACAGATGTTTCCAGTGAACTCTTGACAAAGAAGCACATTCTCCCTCCTCCCCTCTGCACCAACATATTATGTACTCTGCACACTCTACTATTTAATCATGTCAGTGCAAAGAAGGAACCAGGAGGTACTAGGGCCCAACTAAAACCTCTCAAGAGTGATTGGAAACACAACAGTTGAATGCTGTAGTATGAAAACAACAAGTGAAGAGGCACAGGTAAGTATGGTTTTGCACTGAACCATCACCTCAGAGCCAAGTTCTTTATTTTTAATTTTATAAAGCAATCTCAATTTCCTTTCTTTCTCAAGAAAAATGAAGGGGAAAAATGAGACTGTGATTATAACTCCCTTTCAACCCTCCTCCCACTCCCTCCATGAAGTTCAGTTTGGTACACAAGGATATTGCTTGCTTCTTCATAACTTCTCTGCAAATAAAATGAGATTTTCAAGCAGACCCACTTTAAAAACCTTGAAGTGAGTGTGTGACAAAAATACTACATATTAGTTGTTAATCCCTCCTTCTCAAAGGATAAAAAAAGAGTCACTTTGAAAAAAGGGAAGAAACTATGGTAAGAGAGGGTTTCACAAATCCTTTCTCATCAGTATTTTAAAGGAATGTTGGAATAATCTTGAAAAAAAATGTGGCAACCATTAGGAAAACTTGACCTTAGCCCAGAAAATATGAACTTAGTACAGGAAAGGGTGAGAAAGAAGGTCAAGAGTGCCCACCTTGACTGTCTCTGGTACAAGACAAAGTGAAAAAGACCTGCTGTCAGGCCTTCAAAATTCTGTTAGTATAGCCTAACATAGCATGTGATGCCTCTTTCCGACCTGGTCTACCTTACTGCACAAGGACCTCCCAGAAAGGAAAATTATACAGTTAGATAAGTTGCATCTCGATGGTGGAAATTTTTATATGAAATCTTGGGAAATTATTACATTTAATAACGGCATAAATTATCCAATATTCTGTTTCATGCCATCTTTATTCAATTCTATGTGTTTAAGAACACACATACATGTACATAAAATCAAATGTGCCACAAACATAGGCTATGAGCTTTGGATTCCCTACTGTATGACTCAGTCCCTTAACAGTTTATGATTTATGCATCTTGCCAGTGGAGAAGTAGGCCATGCCAGCCTTGAAAGTATTATAGCTTGGCTGTTAATACTCATGAAGGACATGTTGCCCTATCATTGTTCGGTCATTTCTTTAAAAAGGTAAAATCCTAAAAAAATTCCTATAACATGTGTGTCTCGGTCTGAATGACCAATATAAATGAGCAAGGGTATTTATACAATTAGAATAATTGTATAAATAATCCCAATGAATTCCAAAGTACTGCACAATGATGAAACTTAACAATTTTAAATGTGTTTAGATAATATTTTTAGAAATTTGGTTTAGGAGATATATGCAAGAGATATTTACGATTATATGGCAGAAGTCTGAATATTATTATTAATGTATCTATCTATCTATCTATCTATCTATCTATCTATCTATCTATCTATCTATCTATCTATCTATCTATATATATATGTATGTATCATACTTGTTGTAACACAAGTATATACTCATTCCCCTGTCTCAGCTGATCAGAAGGAGAACCAGTGGTCTAATGGCAATTACAACTGCCTCACATATAACACTACCCTGGTTCGAATCCCAGTAAGGGTATGGCTAGCTGACGAGAGCTAAATAACTCGAAATAGATCTATCCTAGTCTCCCTTGTTTAATTATTTATCAGCTCAAAAAACTAACACACACACACACACAGACAACACAGAAATAATTAATAGAAATAAGCATAGCATACACAATAATATGAAACTGAAAGAGTCCTGCAAGAAAACCTTGGAAGTATTATTCTAGTATTCATTAACATTAAATAAATACCATTTGTATAATAGAAGTTTTAAACTACCTTCTTTGGCAAGTGTCCTAATGTGTCAGATTACAATTCCTAGCATCTCCTGTCCAAATGACTTTGCTGGGAGAAGATAATGTAATACAATTCACTGCATTGGATGGGGAGTGTTTATGCAGAGAAACCAAAGGACAGTTAACCTTCTTTCTTCCAGAAGATATTAGTATCTTAAATAAAAGATTTGTAAATGTTTGATTTTCTGTAGGAAATCTTTACAACAAATAACAACCTCAAATATACCATCACATTTACAGAATTTAATGTAAGTGAAGATTTGGAAGATAATTTCTTCTCCTGAGAATTTCAGAAGGCTGGCACTGGCATTTCTCCCTCCACAAATGCTAGTGAAAGGCAGCTTTCTGAATGGCTCAGAAAGTTGGCATTTATTAGCAATTTCACCAGATTTGAATTCCATTCCTTCAATGTTGTAGGTACCTCAGCGCATTGGGGAAACAGCTCTCAAATCCTCCATCCTCTCTGCTTGCAGCCTTCCCTGCCAGCTTCACCACTGACTTTCTTGGGAAGCAGCAGAGAAGATTGCAAATGGCAATTATGTGATCATAGGGGGCTTGGCAACCATTTGTAAATGGGTTGTCAAGCACTTGAAATGCAGTCATGTGACCAAGGGTGGTGTGTAAATTTATGACAGCTACAGGTGCCTTAGGGCAAGGTCTCTAACCCCCAGGCCGTGGCCTGGTATTGGGCCACGGCCTGACGGGAACAGGGTTACATAAGTGATGGGTGAGCAGACAAACCCACTAAGTTTGCATAGAACCATCCTGTTTCCCACTGCTGCTGCCGTCACCAGTCCATAAAGCCAGGAAGGTTAGCGACCACTGCTTTAGGGGCTGTAAAGCCCTTGTTCTAAAGCTGTTATATGTCATAAATTAGGGAGTACCTGTAAAACTAGAACAAGTCAATCCCACACTGACCTTAAAATCAAGCATAAATTGAAATAATATTTCCAGCATGCAATATTTTTTCCTCCTTTTGTCAGTCACACTTCTTAGGCACATTGTAAACTTTGAGGATTCCACAGCATCAAAATGTCTGATCATGAGGGATTCTCTGAGTTAGATTCAAATACTGCCTGTGATGATCCGGGACGGCACGAAGGCCACACAGCCAGCTGAGAGTTCAAATTCCCCATTAATGCTCCAACTGTCCTCCAGACACTTCCACTTTGATGGCAAGTCCTAGTGCAAAGCGCTCTCTCTCTCCCTCTCTCTCTCTCTCTCTCTCTCTCTCACACACACACACACACACACACACACACAGGAGCCTCTGGCTGCAAGCTGTCCAGCAAAGCAAAGAAACAGGGAAATGAATCCACAAAGCAAGGAATAAGGCACTGAGTCCATGAAGCGGGGAAGCAATGAGGGCCATAAAGCAGGAAAGAAGCAATGAGTCCACGAAACAAGGAATAAGGCACTGAGTCCATGAAGCAAGGAAGAAGGCAAGCAGTCCTGCAAACGCCAGACATCTGCAATGGCACACAAAACTCTACTAATTCAGCATTTGTTCCCAACAATGCCCCTCTCCACAGTATTTCCTTAAATCTCAGTCCTCAGGTGTGCCTTCTGAAGAGGGTGGGGTGCTCTCTTCCCAAGTTGCTGGGTTGGCCTGCGCTGTTCCTGCCTTCTGTCTTCTCTCCGTGCTTGGGGATCAGGAAGGAGCAGTCCTTGCTCATCACCTGAGCTCTGTCGCTCCTCATTTCCACTGCTTGCCCTCTCTCGGTCATCCTGTCCCCGTTCCTCCCTGCTAGCAAGCTGTTCCAATCCTGAGGGGCCTTGGGCTGCTTCATTCTGCTCCTCCCCACATTCCTTTGAAGCCAACGAAGCCGCCCCCTCGATTTCCATCAGCTCCAGCTCATCCTCCTCCGCGAATTCAAGCTCCGATGGGGGCATGACACTGCCTCTTTCTTTTTCTGGAAATGCTATAGTGGTCTATAGACTGAAGGTATTATGTGATACACTTTATTGTTCTAGCTAAATGATTCAATGGCACGGCTGCAAAATTTCAGTCTTCTGCCAGAAACAAAAAAAAAACCCCAAAAACTTTGTACTCTTCAGAGGGTTTACTCCACTCGATATAGTTAAGCTACCTCTTTTTTCTGTAAAATGAAAAAGACAAGCCAGCAACATTCTGCTTTTTTAATGTTCCAGCTGGAAGCAAACAAATGTCTTCTCTGTTCTCTGCTCTCCACCTACATTGATTGAATAGGTGGATTGTAAGGGTTGTTGGTATATAAAGAATGGAATTAGGAAAGTGGAGGAACAGGAAAATTCAGAAAATTGGGCTCTTTGATTAACACACCTCTATACTTAATATGCACTTAAGCCATTGATCAGTTAATTGCACCAGCTATTCAATTAAAGCATTCATGCCTGTCACCGTATGCTCCAAATGTACCATATATACTTATTATACACTTAAGCCATTGATCAGTTAATTGCATCACTTAGTCAATTAAGGCATTCATATACTTGTCCTACGGCGTGCTGTAAAATATACCATATATACTTGTAAGCTGCAAATTATATTAAGCACTGGCTGGTAAACATCTCAGATTGCTATTGAAGAGGTTGATTCATTAAAGACAGTTCTCATTTCTGGCTTTTTCCTGAACAAAGGGCTTGACACTCTTTCTTTGGTGGAATATGGATTAATGAGTCAGACACTTACACATGGTTCATATTTGTTCTTTCAGCTCTTCTACACCCTCTCTACAGCAACACCCACCCACCCTTGCCTGCCACACAAACGTACAATACTGTAAGCCTTGCAACACAGTTTTACAACATAACATTCAGGATATTTTCTTTCCCTCAGAAACATTCCTATCTACAACCTATTGTTTCCAAGCAAGACATTTGATCTTTTCCTTCTCAGCTGTCAGCCAGATCTCCATGGCTATCAAGCATGTTAATTTCTGCCAGTACCTTTGAGAACAAATGCTAGACAACAATATAGCCACCACCTTATACATCCCTAGTTTGCTTTCTCTTCTTGACTTTGGATGTTCAAAGTTCAACAGTCAGGATGATACATAAAACCAGATGCTTTTTATTTTGTAATCTGGAAGATACTGAATCCAGCCATTACGGACATAATTCTGTACTCTTCTGAAAGTAATTTCCCAAAACAGGAAGTGGTTTGAGATTCAGACCAAATGTGGACCATCCGGAACTACTTCTTCCAGAAGATTTACCTCTAGAAAACTAGCAGGTCTTCTCTGGAACATCATAATCAATATCATCTGGAAGAAAAATAGATTTGTTTGTTGTTCCTTAGAAAGTTCCATCTCTGGAATGTTGAGTTTTGCACAAAATTAAAGCAAACTCACAAAAAGTTTTCCTTCATGTGAAAACAAACCTTAGTCTACTCTAGAGAAAAAAACTGCATATATTTATAACTGCATACATGTATACAGTATTATGCCTTTGCAAATCCAAGAACTAAAGTTGATGTTTGTGCAAAAAAAAAAAAAATCCAAACTGTTCTGGTAAGCAAGAGACACTCTTTTTTAAAAAAAGCAAAATAAATTGGTATTGCTGTTTCATTTCAAGGCCTCCTGCAACAAACCTACAGTAGGGGGGTAAAATAAGCTTCTACATCCATGATGGTGAACCTATGGCATGTGTGGCCCCAGCCAAACTTACCTGCACTGCACATATGCATGCCTCCCAGCTGATTTTTGGCCCGTTTGAGACCGTTTTCGCCCTCCCGGAGGTTCAAGGGAAGCCTCTGCAAGCCTCAGGAGGCTGAAAAATGGGCCTTCCGTAAATACCGGAAGTGTCGAAATGGGCCCGTTTTCAGCCTCCTGAGGCTCCAGAGGTTTCCCTTGAGCCTCCGGGAGGGCGAAAACGGCCACAAATGGGCCAAAAATCAGATGGGAGATGCATGCATGCCCAGTGCAGATAAGGGGGCGGGGGTGTTGCATGTGCATGTACAGGGAGGTGCATTGTATTGTGGGTGCTGGCACATGCACACGCTATCAGCACACCATAACAAAAAGGTTCGCCATCACTGTTCTACCTTATGGAAAATGACAGACAAGAGTTTACAATGACCAGAAGCATCTCTTCAAAGAGAACTGTGTGTTGTTTCTTCGCTTTATTAAGGAGAACTATATTACCTGCACAGCATAAACCACTTTGTTCAGACAATTGAAGTCACTTTCCACAACCCAATAATGTTCTATTTACACTAATTAGGATGATCTGATTCTATATCTCACACAAATGTGTTTCTGTAACGTAATTTTTAGACTTAGCTAAAATTTAGAAAGCTTTTTTTTTCTCGGTGCAAGAAAAGCCAACACATGGGTATGTAAAATTGATGAACCTTTGGAAGACAGGTTTATATAAGTTGCAGTGCACTCTGTAAGGTAATCACCCCCAATTATGGACAAAGACTCACTATTAGCGATTCAGGGAGTAACTGCATACACTGAGAAGTATGCTAATGAAATAATTAAAGGCTTATCTAAAGAGTTGCTAGGAAAATCTCCTTCTCAGCAGTATTGACAGAGAACTGGTAAAGTTCCATGTGCAGCATATAGTAACTTGGATTATCTACACATAAGAAAGGGTTCAGTAGAAGTAACTGGCCTCTAAATGTCATGGATGTAACCAGAGGACATCTTTAAAGTGTCTAGTGGAACATCAAAGATTATCTGAGACACCCCTACCATTCCATCGCTGTCAAGGGCCTTCTCTTGCCCACTATACACTTCATTCATTTACTGTCCAATTATAGTGCACAGCTTTGAAAGCTGGTAAGATATTTTTTTCAGTAAAAAATAAATAAGAGAAAAACAGAATTTTTGTAAAGCCTGCCATCAACAGTTCAAAACAAATCACCACAACTGCAGAGTGTGAACCAACAAACGTGTACACCTTTACATAGATTTCCACCAGAGAAAAGACAATTCCATCTACAACTCATGGATTTAACATGGGATAGCCTTTGGGCTGAAACTTAAGAAAAAAGACAAAGAAAGCAAGTTATTCGCACCATTTAACCTAGCAGCATTTTGAGCACCGCATAGAAGACAAACAGATACATGGATTATCAGACCAGCAAAATGATAATTCTCCAAAGGCAAACTGTCCCTGATAAACAGGGAAACCAGAAACATTTATGAGGCATTACTATTACGAAGAGATACCATATTCTAGTATTTTTGGAAGTTCACAGAATGTTCAATCTTTTTCAGATTTTTAACTTTAAAGAGTATGCCTCAGCTATCGGAATTTTTGGAAAGCCTGGTCTAAATCACAAAACATTCACATAAAAACTGTGATATTATCAGAACTAAAGTGACCTCTAAACTTCTGGGATTTCTTTCATCAATGGTGGCAATATGTAAGTTTTCTGAAGGAAGTCAGCTATGTCATTGCAGCTGTTCTTTCTATCTCTCAGTTTTAAATGGGTTCAATAAGGCCTTAATGCCCTTGAACCATAATGTATCTGTGTTGAATTTTAATTTTAAAAGGATTATCAAGAAAATCTATTCTTTCTGTCAATTCCCTTTGAAAAAAGTGGTAGAACACTTTTGACCAATTATCTTTGAACGGTGCATTAAAAGAGCGGAAATACCCAAATATTTTAACTGGGACTTGAGACTGGGAATCAAAGATGATTCAGCCTGATGTAACCTCCAATAGTATTATATGGCACATTGTACTCTACCCAAACTCTAAGCAGTTTTCCAATTTAGACCTTTTGGAGAAATCACTCCACGGTGATTTTAGTTTACTTTTGCCTAATCAAATGAGAATGAACGTCTGCTAGAGGAATCCACTGGGCCTGTATGTATGTATATGTATGTTTGTGTGTATCTATGTGTGTGGATGGATGGGTGGGTCAAAGTAGTCAGCAAGACAGAAGACAGGACTGCAATTAAAGCCCTACTCTTGTATCACAACACTCTGTTTGCCTTCTTGCCAACATTAATCTTTCACTGGTGTCTGCGCCAGCTAGCAACTGAGCAAGGTCCAACGTTTTGGGTATAATACAAAGACCCTCAAACTACTTCATACCAGAATACCCTGTATTTGCCTTCTAATTGACTTCAGTCTGAAAGTTATCTTTTCAGTCACTAGGTCACCAAGGGAGGCCCTAATTCAAGAACCAAAAAACACTAGATGTCATTTAATATGCATCTTTCTGATAGTGCTCTGAAATGCTCTACCCACCAAAATTCAGGACATACATATGAAGATTTCTTTGTGGTAGTTGCAGAAAATTCAATTCTGTCTCAAGAATATATTTTCAGCATACTATTACAATTTTCAGTCTCCCTATGTTTGAGGGAATGTAGGATTTACTCTAGGAATAGGGGAAAGGAGAAATCAAGATAAATTTAGTCCTCTGGGAGAAGAAAGTGTGAAAAAGAAGCTCAAAATAACCCTCCATTATTTTTGTTAGGTATAAATTGGGATTAGAGAGAAACTCTGCTTTGAAAATTATAATACTTGAACAATAAAAATTGTTCTTGATATTCTAGCTGTTCCTATTTCTTGATCTGGCCTACCCCAAAGGGCTGACATTACCTTATAGCTTGTTTGTTTTTAATGGCTATTGCCATAAATTACTTTAATGTATTGTTTATAATGTATTTTGCTGCTGTTTTCATTGCAAACCATTTCAAGTTGCTTCAGCACAGGAAGCAATCTATTAATACCTCACATAAATAATTAAATGAATTCATTACAATCATTCCAGAGCTTCTGAAAAAAAAACACAAAATATTTATTTCCTCTCCAACTTCCCTCCTACAAACCTATTTGGGCACTGCTAAAACCATATATTAACAGAATATCAGAAAAAACACTTTTATAATTTGTGTTTCATGCTGTCTGCATCATAATTTTATCAAGCATAGATGGCAAAATTAATACGCAAATCCTTCTATTCTTCACTTAGCCATTGCTCAAACAAGTAACTCCCAAGTTCTACAAATTCCAAGCAATAACCGTCCCTAAAATTTCAAATGGAAAGCAACTGTAGCTAATTTAACATTTTTATCAGTATCAACTTGCCTTTTCCCAAAACAACTTTGTTTCTAACAATAGATGGAAGATACTCCACTATTTTCCATTGTTAAGTCTAGCATAAGATGAAGATGTCCAAAGACATCCTAGGTTGGGAAAAAAACAAAATGAATTCTGGGAGGAATAACTGAAAGGAATGTATTAATATTTTGGTTACTTTAATATAATTTAGATGTGATTGGTAATTAATTACATACATATAACTTTTTAATATTTTGTTTGTTCCCACATAGTAAATACTGAAAGGTAGAGCTGTGCAGATCCATTATCTTTGACTCTTTAAAGCATCTGTTTCTTTTATGATTCACACATGGTTGCTTTGTGAATTGCTCCCAGCTTTTGATGCAACTCTGCACATGTTCAGTCCATTGAACAGCTATGTACACACATATGTCAAAAGAGCAATTTCCAGAACGGTTGTGTGAGTCTGGAAAGATTCCCATAAAAAATGCTACTGATGTATTCCTGCACTTACCATTTTCTTAGTATTTGGAAAGACCTAGGAAATAGTTGATGGTATCAGAGTGGGGTGCAAAGAAAAAAAAACAAATTACTGAAGAAATGGATATAAAAGTTAAATTCTGGGATAAAGTGTTCAGAGAATTCAGCAGCTGTATTGTTGAATATGCATAAAACCATTGTCTTTTATAGCATTCAGCTAAACCACAATATAAAAAGCTATACATCAGAAAAATGTGAGGCTTTGATAGACATGTATTTAAAAAGGTATTCAGAAAGACAATGTTTTGAATAATACTTTACAGATTGAAAATTAAGGAGCCAGGATTATAGTTGGGCAAAGATTCAAAGCCACATGAAATAACAGTTCAGAAGATATGGACCAGACCTTTGACAAAGTTGTTAGAATTTATTAGGCAACAGAAGTAGTGGTAGAACTTTACTAGGCTACAAATCATAGGGTGTAAAACATAAAGAATGCAGCAAGCATCCAACAAGTATAGAGACTTGCAAGGGAAATAAAGCAAGGAAAGAAAAGAGGATTTTGTACAATAATTCAAGGGATGAGACTGCAGATTAAAGAATACCATAGTGCTAGAAATGTGAAATCAAAATATATACACAGATAGTGTTTTGTATTGGGAAATTGGTGCCAAATAACTTATAATTTTTAAGCATCTGTTAATTTAAAGTAACAAGCAAAATTATGAAGGGAAATATTATTTGAGATTGTTTTTCTTTATGCAATCCCTGGGAAAGTTGCAGCTGCTTTAAGGAGTTGTAGATAAGTGCTACATTTGCACTCCAGTGTGTTCTAAAATGCTTTTTGGAGATCAGATTGCAGAACCCTAGAAAAGAACCAACACCCAAATTAATAAAAGTAGAGGAAATCTATGTAATCCTATGCAAGCTGAATCATCAATTCAGTCTGGCGAATCAATTTGATTCAAATGAATGAACTGATTTCAAAAGTCAGATCAATTTGGCCTATTGATTTGATTCTGAGTGAACACTGATATGTTTCAAATCATTGGGTATTGTACATGCACAAATCAGTGAATTAGTTCAGAGACATCAAAAGAATCAGTCAGCTTTAATCAAATAGTCAGTGAAGGTACAAATCAACTATTCCCTGCCCCTTAGCATGGGGTTCAAGACTTTCCCTTTGAAGAAACAGTAAAAAATAGTGACTAGATTCATATACTGTGGACTAATGGAATGGATATCAGGTTTTTTAAACACATACATGCACAAATAAAACCATAGGTTCACATATAAATGTGTTAGAGACATATAGTAATAGGTTGATGCATTAAAGCAATACTGAGGTGCACTGAAGAGAATGGGGGATATTTTAAAATTATGAATTTTTCTAGAGAAGGCAATTTATTTTAAAGGAATTTTCAGACTGAAGGTTAGATTTTTAAATCAAGTTGAAATGATAACTATTGGAATAGGTTTGGGGAACACTATACATAGCCTAGAATCAAAAACTTGTCAGCAATGAGCATAATTCCATGCAATCCACATGCAACTTCTGCAGTCCTCCAGTACATGTGAAGATGAAGTCTAACCCAAGTTCATTGTCCATCCTGCTGACTACATGGACAACTTTGAACATTTGATTGGTTGCCAAGTCATGGTTCTTCCTGTTTTTTAAAGGATCTGATGTTATTAGGCTTGAAACCTCAAAGTCTATATTCATGATTATAGGCTGTTGGGCAGCTGAAGTGGGCAAAAATCAAAAGCTTAAAAATCAGATGTGAATTAGGAATGACTTCACACACAAGCAGCAGACGGGCCTCAATCTTTTTTAGAAGGTCTTAGTGAAAAAAAATAGCCACCAGCTGTGGCTGTCCCCAGCTCTGAAATTCAGGATTATTTTTTTCCTTTTGGGGAGGATTCTATTAACATTTACCTAGTACAATATTTTTCGTGTTCAGCAATTTTAAGATATGTGAACTACAATTCACAGAATTCCCCAGCCAGCATGAGCAACATTAGGAACAATGGTCACGTAATATTTAGCACAGTATTTATCTATGCTATTATCCAACAAGATGGGGTCAATTCAGGGACTCCTAATCATTGGTGAATGATTACTAGAGTGGAACCATCTAATATAGCTTCCTATCCAGCCTTCTTTCTTACAAAAATAATTTAATTTAAATTTGGCAATCCTGGTTAGAAGCAGATTGTCACAAGGCAGAGGGAGAGAAATAGTGGGAACCTTTCCCAGAAGCACATCTTCAGCTTTCCCTTTCTGAAGACAAAGACCTGAGAGATATCACTTTAAAACTGGCACTGCCCACACAAACACAAGACTGAATGGGAAATACCAAGGAAGTGAAATTGAGATTAGGGCATCAGGAGGGAGACTTGTGAAACAGATAATTCTATTATCCAAGCACTAAAGTGGCTAGAAATATTCAAAATTAAACTAAATCAATATTATTTTGCATTTAGGATTAATTAAATTAAACAATTAAAACAAATGGCTGCCCCAAGTTAGAAAACAAAAGGAGAAAAATCCACATTTATATTAGCCTTAACTAAGAATTTGGTGAGTGCATATGCTCCTTATGTCTAATACTTGTCAGCAGATTTCCCTTCCCAATATTACTGATCAGGCCTTATTGCTTAAGGAGACAAATAGTATGCTCATATTTGTTATGATGCAAAAGCTAAATAAGTAATAATGGAAAAGCCTGACCATAGTCACAATGCCACAGTACACTGTCTTACTTAGGTGTCAGGCCTCAAACCAAGCATGATACATGGAAATTCTTCCAAGCTGATTTATTGTTTCATACCTATAGACAAAATCTTACCAAACTGAGCACTCTGCTATATGCATCTACTATACTCTGTGAACTATTATGCAAGTGCTGTTTTCATTCTCTTTCTGGACTGAATTGCCTCTTGTTCCTCTGGGATGCACTCCTTCTCTCCTGGGAATGCACCTCCTTACTACGTTCCATTACATTAGATTAATAATTCCTTCATATCAATACAGAGCACTTATTTTGATTCTGGTGTTTATATGGAAAGAAGCCCAGCTGAACTGCTTCTCTCTGCTTCCAGTTCTACTTGTCCTTTGAGGAGCCTTGCTTTGAATAATGTTTTAATCGTCAATTAAAATGCTAGTTTGTTTCATTCGGTTATGGGTTTTCTACAACATAGTTAAAGCTTCAAAGAGGGCCATTTTAAACCCATTTGACTTGTTGGTTTGTAGAGAAAGTGAATAGGAAATGTTATGGGAATGTTTCCCAGAGAGGGAACTGGTCATCTGATCAGCTTATATATTATTCTGAAAAAAAAGAGACTCTCAGACATTCAGTAAATAGACTTTACACATTATATTACATCAATGGTTCCTTTAACTGTGATTTAATAAATAAAACCAATTCATGTACATATAAAACTACAAACAAAAGCTGTTAGATTCACACATTATATGAAAGCATATGATTGGTGCTTTAATTTAATTTGAATATTATATCTAGGGCTCCAGATCTGGTTTGTAAACATCCAGACAACAACTTGATGAAAACAAAGGATTTTTCTGTTTCTGGGGGTGATCCATATTTTTTCAGGTCAGATTTGAAAGCCCTAGTTATGTGAACCTTACCAGAAGAGACATGGTATGTGACAGACATATTTAACTGAAAAAAGAATAGTTATTTATCAGCTATTTATTTGGCCACTTAGCTACTATGTATATTTAAAGCACATATATGCTAATAGAGCTGTATTGTTTGCATTACTTGAAGAGAAGTAAAGTTCTGAAAATGTAAATTGAGACTAATATATTTTTGACATAAAAAAGAATTGTAAAGAGTACCCAGAGTGAGGAATCAAAATTGCACTGAAATCTTAGAAGGCCTGGAATATGGTTTAGATTTTCAAGTCTTACAGATTAGCCTAGGATCATGATGTAAATTTCAGATGTAAGTTTATTAAAAATAGTTTTAATTGAATGATATATTCAAATCAAATAGCTCTTGAATTCATACAGTTTGTCTTCACACTGGACCACAATTTGCTGTTAGTATATTTTATTAAATCTGCTTCTTTACAGAACTCTACCTCCCATAAACCATTAATTTTATATAACCTACTCCTATTAAATTTATAGAACAAATTTAAAGGTATATGCATTACAGTGTCACCTCCCCATTGAAAAGAAGTACTAGAGATGGCTTATTATTTTTTTTGACAGGGTGGATACATTTTGAGAATGATTGATTTACAAGTGCAGAGCTCATATTGAGTGGCTGAAATCTAGGGCTGAAATTCAAAATTATAAGCAGAAAAATATAGTGGTGGGGGGAACAGAAGTGACAAGCTATTTCTTTTCTCATATCTGATGAGGGAAGGAGGAAGGGAAATAGGTAAGAATTAGGAAAGAAATCACCAAGCCTGTTGAGTTACTTGAGGCAAAACTGATTTTTTTTTTTAAAAAAAACTGCATTAAGGAATTTAAATAAGCCCTTTATTTTTATACCAGCCAATCATCTGATCTGAGAGTTAGGAGGAATCAATTTAACAAGTAGTGTGTTTAATCTGAATCATTTATCAATTCATAGGGATAATGGAGAAGAGAAGCAACATATGAGCTTCAGTTGCCATAACTAGGTTCCTATAAATTTTTAGCAGAATTCTGATAGCTTGAAGGTAAAAGTGATTAACCGAGAATGTTATTTGCTCTAATCATTTCTTTTTCAGAATAAGAAGGAAGAGTTACAGTCATTATTGCAGCTACTACCAAAATATTTATGGAAGGAGAAATACACCAGAGCCATCCAGTATCATGGCAGATCATATTCATCAGCTTAAATCACGAAAAACTGTCAAGGTACACTGCGTACAGCTTGTTAGTTCCTGTGTAGCAAAGTTTTATTGAATCCACTAAAGTATTTTATTCTCCCAGTGACATAAGATGCACTCCATATGTATGTTTTTAGATGACAGAACAATGGCCTCCATATCATGGGCAATTGGGGCTACTAGAAAATACCTCAGGAGTCTACAGTAATTGGGGGGGGGAGATAGGATTGTTCCCTCCGTCATAGTCCAAATGGAACCCAGTGCTGGTTCTCAGTCTAATTGACTTGTTCAGTTCTCCCCTCTTAAAGCAACTGCTGAAGCAGGAGTCAATATCATCACTTCCACTGAGGTGCAAAGCTTGCTTTTACAGAAGCCAACACTCTTCATCTGACTTATTCTACTTGTAGTACACTTTTATGAGTTGTACTGAGAAATACTGATATACCAATATAAGAGACCACCTCAGCACCTGTCTTCCTATGCTCTAAGATGTACAACTTGCCTCTTGTTGTTCTCTAGTATCTAGTTCTCTAGTTGCTCACTTGTTCTCTATATCTCTGAAATTTTCCCACTCTCTTTCTCTGCCTTTGGTACTGTAATTTTTCAACAAGGTCTATTACTATTGTAGTCCAAGTTTTGACTGCAACAAATAACTAATAAATACACTTAGACAGGAATTTCTATAGTATTTTAACTTTAAACTGATGGATTTCAGGGATCAAAAGCAAAGGGCATAAGCTGATCTTCCTTTTCCTTGTCTCTTACTCCTTTCTATGTTGATAAAATGGGGAGATGCACTGCAGTGTTAGAATTGTTACCTCAAACAGAAATTAATAAAACATGTTCCGATTTCTTTTTCTAATTGGTTGCAGACAAAAATCAGCACAGGATAGAAACAGGCAAACCTACACTCTCCATCCAGTCGTGGCTTGTAAATTCTGAACAAAAAGTGATCAGTAAAAAAAAACTATATAGCTTGTGAAATGCTAATAAAATAAATTAATGCACAAATAAATATTCTTTGTTGGATGAGTTAAATAGTAAGCATTCCACAAATTCCTCCCTGGCCATATTCTCAGGGGCACTGTGATTCGTGATGTGTGTATTGGGGGTTGGGGGCATTAGTCATCCATATTAACAGATCTTAGACCACCTTACACTGCACAATTGTTATCCCTCGGCAATGTGAGTATAGAGTATGCAATATACAATGTCACACACTCTTCAAAGAGTAGAAAGTGTTACCAGTGGCCACTCGTACAATTATTTATTGCTTCTGATTCATTATTTTTAGTATTTCACCTGTGATGAATATCTAAATAATACTTGAAAACATCATCACATCCCTTTTCTCATGACATTTATAGTATTCATTTGCTCAGGGAGGGTAAATTTAATCTTCCACAATTACAAGGAAAAGTGATGGCAGCACTTTTCTCATCATCAGGTGCCTTTAGCAAATGAGATTTTCCCACCTACAATCCAATATGAAACTCCTAATCCTTTAAACGATTCATATCTGAGAACCATCCAGTAAACCTCAGGTAACACTGCAAAAGGACTGTCAATTAATTCAGAATTCTTCCCATAGAATGCTCATTCCAGAATATTCATTCTGGAAGTAGGTGAAATCATTCTTTTTTCACAGTTTATCTTAAGGCACTTATTTCCAATAGTGATTATTAAGGATACTGGGAGCTACAATCCAGGACATCTGGAAAGCTACCTGTTAAGGATGAGGCCTGAAGATATTTCATTCAAAAAGAAAAAAGAAAACTCAAGAAAGGCCGTAATTGCACAAACTCAGCAATGATTCTTTTTTTACTTCGGACAAAACAGCTTCAGTATATTTTGGTTCCTGAAGCAAAGGATAAGATGAGGCTTTCCAAATTCCAGGTACTGGTGTAAGTTAATGATATTTGGATTTTTAGCCCACATAAAGGAAACAGGCTAACTTAGAGAAATATGATAATATACTTCCGATTATCCCACTTGTCACTATATGCAAGAATAGCAAGTGGCTACAGCTTTCTTTCCTGATACCCTAGAATACAGATAGTCCTTGACTTATGACTGGTCACCATTCCAAATACAATAGCTACTCCCAAAGCTACTTATAACCCAGTTTCGAAAACTCAACATTGGGCCACCCCCTTATGGTCATGTGACATTTTGTAGGTTCAGTAGTTATTGCTTGTACTTATGACCATTTGCAGCACTCCCAAAAATTACAAAACTGCAGTTTATTATGGTTTTACCAGAAACCAATGTTTATTTCTTACTTTGTTGCCCCAGAGCAAACAATGGGTCTACCTAATAACCACAGTGTTTAACACCTGCCATGCTCACTTAGCAAAGTGGCACCTGTTTAACAATCATAGGATTCAATTAATGACAAAAAAGGTCATAAAATCAAGTCCAGTCATATGGCGACCTGCCATCATGACTTACTACCATAATTGTGGATCTCACCTACAGTCAAGAGCTACCTGTATCCATTTTCTGGGACAGATGCTTCATTCTATTTCATAGCAAGGCTAAGCCTGAAACAGGGGCAAACAATGTCAAGAGTAAAAATATTCGCCCCTCTCCCTATTTTAATTTAAGGAGAATACAGTTGTTCAGTTAATAACATGGTTATTAACCATAGTTATTAAGTAAATCTGGCTTCCCTGTGGACTTTGTCAGAAGGTCACAAAAGGTGATCACATGACCCCAGGACACTGCAACCATCATTATTAAGAGGCAGTTGCCTAATGTCTGAATTTTGATCATGTGATCATGAGAATGCTTCAACTGTGATTAGTGTGAAAAATGGTCAAAAGTCACAGTTGTAACTTCAAATGGTAATTAGAGGAATGATTATAAGTCAAGGACTAACTTTATAGTGGTTGCCAATAGGATATCACAATGCCAACAATACCTGTACCAATTATTTTGCTTACTTATCTTTAAATGATAGTATGCTGTTAATTTCTTATTTTATCACATGTGGGATTAATCTCAAACAATGAATTATGGCCAAAGCATATATAATTGAAGCATAGCCACTCAACATATGAATAACGTTCTGAAAATCTGATTCATGTTTTTATTAATAGCAATCTATAGACATATCAAAATACAGGTGAAACTGACATCTTGTATCATCAGCATTGGTCTATTTTGCAGAATGATTCAATCATCCTCATTTTTATAAGCATTTTTTAAAAAATAAAATCTATTTTGTATTGTTGTTTCTCTTGTTGTGTGACAAGATTATTCCTGTAATTACTACATTCCACAGCTGTATTTTCTTTCTGTGTCTGGCATCCCTAATTTGTTGACCTCTAAAACATATTCAGTTTTGGGAACTAGAAGCAGTTGCTACAGATCCTGTATCTATAATTGTATGTAAAAAAACAACAAATTCTTCTGCATACACACAATTGCAACTGGAAGACACATGGTTTTATATATGAAAGAAATACTTGGTGGTATGAAACAAAACCACTATTTTAAATGGTGTGAACAATAGGCCACTTTTATTTAAATAAAATAAAATTTAAAAATAAAAATAAAATAAGTAGCGATACCTCTTATATTCCATATGAGTGAGTTTCAGGTGCCTACTGTTTGAGTACTTGACAGAGTGAATAGGTTCAAAACAACCTGCACCCAGTACTTTCCCTGTTCAGATATATTAACTTCTCAAGAGACAATTTTCATGAAAATTAATATAGCAAGATTTCATATTTACCTTATAATCATTGATATACTATCCGTCTACTTTATATCTTAAGAAATGGACAATTTTCTCCACATGAAAAAAAGGCAGGATTCTATATTTTTTAATTTATTATGCAAGCATACATTGCTTCCCATCTTGCAATCAATTCTGGAAACCACATGAGCACCAAAACCATTTGTAGATAGCCAGTTTTGTGTAGTGGTTAAGGTGTTGGCCTAGAAACCAGGAAACTGAGTTTGAGTCCCTCCTTAGGCATGCAAGCTGGCTGGATGACTTTGAGCCAATCATTCTCTCTAAGGCATGTTGTTGTGGGGTGGGGGGGGAAGAGGAGGAAGGCCTATATTTGCTGCCTTGAGTTGACTTTTAAAGTAATAAAGGCAGAATAAAAAAAATCTAATAAAGAGAAAACTGTAGAAACAATAAAGATGCCAGATAAAAAGTCCTAAATCAAACCAAATGCAAACAGATGCCATTATTGCAACATCCAGGCCATAAAATCTGAGGAAATGTGATGTGGTAGCAAACATTTTCCTTACAAATGTGAAGTGCAACTTGTTGTCCACTGATATTTCTCCCATGCCTTTGACACCTCACCCAATAGCTATTCTGATGCAGCTCTCTTGATTTTTCTTTTCTGTATACTATTTCCTGTGATTTGGGGCCCCTCTTCTTCCTTGCAGTGCCATAGTTTCTCCTTCCCCCTCATTGGTAATTAAAATGCCGGAAACAATATTTTACCAAAGGCATCTGATCCAATCACTTAACCTGGAAAAAGTTAAACTTTCTAATATTCAGGATCCAAGGGAAGCAAGAAGACATAAAGAAAAGTATACATGCAAGACCGGGGAACCTTCCCTGGAGCCAAAGCAATAGCTAAGTAGTAAATGGAAAGGGACAGAGTAGTTTTTTGAACCTTTTTACTTTTGGTGAGAGGGATCTAAAAGGTTAAGCGGTTACATGAAGCCTCCTCCCTCCATTATTAACCGACTCATGTAAAACAGAGGTGGAGCTTCAGGCCCATAATGTGGAAAATGGTTCTGTTGGGCCTAAGAATTATAATCTTTCCTGCGAAACCCTGCTATATAAAAGTCGGGAATATTTTAATTAGGATTTCTGTCCTGACCAAGGGATTAAAATACATGAGCTTGATTCATCAGACTATATTCAGATCAAAGATAAACTGTTTCAACTCCTTCCTTCAAAATGGCACTATAAAGCACTGCACACCAGAACAACTAGACACAAGAACAGATTTTTCCGAAAGCCATCACTCTGCTAAACAAATAATTCCCTCAACACTGTCCAACTATTTACAAATAGTATCTGCACTGCTATTATTATTAATCTTCTCATCACTCCTTATCACTCATCCTCTCCCACTTGTGACTGTATGACGATAACGTTGTCGCTTGTATCCTTACGATTTATATTGACTGTTTCCTAGTATGATTTGATTGCTTATTGTACCCTATGACTATCATTAAGTGTTGTAGCTATGGTTCTTGTATCTTTTCTTTTATGTATACAGAGAGTATTTGCACCAAGACAAATTCCTTTTGTGTCCAATCACACTTGGCCAATAAAGAATTCTATTCTATTCAAAAAGTAGTCATGCTAAAATCAGAAGGCCCAGTATACTAAACCGTAATTTTTTTTAGGAAACACACTTGTACCAAAATGAGAAACACTTCACCTAATCTTTCGTTTCCAAGACTTCAGCTCTTGCCCATCTATTGTAATATTCCTGTGGTCTTGCCGTGGTATCCATAGTCATTATCCAACCGGGTGTCCTTAAATGTGTTTGGGTTATAGATACGAAATAGCTAAAATTACTGGAGCTATAATCCAAGCGTATCCGGAGGAGTGTGTATTTGGGAAGGCCAATTTAACAACTTTCAGATTTCTGGGAAATATCCTTGCAGTTTCACACACTATGTTTTGATTGCACTATAGGAATTTAATGTGCTCTCTAAGAATATATCCAATAGTTCCTTACTGGCAGTGGTGGGATTCAAATAATTTAACAACCGGTTCTCCGCTCTAATGATTTCTTCCAACAACCAATTCACCAAACTGCTCAGAAAGTTAACAACCGGTTCTCCCGAAGTGGCGCGAACTGGCTGAATCCCATCACTGCTTACAGGGATGCTTGCATGAAAACTCCAAAGTGGTGAGGAAATCTTTCTCTCCAAACTGGCAAATATCTCATAGTTACTTGAAGAATATCAGCCTCCTCCAAAACACAATTTGGAGAATAAAATAACAAATTACCAAAGGTTTTTTTTTTTTCTTTTTAATCTTCCTAAGAGCGAACATATAAAGATCACTTTTATCTCGTATTTGTGTCTTAGGCCTTGCAATGAGAGATGGACTTTCCTGAATGGGTTTTACTTCAGAGTGACTAGACTCTGTTAGAGCCACGTTTTGCTAATAGTATTTTAAAGTGCTGCATGCCTGCCTGTGGGTGCTTGGGAGGAATATACTTCAAGAAGCACCATGCATATAACCATCACCTCCCTTGCATTCTACCTTTCTCTTCTCTTTTCAAATCCGGGCATAGGATGGAGGCAGTTTTGTGCCTTGATTACAAAGAAGAGATACTTACCTATGTTGATTAAATGGGTTGAGTCAGAGTACATTTTAAAAGATTCATATTCATTGTCCATTGCCAAATTCTTTCAAAGCTGGTAAAGGTCTTTATTATGCTCACAGTCTTGTCTCAGCATGTATGGCCTTGGGAATTCATCGGACGACCTTTCAGCTCTTAGCCGAGCAAGCCTGGTACAATTTCAACAGGAAACCCTTTGCATTGCTCAGTATCAACAGTACGAAGCCACAATGCAACGTCATCTCTTTTTCTCTTTCAGATCCTGTCTCCAAACTTTAGAAAGCACACTGTCAACTAGCTGCTGCTTTCAACTTTAATAATAGACTTGAAAAGACCGTGTTTATGTTTATGTAAGTAGTTTACGCTGCCTAGACCAATAGCAATGTGCTCGGGGCTGGGACTGGTGATGATCTCAGTTGGAAACAGGAACTGAAAGTATTATTTCACTTCAGCTTTGCCTATGAACAGTCTGGTTGTCCTTGTAAGTGCCTGACCGTATTGTGTAAGGAAATGCAAATAGTTCAGTTGGGCTCTTTGATTAGTTAGCTACATGCATCTTAATGTATTGGCTTTTTATTTTTGCTGTTAAAAAAAAAAAAAACAATAAAGGAAATTTCCTTAAGGATTAGCTTGCTTTCAAAGAGTAATTAAAAGCATCTGGAAAGCATTTCCAATCTATCATAAACAGGAAGGAATCTCACCCATGTGACTTCTAACAAAATGATGCAAATTGAATTCCCTGCCAAAATTTACAGTAATCTGTTTCCCTTTCACTCCCCACCCCCCAAGGTGGAGGAAAAGAGGAAAACGCAGCAAGATGTGGATTACTTCAGACCAAGAAATAGACTAAGCTCAGGAATTGTTACTTTATTAAATCAGCTTAGTCATTTTGGGGCACGTCTGGAAATTATATAAGAGCAAAGCACTAAAATGGATTGTATTTCCTTTTTCAGTACTAATCGTTTTCCTTCTAAAGGACTTGTTAGAGAAGACAAGTAATTATATGTCTGCAGTTTGGACCAATTTTGTCTCTGCGTGGAGCTTCTCCTTTGTACTGCACAAAAATGTGCTTATAAAAAGGGGATGCATCTAATATTAGTAATGCCCCTCTAAAAACGTTATTGAGAGTTGTTTTTTAATAGTGCAATGAAAGTATAGAAAAGAAAGATAAAGTGTATATGTTCCTACAGACAGATATGACATACTATAAGTGTACGTTTTTAAGCAAAAGAAAGGATAGGCTGCAAAAAACTAATTACATCCTTCCAGAGTCTTTGAAGCACTTCACTGTGTGACCTCCATTAATATTCACTCTCTTTAAGAGCTCACTTTTATTTTCTGGTTCTGCACCAGTTTATTTCAAATTGGAGTAATGATTCCACAATACTACAGCGCTTGTAGAGAGCTAGTTCTCCATAGAGTTCTCTCTTAGATTTTAAGGGGAATGATGACCAGGAAGCTTACAGCTCCTTTGTAGCAACTGTTTGGATTCCTTATTTATTTTATATATATATATGTATGTATGTATGTATGCATGCATGCATGCATGCATATATGTGTGTGTGTGTGTGTGTGTGTGTGTTTGTAAGGTTTTGAGCTGATAATTTTAAATAATAAATAAGGGAGACTAGGATAGATCTATTTCGAGCTAGTTAGCTCTCTTCAGCTAGCCATACCCTTACTGGGATTCGAACATAATACAAAGTATATATATATATACATGGGAAAAGACCCGAACATGCCAAGACCTGCATATCTGTACCCGTGAAAATCTACGAAAACATGTGTATATATATATATATATATGTACACATGTTTTTGTAGATTTTCACGGGTACAGATATGCAGGTCTTGGCATGTTCGGGTCTTTTCCCATGTAAGATTGATACTATCTTGGCAACGTTTCGATGAGATCTCATCGAAATGTTGCCAAGATAGTATCAATCTTACACAGGCTGGTGTTTTCGGCTTTCTGCTTGTGCGAGCAAAGCATGATCTGAGCTGCTGTGTCCAATCTGCAGCCAATCTGCAAATATCAACTCCATCAACCAATCAAGAAATGACAACACAGCCAACCTCCCCACCAGTATATATAGGGAGACAGCAGCTCAGATCACGCTTTGCTCGCGCAAGCACAAAGCCGAGAACACCAGCCTGCAGATGGTGAGTGAGATCTCGTCGAAACGTTGCCAAGAGAGTCTCAATCTTATACAGGAAAAGACCCGAACACGCCAAGACCTGTATATATATATATATATATATATATATATATATATATATATATATATATAATAATTCAAGGTAGTGAGCACATATAACACTCTTCCCTCCTCCTATTTTCCCCACCAATAAAACTGTCAGATATGTTGTGCTGAGAGGCAGTGACTAGCCCAAGGTCACCTAAAAATGTCTTTCATACCTAAGGTGGACTAGAATTCACAGCCTCCTGATTTTTAGCTCAGTGTCTTAAACACTCTCCTTTGGGTCATAGAGAAGGGAAATGAGAACATTTGATCCACTGTTGGATCAGTGATAGGTCAGAGTGATGTTGAAATTTGGCTCACAGCTGAAAGAAGTAAATACAAATATGAATTGCTTTCAAATCAATTTTGAGAAATTAAAAACTAAAAATGTGTTGCAGAAGGCCTCCCAAGACATTCATATGGCTCTTAGATAGATATAAGAATTATGCAGCAGCCACAGAAGAAAGAAAAGATTTGGTTAAATCAAAATTTGTTGATGAGGCTGGGGAAATGTTATATAAATGATGTCATTCATCTTTTATAAATAATTGACTTAATATTTTTCACAAACAGTAGAATCAGGTACTATATCTGGAACCCATACAACTGCTCTTAAAAAAAGAAATAGCTCAATTCATACAATAATTTATCCCATTCATCCACTCATAAAAGTCCTATCTGATATTTCTTAAAAGTATTTACATACCTCTTCATATTAATATGGTTTACAATAATTTGAAATTTGCAAATTTTGAAACTTTTCTAACATGAAATATCTCTTGGATTAGCAGAGTTTGTAGCTGAAAAGCACAGTCCCCACAAAGAATGCATTAAGATATTCTACAATAGTATAAGATAAAATTCCTTAATTAATTTCACACTGAAGCCAAGATAAAATTCTCACTGTTCATACATATAGATAACCTGATGTTTTAATGGTGTGCTGATCTCATTTTTAACACTATTATGTCCCACTGTCTATCTAAATAATCTAAGGAAGCTTATATGAGGCTATTTCATTCATAATACCAGTACAGCAACTTTTATA